>BLBF01000020.1:1210659-1359186 GCA_015471245.1 Laticauda colubrina
GAAAGGAAAGGAAAGGAAAGGAAAGGAAAGGAAAGGAAAGGAAAGGAAAGGAAAGGAAAGGAAAGGAAAGGAAAGGAAAGGAAAGGAAAGGAAAGGACTGGCACCATGCAAAATCAAAGATCCAGTCTTTGAAATCAAGGGATAAAATAGTTTATTTATTTTATTTATTTCTCAAATATATATGCCATCCATCTTACTGTCAAGTGACTCTGGATGTCTTACATTAAAATATCTTAAATTATAAACTATGATCAATGTGTAATTTTTTAAAAAAGTATTCTTTAAAATGGTTTTTTTAAATGTATAAAATGCAATTTTACTTTCCAATTGAAATCAGGGCAGAAGTTGCTCTCTTTCCACAGTAACATAATAATGTATATGGGAAGCCATTTGTTCCTTCCTCCTTTTATCATGCTAAATATCTGTACTTTTAAAACTGACAGAATGATGTCAATCATATTGTTGTCTTGGGCCATTGTATATGCTCAAGACATTAATAAATAACATTTTTATAAACCAAGATAGATGAAGTAGTTTATTTATGTTGTTTCTAGCACCAGCCCACCCATATGTTAGACAATTTATTGGACTGTATCAAAGCAAGAACAAGACAATCGGTGAGCTTAGACCACAAATGCTAGGAAAGAACAGCAGAAATAGAAATTGTTTGTTGGGGATGCAGATTCCATTTTGTTCTTCAGCCCCAAAGCAAAATATTTTGGACAGGCTCTGGAAAAGGTACATGCATACAAATAAACACAAGGGAATATGCACATTGAATGTTCTCCAAGGTCCTAATCGTTCTGAAAAATAATTTTTCCTTTGACATCACCAGGTTTTTCAGAGTAGAAGATAATACTTCCACCTTTCTTTGTTTTGTCTGATCGTGTCACAGGACACAACTTCTGACAAATTGTTGTGTAAGCCTAAATGTCTTGTCATATCAGAGCAGTATCAAGTGGAGAGCATCCTATGCAAAGCCACCCTTGTAAGTTCTGCTTCTCTATGAAAAAAAAAAGACCAATCGAATTGCCTAAGCTGCCCATTCTCTGGCCAAAACAGAATAGGACATGACCCTACCATCTTCTTCAGAAATCCTGGGCTACTGCATAGCATGATTTTCATAGAAAGATACTGTCCATGGCAATTCTCAGAGGCATTATGTGAATGTGGTATTCATTTCAGCTGCTTAGTCCATCTATCTTCAAAGCCAGGACCTATTTTTTAAAGAATAACTGGAAGAGATTATCATTTATTATTGACAATATTAGATATCCATTTGGGGCTTTCTTAATGATTTTGGAGAATATGGGAAATCATTACTGCCATACAGGATGCAGATATTCAAAACCACAACATATATGCTTTAATTTTAAATTCTCCTCCACAGCTGAGTCCTCTCCCTCAATAGAATATATATTATATCAACACAAGGAGTTATATATTGATATATTATATCAACACAAGGCACTTAATATTGTTCCCAGCTGACCATTTTCATTCCCTAACTTTCATATCCCACAGCTTACCTATGGCAGGAATTTTACTAACTCATAATGAGAAGAATGTCCATAAATGTACTGGAATTAGGTTAAAGCTCATTTGAATACCAGCTCGATTCCCTCTTTAAAAATTTTTCAATGGACCATATCCTACTTTTTAAAATTCCATTGAAGGGAATTTATCCTGAAGAATGAACCAGAATTCTTTAAAATGGTTTCAGACACCTTTGGTTGAAATCTTAAACAAAATACACTGAGAAATCTTATTTCTCATTATGACTGATTAATGATTCAGCACAGGACTGAATTATGATTCAGCACAGGACTTTGAATGAAAAAAAGTCCAAGATTCAATCAATTAAAATGAAAATTTAATTCATAAATCAGGTTTCAGCATACCATAGTAAGAAAAAGCTCCCATTACTGTTCTATGCTTATCTCAAACTGGAACTAAATTATACAATTAGTTCTTCAATCAAATACAGCTTTATGTATTATGGTTATAGTTCAATGTGGACATACACTAAGTTAGTAACTAGTAAACTTTTCTGGCTTCAGGAACAATCATGCAATTCTGTATGTAGCAGGTAAGCCTCAAAGAATGTATTTTTTTGAGTAGCAGAAATCTCACAAGATTACAAAATTGTAATTTTGTTATCGAAAATGATATTTTATGTATGATCTTGCCAAGGTCATATGAAGCCCTGTCACTGAACTTTGAAATGTCATATTAGAATTCTAAAATTTTGCTATATTGTACATGATCTTATCAATACTTTATCAAAAATATACACATAATTTTATATAGCCTGTGTACTGCTTGAGGACATTAGCAATGCTATGATGCTCACAACCATACTCTAAATACTGGACATATACTCTGGGAAATACATGCAGTTGTAGACCAGCAAAATACTGTAGACATAATATATTTAGATTTCAGCAAGGCATTCGATAAGTAAACCACAACCTACTTCTTAGTAAGCTAGAAAAAATTGGAATAGATAGCACCAGCACTAGATGGATTTGCAACTGGCGTAGTCCTTAATGGGTTTAAGTCTACATGGAGGGAAGTAAACAGTGAGGTGCCACAAAGTTCCGTCTTAGGCCCAGTACTCTTCAATATCTTCATTAACGACTTAGATAAGGGAATAGAAGGGGAACTTACCAAATTTGCAGATGATAGTAAGCTGGCAGGAATAGCTAACATCCAAGAAGTTGGATCTTGACAGACTAGAACACTGGGCCATATCTAACAAAATAAAATTCAATATGGAGAAAAGTAAAGTCCTACACTTAGGCAAGAAAAACCAAAAGTACACATATAGACTGAGTGAAACCAGACTCAATAGCAGTAACTGTGAGAGGGATCTTGGAGTCTTAATGGACAACCAGTTAAATAGGAGCCAGCAGTGTGCAGCCACTGCCAAAAAAGCTAATGCAATCCTAAGTTGCATGAACAGAGGGATACAGTCAAGATCAAGGGAAGTACTAATACCACTCTGTAAAGCCTTAGTAAGACCACACCTACAGTACTCGATCCAGTTTTGGTTACCACTTTATAAAAAAAATGCTGAGACTCTAAAAAATTACAGAGAAGAGCAACCAGGATGATTAGGGGACTGGAGGCTAACATACAACAAATGGTTGCAGGAACTGGGCTTGGCTAGTCAAATAAAGCGAAGGACCAGAGGAGACATGATAGTGGTCTTCCAATATTTGAAGGGCTGCCACAGGGAGGAAGGGGTCAAGCTATTTTCTAAAGCTCCTATTAGCCAGGCAAGGAATAATGGATGGAAACTGAACAAGGAGAGATTTAACCTGGAAACAAGGAAAAACTTTCTGACAGTGAGAACAATCAACCAATGGAACAGCTTGCCCTCAGAAGTTGTGGGAGCGCCATCACTTGAGACTTTCAAGAAGAGATTGGACTGCCATTTGTCAGAAATGGTGTAGGGTCTCCCACTTGGGTGGGGGGTTGGACTAGATGACCTACAAGATACCTTCCAACTCTGATTATCTGTACCTGAAACAGTCATGAGTTCTTAATGTTTTCATCTTTGTTCTAGATTTCTGGGACAGCAAAAAGATAGAAAAGTTCCTAATTTTTTTGTGTTATGGGATTGGCCACTTATGCGTTAATGCATTGACAACATTTGAAAGTAGAATAGAATGAAAGTTTATTCATTGCTTTAGATTAATGTCTTTATATTTCTGTCTGCCAGGAGAAAGCTAACAAAAAGACTGATTTTTCTTCTAGCACCATAATAGTTTAATCAGTGCATATTCAGCCAAATAAATTGTAGCTGAAAATTCCACTGCCTTTTTTTCTCATAGGGAAGGACTTACTCAATGGCATCCCTTCCCTTCCCTTCCCTTTCCCTCCCTCCCTCCCTTCCAATATCACCCATCTCACTCTGAAAAGCCAACTCTGCCTTTAGTATAACTATACACAATTTTTGAACATCATTAGAAATGCCCAGTTGTAGCAAAGAGTGAGAATCAGGAAACATGACAACTGCACTGGAGAAGTTGTGGTTTAGCACTCAAAGTAGGCTGAGACTCTGAGCCTGTTGCCGCTATGGAAACTGTTTCGCCACTTAGACAAGCTTATGTTATAAAACCACAGTGTGCTGCACATCCTCTTCCTTTTCTATAGGCTTCTGAAAAAGAAAAACAGAAATACGCATAGCGAAACCACACATGTGTTAACTAAGGACTCATTTGCTGCAGGTATCCTGTTTTCTGTGCTTTTTCTTTTTAGTTAGTTGAAGATCAGATAATGGGGAACCTGCAGCACACAGTGAATTACAGCTAAGATTAGAAATTAACTGTACTTTCATTTCAGTGCAGATTAGCCTCCTTTTTATTTCCCAAATGTTTGCCTGAACTGGAACAGAGTGATATGCTCAAATCTGAATTTTCTATATTTTGTGATATAGTTCTGAAGATACAATAATGGACCTAACAATACCTGTTTTATGGAAGAATGTCTACAAAATGCTTATTTTACAGCAAAGGGTTTAATTATAGTTTAATTACATGGATTAGGAAATATGCACATCAGTAAAATATTATCAAAAGCTACAAAATCATGTTTGCATTTTATAATGCAAACAAGCAAGGCATCTTGAAAAAAAGCTGAGCCAAACATAGGGTGGAAAAAAGTTAGCCTTGGTGAAACTGAAATAGACCAGGTTGACCATCCCTATTCATGATTTCAACTTTCAATTCTGTAGGTCAGAATTACTTTAACCTTGCCACATATCCATATGTTGGGCCAGAGCTTTGATCTTCAACTTCTGATGTCTTCTTTCTTTATGATGTCTCATGAGTTTCATTCCTAATAAACTCTGCAGAAACATCTAAACTGTTTTTTAAAAGTATATTAATATTTTTAGTGAAGGCTTTGTTATTTGTGTTTATACAATATATAAGGACATTCTATTAATTACTTTAAATGGTTTTATCTTAATTAAAAACAGAGGTGGTATTCAGCAGGTTCTGACCAGTTCTAGAGAACTGGTAGCAGAAATTTTGAGTTGTTCAGAGAATCGGCAAATACCATCTCTGACTGGCCCCACCCCCATCTATTCTCTGCCTTCGGAATCTCAGCTGATTAGCTGAGTCTTCTTTTGTTGCCCTGCACAGGAGAAAGGAGCTGGAAAGCAGGTTAGTGGGGTGAGAAGGGAATGGGGATTTGGCAGTCACCTTTCCCTGCAGTAGGATGGAAATTGAAATTTTAAAGTATCCTTCCGCTGCCATGCCCACCAAACCATGCCACACTCACCAAACCACACCCACAGAACTGGTAGTAAAAAAATTTGAATCCCACCACTGATTAAAATTCAAACTTATCCATACAATTATAAACAGAAAGCTAAAGGATGATGCTGGTTGAGTATGTGGATCCAAGTCTGATCTCCTTTTCAGAGGTTTCCAGGATATGGTCAAAAAGGCAAGATGGAAGCTGTGAGGGTATGGTCTACTGCTGCTGTGATCGAGTGTCACATTCAATACAGGCAGAGTCTGCATCATGCAATCATGGTTGCCCTCTTGACTTTTTAACCTTGCCTTGCATGTTAAAATAATGAAGCAAGAAAAAGGAAAATGCGACTGTTTTGCAGATGGAGAAAATGTACAAAAAGGCTTTACTTCTTAAATCAGGGGTGTCAAACTGGCGGCCCTTGGGCTGGATGTATTATGTGCAAACCATACCTACCCCAGCTCCATGAAGGGGGGGAAAAGTCACAATACATCATGTGATGACAACATGATGCATGAGTTTGACACCCATGTCTTAGATCAATATGCTTGAACTCTTGTCACTGTAGACCAGGTGTGATCTCTTGTTTGACTTAGAATTCAGATTATATCTGATTTCCGCCCAGCAAAACCTGATCTCACACTCACATATTTAGCAAAGCAGTCTTTATTTCCAATATATTCCTGTTTCAGTTCCATGTGGCCCTTCTTTTACAGCTTCTGCTGGTGGTGGATACTCATCAGAAGAGGCCTGAAGAATTTCCAGGCCTCTTCTCAGTGTCAGGTGTGCTTAGGAAGTTAATTGAAGAACTGTGAAGGTTGAATGAGCTTGCTAGCAATGTATGTTATAAGCCAATATTTACAAAGCAATTGCAATATTCATAGATTTTCCTGACCAAGTCAAACATATTTTGTCTCCTTGTGATGTAAAAACACTGCTTGAATTCTCTTGACCATTCCATGACATGTCACCCAATGTTTTCTCTCCAGTTGCTACATTCATTTGATTGGCAATGGTTTGTGCAAGACAAGCCTTTGAATCTAGCAATTTCATCACACTCTTCTTTTAAAGCAAAATGCAACAACAAAATGATTAATGTTTAACTTAGTTCTTTATATCAGCTCTCTTTAGCTTCCATCCATTTCCCCTCAGAATTTGTAATGGTAAGCGAGGAAGATCTTGGGAGAATGGGCAAAGAAATGCTACCTGGGGGGTGATCAGTAAGAGACAGCTTAGAACAAGAGGCTCAAAAGAGACCCTCCTTAGCTTCTCAGACTGTAAAAGACAGGGATGTCAAACTTGTGTCATCATGGCATCATCATGTGACATATCATAACTTTTTCTTTCTTCACTAAACTGGGTCTGGGTGTGGCCAGCATGTGACACATCCATCCCGCAGACCTTGAGTGTGACAGACCTGGTAAAACAGATGGAGACAGAATTATGCTATCAGAGTTGCAATGTTCTGTTATTGTAGCTTTACAATAAAGTAGAATTAGCTCATCTGGTCATAATTCTTGTCTGATCTGCCTAATAAGGTTGGCAGATATGACTTCAGTTTGGATATCTAGCAGGGGTGTCAAACTGGTGGTCCACAGAACGGATGCATCACATGCAGACCACACCCATGCCAGCTTCGCAAAGTGGAAAAACATCACGATACGTCACATGATAGCAACGTGATGCCACGAGTTTGACAGCCATGGTCTAAGACCTTGAAAATAGATGTATTGGACAGACTCATTTGGATGTAATCAGAGAAGGGTTTATTTCTCAGGAAGCTTGCATAAGATGCTTGTTTTTATAATAGATTTGATTGTTGGAAACTCTGTTTAATCATCTTCCATGATGCTGGGCTGCCTGGATGAGCTATTATCAGTGCATCAGCATTCTCCATGCATGCTTGGTGTCTGACATATAGGCACATACTACCATACAATGTGGAATACATCAGTGATAATCCTTTCCCCCTCTTGAAATCTCCCCCTTGAAATTTATTTTGTATAAGTTTCAAAAGTTTGAAACTCCTTCCAATTTTGGAGGATTTGCTTCTGTGAACTGCAGAAAGGTTATTTTCTGGTCTCTGAGGTTTATAGCCATTAGATTATCTTGTGTGAAAGATCCTTCATTTATGTTACTGGCAGCCATCTTTTTCTATTTAAGAAAGGTTTAGTACCCTGTAGAAGGCAGACCACACACAGGCTGGAAAAATTAGAACCAAACCTTTGCTGCTGGTCACCTGGATTTTTGTAACCCAAATCTGTTGTGACTACTTATAGGGGCAACTGAAGTTTCTAAGGTAGTGACTTAAAACAAAAAACTGTGGGCTTCAGATGATCAAATATCAGTAAAACATTTTTTTATCAAAAACATGCCAAAAGTTAGCAATGTTTTCTTACAAATATTATATTTATGTTGAAGTTCCAACCATATTAGCCTCCCTAAACCCCTGTGAACTGTGTAAAATATAATTAACTGTCTAGATGTGATTACAGCCATAGGGTTTTTACATCTTGATCTTTTAAAAGCAGCTCTCTTCATCAATTGGCTCATAGCTACCTTGTATAGTGAAACTGATTTCTACCACATAGAGTTTGTTAAAGTTTATTATGTTATGGTGCCATCTACTGATTTCTTGTTAAATGCTTTTTAAAAACTCCTGGATGAGCAAAGATAGCAAAAAGAATAACCTGATGACTGTCCTCTAGTTACTGTACCTTTCACAGCTGAATAATGGTGCATAAGTATGAATAAACTTTCTATCCCATCACAGATAATACACAAATCTTACTTATATGCATGTGTGGATGTATATACACAATACACAAATGTATCACTTATATTCCCACTCTGACTCTGTCTTTCTATGTGGCTACCTTATCTTATATCTAGCAGTATCTGTGTGGGCAGTTGATTGGGCTGGACTCATCTCTCATACTAAATCATAATTTGGTTTGTTTGTTTCGGGTTTAACATATGGCATGAGCCCAGTCAAACTTGGTTTGTAGCTTGTGAGTTATGCTTTATTGTGATCTTATGAACAGTGGTGGGACTCAATTGTTTTAATACCGGTTCTGTGAGTGCGGCTTGATGGGCACGGCAGGGGAAGGATACTATAAAATCTCCAGTCAGAGGTGGTATTTGCCAGTTTTCTGAACTACTCAAAATTTCCGCTAGCAGTTCTCCAGAATTGGTCAGAACCTGCTGAATACCACCTCTAACCAGGCCTCTTTTGTAGTGGTCATTGAACAAATATGGTGGTTGTTAAGTAAATACATTGTTTTCTTTGGGGTAGTTTTTACTGGTAACTGGAAGTAAATATCATAAACATCAACTTCCAGCAAAAATGTCATAAATCACAGTCACAAAATTGCAAATGGCTGTAAATGCAGGTGAACATCCAAAATGTGCTCATGTGACCCCTGAATGGGGCTGACACTGGAACTTGGAATCCAGGACAGAAGTAGACATTTCAGGGTCTGTCATAACTTCAAATGATTAATTGACCAGTTGTAAGTTGAAGATTATCGATCGTACAATGAGCATATCAGTCTCTGTAGGTAACTTGTGGATATCCATCGTGTATACAATCTATGTTTGTGTGAGTACCTACCATATTTTTCTGTGTATAAGATACACTTTCCCCCCCAAAAAAGTAGGTGGAAATGTCTGTGCATCTTATACAGAGAATGTTGCCAAAGCTCCACCCACCCATTGACCCCCACCCTTCAGCCTCTGCCTCCCAGCAATTAGCCCCCTTTCAGCAAACAGCAAACAGCCTGGTCAGTTTCAGCATCGCCTGATTTAGCATGACCATTGTTGATTGGATCTGCCTCCTGGAATACTGACAATCAGCTGTTCCAGTCACCATCACCTATTACTGCCTCCCCGTGCCCCATTTTTGGCCTTCGCGCATCCCATTTTTCAGACTTTGTGTACCCCAAGGGATGCACGGAGGCCAAAGCCAGGGTGCATGAAGGCTGAAAATGGGGCACGCAGAGGCTGAAAATGGAGTGGGCAGAGATAGTGATAGACGGTGGTGATCCCTACAGACTAAATCAGGCTGTGCTGAAGCTGACCAGGCTGTTTGCTGAAAGGAGGCATATTGCTGACAGGCAGAGGCAGATTTTTTTCCCCCTTGTTTTCCTCCCCCCAAACTAGGTGCATCTGGTGGTATTCTACGGTTTGGCCTGCCACCCACCAATGAGCAGCAGAGACTGAACCGGTTCTCTCTGCAGCTCTGCTGTTGGGCCCACCCGCCTGACTGGGCTCCCATACCCAACTTTATTCCCTGCTTTTGAAATGTAGCTGCTTTGCGCGGCATAGTAGAGTGCTGTGTGCAGCTGCTGAAGTGACCAGGAGAGTGCAGACTTGCAAGAGGAGAGTTGGAACACCTCCGCACCTGCGCAAAGTACATTCTTGGTGAATGCATGCATGCAAAGTGTGTGTACATGTGCAAAGTGAGCCCACCAAGCCATGCCCACCGAACCAGTGGTAATTTTTTTTAAATTCCACCACCAGTGCATCTTATAGTTCAGAGAGTCTTATAGTACGAAAAATACAGTCTATATTCACATATTTTTCTTTCCCTACATTCAAGAAACTAAAAACAGTTGATTATACTACCATTTTCTAATCTAGAATCTGCTGATGTGCTCAAAGAGGCTCTTACCATGAAGTGTGGAAATTTGGAAGTTTCGAAGGTGAAGTGTGAAATTTGGAGACTTTTACTATGAGTTCTAGGAGAAGTCATAATGAATGACACATTGTTCTCTACAGAATGGTATTTTTAGGTAATACAGTGTTGGCATTATTTAAAGCTGTCCTGTGACTGTCATCTCAACTTATTCCATTCAAGCAATACAGCAATGTCAAAGAACCTGACAGGGCTGACAGAGATCTTC
This sequence comes from Laticauda colubrina, assembly GCA_015471245.1. Lineage (NCBI taxonomy): Eukaryota > Metazoa > Chordata > Lepidosauria > Squamata > Elapidae > Laticauda > Laticauda colubrina. Next base: position 1,220,832 of record BLBF01000020.1, read on the forward strand.
CTAAATGTGAGATAAAAAGTCCTAAGTAAGGGACTTATTTTCCCCAGGAACCCACAAGTGAATCCAGTTGTGAACAATTTCAAAACCTTGAGCCTGAACCAGTGTGGGTTTTCTTTTGCTAGGCTGTTAATTCGCTGTAGTGTTCCATTTAACTTATGTTTAAAAATTTTATTGTCTACTTTAAGTTTTGTTAGTCTCCATCTTTAAAAATAAAACAAGATATAAATCAATTTATCAAAATAATAAATCAAATTACGTAACTGATATTAACACAGTTGAGAAAGTCCAGAAATATTTCACAAGCAGAATTCTCCACTCCTCTACTCGTTGCAGAATACCTTATACCACCAGACTCAAAATTCTAGACTAGAAAACCTAGAACTATGCCGCCTTCAGTCTGATCCAAGTATAGTATATAAAATCATACATTGCAATGTCCTACCTGTCAATTAATATTTCAGCTTCAACCATAACAACACAAGAGCAAACGAAAGATACAAACTCAAGGTTAATCGCACCAAACTTGATTGCAGGAAATATGATTTCAGCAACAGAGTGGTCAATGTCTGGAATACTCTACCTGACTCTGTGGTTTCTTTCCCAAACCTCCAAAACTTTAACCTTAGACTGTCTACTGTTGACCTCCCCCTTTCCTAAGAGGTCTGTAGGGGACATGCATAAGCGCACCAACGTGCCTACCGTCCCTGTCCTATTGTTTCTTTTATTTTTCTTATATGTATCCATATATTCATAACTATGTTTTTACTTATACCTATTATCTTGTAAGCAAATTGACAAAAATAAATAAATAAAAATAAATAAATATATTATTACACAAGAGATAGGAAGGGAGCTATCAACCAGTTGAAATACTCCTTAGAAACAAACTGGTGATAAATCAATAAATAAACAGTTTATTACACTGTCAGTAATAAACTTTTCAAAACTGCTTATGCTGGATGAGGTGGGCACCCTTTATTTCATATTGATAAACCTATGTTAGTATTTTTTAAAATGTATAGACAGAACTGGACTTGGTTCCCTGAAAACTCCCAAAGGTATTGTTGAAAGAAATATCCTCCTGAGTTCAGTTCCAAGTGGGGAAGAAAGACACTGGAAACATGGTGACTGCTTGGAAAGATGGTTTAATGGTGGACAGGATCACATGTCTTGGAGCTCCAAATCATCCAAAAGGATGATTACATACTTCAAGATGTTGGATGAAGGAAAAGAAAAGGGGCAGGATGCTGAGAGACCTTTGGTTTTATGCCCTCTGTTGGGATTTGAATTTGAGCTTGTATTCTGGTTGGTTGTCAAACTCCCATGGGGCCATGCAGGGTCAACTCTGTAGGCTGTCCTGAGTCCGAGGCTTGGTTGAGCCTTGCTGAATGATGATATAATGAAAGGGCTTTGGGATTCATATTATGGCTCTGCCTGAAGAAGGTAGATCTTTGTTATGTCGAGTAGACTGGCCCAGGCCTTAATGGCCCATTAACAAAGGTGGAGTGGAGCTGAGTTTCTGCCTCTTTAAGTTTATACTTCTCTTTTAGAGGAAATATTCCGCCTTTTTAGTGTATCCTAAAATATTTCATTTTCCTAGGAGAGGGATGGGTTTTAACTTCCAACAGTACTATGTTAGATTGAGGTCTGCTTATGTTAGAGTTCATTGATTGAATCACAGAGTCTCTAGTCTGAGGGCATGTCATATTAAAAATTATGTCTTTCTCTAAGAATTTGAAGGAAGGTATGCAGCTGTTGTATGAAAGGTACAATGTCATCTTGCATGTCATATCATCATCATGAAATAATGAGGATTATGCAGAATACATCATTTGAATTACATTTGATATAGTAAGATATGCCAATACTGAATACTGGGCAGTTACATTTAGCCATGTGGCAAGTACAGATTTCAAATAAAAAATAAATATATTTTGTCCCATAAAATATTTTTCTTTCTTGTAAAAAAAAAATTGTCAATCCTCTACTAGTAAAATATCTGGACCATTTTTTTCACACTACAATGTATTCAAGTCTCCTTTTTCCTCCTTCTTAGGCCAAACAACAACACCACAAACAACATCTATTATGAAAGCAACAAATGGTAAGGAATATGTGTATTTAATTTGTTTTTGTGAAAACTTGGTTTTTCATGGGATATGATCCTATGCCACAATAGCCATTCATCAGCAACATCCTCATGATCACAACCTTGTTAAGAAATGAGGCCAATAAGGGTGGAGATGTATCATTACAGCTTTGGAATCAAGTTGCTATGAAGTGTCCAAAAATAGAAGAGGGTTTGCATTCTATCCTTATATAATTGATTTCACAACATTATTCAATGGCATTAACCTTTCAGCAGCGTGGTGGCCTAGAGGTTAGGACACTTGCCTCACAATCAGGAAGCTAAGAGTTCAATCCTAGGCAGAGGCAGATGTTTCTCTATAAAGGGTGCAAAGACAAAATATCTGCTGTGAATTCTGTGTAGCATCAGGAAGGGTATCTGGCCAGTAAACACTCAGCTTTATTCAGTTGCCCTGACTCTATGCTGATGCAAAGAATTACAGGTTTGTAAAAAGAAAAAAATGGGACTGACCTCTAATGATTAGTAACATTATACTCTTCTCTCTACATTTTTGGGAAATATTGGTTTAGTTTGTTTTCCCTGGTGTTGTTAATTTAATTCTGTTGCAGTACCTATGGGGTTATCTACACTGCCCAGCTGTCCCATTGCCAGAATAGGAAGACAAAAATAGACAATTCCATCCTCTATGGATTTCTGGCTTATAAAAGCAACTTCCAAGGTGTGATTTTCTGTGCTGTCTCTGAAAGACACTTTCCTATCTTATGTCACCTCAAGTGTTCTTATCTATTTAAACTAGTTTATTGCCTTGGTATATAAGTGTGTACACAAATGTACACTCACATACACTTATACACAACAGTGTAGATATTTGTGTGTGTGTTTTTGCATGCATGTGAGCTCCAGAAGACCCACCCACAGAAGAAAAAATAATTCACAATTGTTTTTTGAAGAGAGAATAATGGCAAGGCACAGCGGCAGAGAGCTTGGCAAATGGAGGATGTGGTAGCTTATCATTTGATACCTTGCCCATCTTGCAAATTGTTGGAAGAGTGTCTCAGTCTGGATAAGATTTTCATAAAATGATTTCATCAAATTTGCATGAACTCAGTGCAGGAGTAACTGAAATGTGTGGATATGCTTATGTTTGCATCTGATACTGGTTTTGTAAACTGCACTCAGAAATGTGGTTGCTGGATCATATGCTAACTGTATACATCAGGGGTATCAAACTAAAGGCCTGCGGGCCAGATCCAGCCCACAGGGTGCTTAAATCCAGCCTGCGGGACCTATCTGGTAATATCAAAGCATTGGCCCTCAGTGCCTCCACTGCCCCAGTGCCTCCACTGCCTCCAGCAGCACTCTGCCAGCCAAAAATGGCCATGCAGGACCTTGGGAGGCCTGTTTTCAGCTGGCAGAATGCTGCTGGAGGCAGTGGAGTCTGAAAATGAGGTGTGGGGGCGGGGTCCACGCACAGGTCCCATATCCCATTTTGGCCCATAAAGTGTTGCAGGAGTGACCATCCCATCAACCTCTGCTCCCCCCCCCCCATCAGCCCATGGAGGAGAACTACAATGCTGATCCAGCCCTTGAAGAAATCCACTTTGACACCCCTGGTATAAATGAACTGTGTCTTTTCCCTCCGATATATGTTTCACCAGTTTCAAGAGGCAAACACTGAAAATTGTTCAAATTGTTTTTACTAGCCTTTTGGGGTGATTCCTGTGACTTTCTGATCAGTGAAGCTAGTTTTATTTTAATTTAATATATTTGACATACTGCAACTTCCTGGAAGTTTAATAACAATATAATTGAAGAATAACAAGGGTTAAAAGTGCTAAAAATGTGCATTGTGGCTAAAGTAAACTTTATCAGGAAATCAGTGTTGTATTCTTCTAAAGTGTAATTGTATTGAAACGTTAATATAGGCAGAATTACTAAATTTAAGGATGGAAGTGATATTAAAGTAACAAAATGAGGAATGGGTGAATAGACCGGGGTTTTGCCTCTGAGAAATAGTCTCAGGTCATTACAGGTAGCCCTCGATTTACAACCACAATGGATCTCAAATTTTCTGTCGTTAATGTGAGACATTTGTTAAGTGAGTTTTGCCCCATTTTACAACCTTTCTTGCTGCAGTTGTTAAGTGAATTACTGCAGTAGATAAGTTAGTAACCCATTCATTAAGTGAATCTGGCTTCCCCATTGACTTTGCTTCTCAGAAGGTCCCAGAAGGTGATCACATGCATTTGAATTTTGATCACATGATCATGGAACTGTCATAACTATGAAAAACAGTCATAGATTACTTTATTTAGTGCCATTGTAACTTTGAACAGCCATTAAATGAACTGTTGTAAATCGAAGACTACCTGTACTGTGTTTCATACATTTCTGAGTGAACCAAATCAATTTGTGGGGAATTTTGTTTTAATCTGTGCACAATAATGTTGATTTTTTTCCCTCATTTCTTATCTGCCCTCCATAGGAAAAACAACTCCTGACTTTTCATTGACTCCTTCACGCACCACTCCATTCTCACCTGCAAGCACCTTTGAAGCAAAGCCTGGTTCTCCAACCAACGAAACAGTGCCTCCTCCTGTTTCTCAGGCTGTTAATTTTACTGAAACCTCTCTTACCAAAGAGAGTGTGGCTTTCACTGCTACATCTGCTTCCCTCACTATCTCAGGTTTGCTTTAGCGAATCAGGCATAAGCTAAACTGAGAATTTCAGGTCATAAGGCCTTGTAAATATTGTCTATTTGCAATGGGAAAGCTCTGTGTCTATGTGGCAAAAGCTTAACTCCTTAGGGCTGGAAGCATTTTATTGGGGCTCTTGATTATACTAAGTTGCAATGCAAGAATGAAGGTAATGGTGATAGCTCTGCTCTGTGTGGAATAGTCAGTCTCTATATTAGTTTCCCCCAATCTGGCGCCTTTCAGATGTATTAGACTATGGCCTGCAGGATGGATGTGTCATGTGCTGGCCACACCCACGCCTGGTTTAGCAAAGGGGAAAAAAGTTGTGTTACATCACGCAGTGAAGCAAGTTTGACACCCCTGTGTTAGACCCATAACTCTCCAAATTCCCATAGACTGGGACTGATATACTGGGGATGCTGGGAACTACTTCTCTGAACCCCTCTGGATGGCATCAGGTTAGCAAAGGTTGTTTATGTATGTAGCTAAACAATGAAGTGGGAAATGAGACAGCAGTGCTTTCTGTAGTGTCTAAGAGGTAAATACAGGGAAAAGTGCTGAAGGAAATGTATCTCATCAAGGCACAAGATGGCCTGAGGTTTGCTTTATGCACCAGCAAAGGCTGAACCTCTAGGGAGCCTCCAGCTAGCCCTGTCTTTTAAGTGGTATTCAGAACTACTTCCTCCTCCTCCTGCTGAAAATTTTGAGATTTGGGAATGTTAACACCATTTGCTTAGTGTGGCAATAAGTGAAACAATTAATGGGACTATGCCCTAAAATAATCAGATAATCAGATGCTTGGGCCAATATGCAACATTATGCATCTGATTCAGAGTGAGATGGATGGTATCTAAATTTGACAAATAAATCAAATGTTATAAAAAACTTCATGCATCTCTGTTTGTATGTATGCACACACTCTGTTCGTATGCATGCAATTTCTGTGTCAGGTAGACATTTTCCATTTTATGAGTTAACATAGAATTAACATGTTGAAAGTCAACCTCTATTTATTTTTGGGATTATTTTTCCTACAAGCTGAGGCATAAGTTATAGGACATCGATCATCTGAATGATGTAACATCTTTCTTTTTTTGCAAAATTGCAAGAGAGCAATATTTCAACCAATTTTATAGTTGCCAAAGCTTGGCAGGTCCCTTTGGCTTTAGTGAGACTTACTCTCAGATAAGTACACATCACACCTTGCTCAGCCTGAGCATTCTTCAGGACTCCAGCTCCCAGGATGTTTACTAATCTATCCTTTAACAATGCAGGCTGTGGGAATTAGGGGAGCTGGTCCAGCACATCTGGAGAGTCTCACATTGGGAAAGGATACCATATAAACTGCTGTTTGATTAAGTTGTGACATTCTGATAGACAAATTATTTTTTTTGTGCTCTGACCGTGGAAAGCAGGACCTCTCAATCTATGGATTGAACCCCCTGGAAGTTTCAAGCAACATGTGTGTGTGTATTTGTGTGTGTCATTTTGCGTACATATGTATGTGAGTTGAAAAACTTGAATGGACTGATGCAGGAAGAGTAAACATGCTGTGAAAACATGCTATGGGATTTGATCCTGCTTCTGTCTGCAAAACCTAGAGTGAGCAGTTGCAGTACCACAAAGTTTCACAACCCTTATGTTATTTAGATTAGTATATTAATAGATTAGATATAGATTAGCAGTAGTCTATTTATTATGATCCTTGATCAGTATTCTATTATTTTTTTAAAGATGTTACAAGGTCAAAGACATAGAAAATTTTGAGATGTTTAATAGGAATAAAAAAAAACATAAATAGTAAAAGAATAGTAAAAGTCTAAACCCTTCAAAATAGCTGAAATAAATAAATATTTGATTATTTAAACATAAGTGGCATGTTATTTCTTGTCCAACCCTAACATCAGTGTGACTGTTAATTTTTTTTAAGGCAAAGTCTTATAAATTAGCACAGGATATTGTAGTAACAGGGAGTTAGAAAACCACTGATTCAGTAGCACTGAAATCAATGCATTATTAAATTCAAAGTTTCCAGATTAATATGGGTTGCACAATTCTGCTTATATTTCAGTGTGAAAACATTATAACATTTAAATATCTTTTCTAATATCTTCATGACTGCTCTATTAAGCTTGTGACATTTTTAAATAGCTTCCTCCTTTATAGCAAGTCATGGTGTGAAAAAAAAAAGACTAATTTTACCCTAATCTGATTACCTTTATGACAGATCATTGTTCATCATGACCCCTGATGCAACCACTGAAAATTGTCATAATCTCCAATTAAGTAAGGGAAGGATTTCACCTTAAATTTACATTAGTTGTATACATGTTTGTTCAGAATGTAAGCTCTGTTATTGTGCAATAGATTGAGTGTAGCATGTAATACCTTATAATGGGTAGTTCTAATTTTCTCCTTTAATTATATTTTTCTATTTTTGATTTGCAAAAACAACATGACACATTTTCTTTCCTTTTAGCTTTAAAACTGTTTCCCTAGATGGGAAATATATTAGCAGTTATTTCTGGATGTGATGCTAACATTTTGTTTATTTCTTGACAGATGATGAGAATACTTTCTTTATTCCAACCACTGGCACTGCAACAAGCATCTCTTCAGCTCTCCCAAACACCACCTCAATAGGTGACAAACCTGCACCCATTTACTTACTGCACATGCAAAGTTTTGAATACAAACCACACTTTAATCTTAAAGTGTGGTTTGATCCTATGAATGTTTGTTGAAAATGTTTTCCTGTAGAAGTCAACTGAATTGAATAGGGATTATGTAAAAACTGTTTCTGAATCCTGCATTCAGCCCTATAATCTGAATGAAGAGCTAAAATTCATGAAGTACTTGATTCAGGGGTTGTTGTTGTTTTGTCTCTTTGAGTCAGTGTTGACTTCTGGACAGATCACTGGAGCTTGCTTGGCAAGATTTGCAGTAGTGTTTGCCTTTGCCTTTTTCTTAGGGTAGCGAGAGAGTGACTGGCCCAAGACCACTCAGTTGGCTTTATGGCAAGGCAAGACTAGAACCCTTGGTTTCCTGATTTCTAAATTGGTGCCTCAACTACCACATCAAGTAAAACTTCTTCAAGGAAAAACAAAATATTAAGGTTGCTCCCCCCTTTTCAAGTTCCCATCCTAAAAAAAAAAAAAAAAAAGCTCTCTTCTGACAAATCAACTAAGCCAGATCTTTGCAGTTTGTTTTTATTGTACTGGATGAAGAGATACCCACGTATGTATCTCCAAAAACATGAAGGAGCATTGTGACAATCCAAACCTATGATTACTCTAATAACGGCATTGCATTTCTGCATGATTGCTATATGGGTCTCAACTGAGCACACAGACAACTATAACATAAATCATCAATTAAAAACTGTGAGCTTTACAAGCTTCCAAATATGTTTCAAGTACAGTCTTAAGATTGGAGGATGGAGTAATGCAACTCAATCTTCAATTAGTTTGAGCAATGTTTTCATAGGATGATCTAATCCTGTTGTTGCTGTTAAATAGACAACAGAGTCAACGGAAGAGGCTAGTTGAGTATAAAATGATTCACTATGTTGTATCCTTCAAGTTTCTGTGATCTGTACATAAAAATTCTCAAACGGCACACTATAGATGTAATGTTGAATCAAAGCTGGAAATGAATGGAGCTTTGCAGTATATTGGAATCTGCTGGTACAGCATACATTTCCCACCAAACTAGCAGATTACTCCCAATCACCAACTTAAGATCATAGAGCATTGTGATGTTCTGATGTCTGCCTTCCACTGTAATAAAAGGAGGTTTCGTAAGTGGAATGTTGGTGTGGCAAGTGGAACATTGTTGCCTCATGTGGCAAGAACTGTAGAAAGCAACAACTATATTCTACTGTGCCTCAGCTTTAAACCCATGTCACACTGCACCAATGGATGCAAAGAGGATGTAAAATGAATAAAAAAGCTTGCCATCCGTTGGAAAACGTGATGCATCCGTTGTGTACTCACTGTGTCCGTGATTCATACTCTCTATCCATCCAGCATCCGTCTACTGTGATTTCATCCGCTCAAAAAGTTTTGAGCTGCACAAAACTTTTTGAACGGATGAAGTATACAACGCGACTGTTCTACATCTGCTACGCATACGGGGAACATCCGTTATACATCCATTGTCATCCGTTACGTGTCCGCTATATCTGCTAGGCATCTGCTGTGCGTCCGCGCAATTCAAATCCGCTCCAGCGGAAAACGGACACAGGGAGGAAGCGAAACGGATGTGGAACGGACACACAGCATTAGTAGCACAGACGTAGAAAGGATGAAAACGGATGCAGCTCAGATATAAAGCATTAAAACTGAAAAAATGTTCATATAGGGGATGTATCTAGGATATTTAGGATGTCTGGAGAATGCCTGGAGTATGCGGAAGGACATCTAGCAGAAAACCGACATTTCCAATAAAAAGGTGGAGGAAATCACCTGGATCTCATTTTCAGTCCACAGCCCTGGTGTGCAGACCTCTTCAGCCTTGCTCTTGCTCTTCCACAGCATCCATTCTTCTCCACCATGGATCATCGCACGCTCCTTTTGGTAGCCGCCATTATTCAACACCAGAACCAAGCCCTCTTCAGGCTCTTTCACCTTTTCTACGGGAAGAAAAGGAGGCGGCCAAGAAGTGTCTGGGTCCAACGATGGATTGCGAGAAGAACGGAGTTTGGACTCTTTGACAAGCTGATGGTGCAGCTGAGGAACGAAGACACTCGTGCATTCCAGAACTTCATGAGAATGCCGCCAGCCATGTTTGACAAAGTTCTGGAGCGGCTGAGACCCAGGTTGACCAAGGCAAACACCAACTTCTGGCCCAGCCTGGACCCTGGGCTGAAGGTGGCACTGACTCTGCGCCACCTGGCCTCTGGAAGCACATACAGAAACATGCAGTATGTCTGGAGGGTGCAACACAACACCATCAGCATTGTGGTCAGAGAAGTGGTGCAGGCCATCATCGAAGAATACCTGGAGGAGCTCCTCCAGTGTCCCACCACTGAGGAAGGCTGGAGGAAAGTTGCAGAACAGTGGTATCAGAGGTGGAACTTCCCCCACACCATTGGAGCCATAGATGGGAAGCACATGGCCTGCAAAGCTCCAGCCAAGTCAGGGTCCACTTATCACAACTACAAGGGCTTCTTCAGCATCATCCTCTTCACCATGGTCGATGCTGACTACAAGTTCATGTACATCGATGCTTCAGGCAACGGGTCAGCTTCAGATGCCCAGGTGTACAATGCCAGTGACCTCAAGGAGGAGCTGGAACGCAACCTCATCATGGGCTTCCCAGATCCAGACCCCCTACCCAATGACACACAAGATATGCCCTACTTCATCGTGGGTGATGATGCCTTCTCCCTCAGAACCTACCTCATGAAGCCCTACACTTCCAGATGCCTCACCCGTGAAGAGAGGATCTTCAATTACAGGCTGTCCAGGGCAAGGCGGGTGGTGGAGAACGCCTTTGGCATCCTGGCCAACAGGTTCCAGGTACTTCTCACCAACATGCAGCATCACCCAGAGACTGTGAGGAACATCGTGGAAGCTTGCTGCATCCTGCACAATCTCATCCGCACACGCTACCCAGTCTTGCAGAACAGGCTTGTGGACTGTCAACAAGGGAATGGGGACATGGAGCCTGGTGAATGGAGGCAAGGGCGAAACCTGATAGACACTGTGGATGTACCAGGCCCCAACAGAGCTTCACGTGAAGGGAACAAGCAGCGCAACCTCCTGAAACACTGGTGCAACTCCCCAGCTGGAGCAGTGGAGTGGCAAGAAAGGAAGATAGATGGTTAATGGATGCTTCCTTGAGCCTGTGGCATAACACTAATGAGGTTGTGCCATGTATGTTGAGTGGCCCTACAATGAACAGGGCATTAATAAAGAGTTATGTTTATGTTGAAATGTGTTGATCAATGATTAAATTGTTATTAATAATAAAGGGCCATATGTGTGGCAGCTGGGAGGGTGGACCATACAGTCCCACTATGCTTGCACTGGAGGCTTATCTATCCCACAGCTATTACCCATCCCACAGGTATCCCTGCCCATCCCACAAGCATGCAAAGGCTTAACCATTTTCTAAAAGTTTCCACCAACACTTTATTAAGTAAAAGAAATGACCCAAGTGTGTGAAGCAAAGATAACCTTTATTAATAACAGTTAAGTGAAGTGTAGGACTTTATTTAAAAAGCAAAAGGAACCAAGAAAAGTGTCCCAAGCAAAGATAAAGTCAACAGGTAACAACTCAGTCTCTGGCAATGTTCTCAGTCACTCTGAGGCATGTCCATGGTCTCAGGTGTAAAGGGTCCAGGGACTGTGGAGGTGGCAGTGGCTGGAGTGGCGCCATTGGGGTGCCTGGCCCCAAGAGGACAACAGGAGGTGGTGTGTTCAGGAAGCTCTCAGAAAGCTGGCTCAGCCCAATGAGGTTGAGAGGCCCTTCATCCAGGACCTGGGATGTCAGGCACAGGACCGATGAAAGATGTTCTGAGGCCGGGCTTGGCTGTGGGGTGGAGGAAGGAATGTAGTGGGGATGTCTGGTCTGCAGCTGGCTGAGGTGAGGCATCTGTGGTGTGCGAGAAAACATCTTTGGTGTCTGTGGCATCGGTGACATCGGTGGCATCAGTGGCATCTGTGGCGTCGGTGACATCTGTGGCGTCGGTGGCATTGGTGGCATCGGTGGTATCGGTGGTATCGGTGGCATCGGTGGCATGCAAGTAACCTGTGCCTGGACTGGGAAGGGCTGCCTGTGCTTCTGGAAGTCCTGGTATCCGTAGCCTTGGTAGGTGAGGGGCTGTTGAAAGCCTTGGAAGGGCTGTGACATTGCCTAGGGTGGAGGAGCAGACCTGGAGTGGGTGGGAGCAGGTTCAGCTGGGCCTGGAGGGTGGTGCAGAAGCGCAGTGATCCTCTCCTTCATCACCTGGTACTGGGGCTCAGGCATGTCCATGAGGGTCTGGGTCACGTAAGTGAGGAAGGGCTTGCAGTTTGAGGATGGAATCTTGAAGTGTATCAGCTGAGAGAGGAGATCTGTGCTGTTCTTGATTGTGTCCCTGATCTCCAAGAGGACAGTGTAGCTCTGTCCCTCCGGTCTGCCTCTCTGCCTGCTTTCTGTGGAGGTGGAGCTGGGGGTGGGGATGGGTTGGTCCCTGGTTGTCACTGCTTCTTCTTGCTCCATGTGTGTGAGAGAATCCTCCATGTCCTCCGGCATAGGGTGTGTTGGGGGGGGGTCTCTGTCGCGGGGCGCTCTGTGGACACCTGCCCGGACACAGTTGTTATCTCCTGGCCAGAAGAGGTTTGGCTGTCTGTGGGCTGCCTGAGAGTGAGGGTAGACAGAGGGGTTGCTCCTCGGTGGCGGACCTCACCCTCCAGGAAGCTGCACTTTGCCATGACATAGGTCTCCCGGTCGGTGAGCTTGACTGCGGCCTGGCCAGACTTCTTCAGGTGCAGCTTCCCATACCAGGTGTGCATATGCTTCCACCACCTGAGGAGAACATCAGCAGTGTAGCCCAGGCTCTGTGCCTTCTGTCTCCAAGCTGCCTGCTTCCACTTGGTGTCTCGATATAGCCCTTCCTCCATATGTACTCGTTCTCCCTCAGCCACTCCAGCACCTCTTCCTCATGCTCCTCTGCGATGGAGTACTGCTTCCTCTCTCCCTTCTCCTTGCCTTGCCTCTTCCTCCCTCTGGCAGGGCCTTCAGCATCAGGGCCTTCAGCATCAGGGCTTTCAGGGCTTTAGGGCTGGTCCACCACAGCAGCAGCAGGAGAAGCACCACCAGAAGCAGCAGCAGGAGTGGCAGCAGCAGAAGAAGAAGCAGCAGCAGCAGCAGAGTCAGTGCCAGGGAGTGGGATGGTGGATCTATCCCTCTTGCCAGGGCTGGCAGAAGATGGCACAGGCTTCCTCTTCTTCCCCATGGTGTTCTCTCAAAGATGTGTCTGGCAGCAGGTCTTTCCTCTGAAAGCTGGCCTCGTGCGAGCTGCCTCCTTTTATATCCGTGGGACTGATGCAATGCATCCTCCCCACATGCACAGTGAATGCTACGCATCCACTCTGCATCCGCTCTGCATCCGCTACACATCCTCTACGCATCCGTGTCATCCGCTACGCACCCGCTCTTTCCGCTACACGTCCGCTTTGCTATGCTCCCCCGGAAGCCCTGCAGACGTGCCATCCACTTCCATCCGCTTTCATCCGCTAGGCTTCCGTTGAGCATCCGTATTACATCCGCGGTACATCTTTCCCCCGTCCCTTCTTTTCCGTTCTGTTTATGCAAATTTTTGCCCCTTTTGAGAGCAGATAAGAACGGATGGAGCCATCCCCGGATTTTTGGCCGTCCGCTGTGTCCTTTTACATATGTTTTGCATTTGTCGGGCGATGTGACCTAGCCTTTAATGAAGTTTCCGAGCACATTTAATTTCCTCCATGTTGAAAAACTTTCTGAAAAAAAGAGGAACCTATTATTTATTATCTGGCTCCCATTCAATGTTGCATACAAGGTAACTAAATTCTGGTCAGCTCTGCTGCATGTTTGGCAAAAGGCTTCTTGAAATTTGCATAAGGCTAGGCTACAATATGGTTACTCTTGATAAGATTATTTGTATCGCGTATTGGCAATTACCCAGTTGTAGGAAGTCCTTGACTTAATGAAAATTTGTTTAACAATGGTTCAAAATTACAACAGTCTCATAATAAGCAACTTATGACAAGCACCACATTTATGACTATTGCACCCTCCCCTGCAGTCACATGATCATAATTTGGCCACTTGGCAACTGACTCACTTTGTAACCAGTTACAATGTCTGTAGTCATGTGACCGCAATATACAAACTTTGTGTTTTTGCCAGTTTCTTATCAAATACGGCACAAAATCCCCCTTGAGGAAGCTGTGACCAGTGGTGGGATTTAGCCAGTTCGCACAACTTCGGGAGAACCAGTTGTTAAATTTCTGAGCAGTTTGGTGAACTGGTTGTTGGAACAAATCAGTAGGGCATTGAACTGATTGTTAAATTATTTGAATCCTACCACTGGTCGTGATCATGTGATTCTTTTCACAAGACCCTAACAATTCCATAAAACTGGGTTTGCTGACAGGTTGACTCAATTTGATTGTAGTGACTTACAAAAGACATTCCATTCCTAATTCTGGTGGTAAACTGAAGATTACCTGCATTTATTTAAGCACTGTGAAGCTGTTAAAAACTCTGCAACTGATTGGAGCAGTCCAACTAACTTTATCCAATATAAGGGTCTGGGGCTGTCTGATACAACCAAGAGTTACTGAGGTAACTCTACTGAAACCTCAGAGATAGATTCTGAAATTAAGCTGTGCTTGATGTCTGCTGAGGTCTGATGTCATTAATGGGGCAGCACATTTCAGCACGGTTTGTGAGTCACTTCCTAAAAATATAGCAAGATGCTGAATATCCAGTTATTGTTTTCATGAAATTATGAAATGATTCTATTAAGCAATACAACATATTTTGTAATCTTCATTCTCTCAACCAGAACACAATGAAATAATGTATATAAATATAAAAATATTAATATTAAATCAAATGCTTTCCCCCCCCCTTAGAGGCATTTGCTACAAATGACTTTCTCTTATTTTTATTTTTTTTCTTTGCAGATACACAAAACCTTTGTGGTAAGTTTTTAATTCTTCCACCCCCCAGAAGATGGAATATAACAATCATTTGAATAAGAAGCTCCATCAGTTTGAAAGGCTGCCTCCACAGTTCTTTTGTATATTCTTGTACCATCAAAATATAAAAATATGTGTATGTACCACATACACATGCCATATAAATTATTGTACCTTTAATGAAAAATAGAAGAGCTTTTGCTGAACAACTGAGTTATTAACTTAACAACCGCAATGATTCACTTCATGACTGTGGCAAGAAAAGTCTAAAATGGGGCAAAACTCACTTCCAAATGTCTCACTTAGCAATGTAAATTTTGGACCTAATTGTGGTTGTAAGTAGAGGACTACTTATAGGCTGCTTAATACAAACTTGGCAATTTTAAGACTTGTGACTTCAACTCCCAGAATTCTAGGAGTTGAAGTCCACAACTCTTAAAGTTGCCAAATTTGGAGAGCTCTGGTTTAATAGGTAGTTTTCCAGCTATATATACAGGATGACATCAACTTCTGAGGGCTCCCAGCTCTTCTCCTCCTTTCTATCAAACTCTAAGAAAACCACTGCAGTTGGTAGTGTCCAGTATTGCCTTCTCAAGAATGGGCTTGATGATAAAGGAGATAACCAGATGGACAAATTATAGTGTGCTACAAATAGTGCAAACTGATGCAAGAAGTGCACACTGTTTCAAAAATGTTTAGCCAACCTCCTGATGAGTGCAAAAAGCAGGGATCATATGATGCATCTGTAGAAAGATCTGCTAGTCAGCCACGAGCTGACTAGTTAGCCACAAGCTGCTAGTCTACCACGAAGCACAATTTAAAATGTCTACAGAGATTCTCAATCATTCAGATCATAGTTGTCCTATAGGTTCTTTTCAAAAGGCTACTGGACTTTGTTTTTGGGGTTTTCCAAGAAAAAAACAGCAAAGAAAATCCAATTGTATTTTGAAAAAGTACCTTTGGGAGACAATTTAAAATTTTGGTGTTGATCAGTGGTGCAGTTCAGCTGGTGTAACAACCAGTTTGATGAGCACACATGCACCAAACATGGGTTTTTAAAAGCCCATTTTCAGCTCTAATACTTACCTTCAACTGCAGCCCCTGTGAATAAAACAGCTGCGGTGCGGAAAACTGCTCTGCCATGTGAATCAGCTGTGCTCTAAAACAATGAAATAAAGCACAGGAAGAAGCAGGGGTGGGTAGGCAGGGCCAAATGCTCACTAGAACTACCGGTTCACTTGAACCGGTCCAAAACGGTAGAATCCCATCCTTGATGTTGACTCTAGAGCCATAAATGCCTGAGAGACTGAATAATTGAAGGACCTCATTGCCTGCTATGAAGTAGATGGTTGTTCAGATCAGCAGAATAGATCCTTTTAAAAGAAGCTCTAGTATTAGGTACATCTTTCTGCTTGTGGCTCCCAAGTTACTGAAGATTTTTCCCAGGAATGTCTGCTTAAATAAAGGTGATCTCTGAATAAGCCACATTTGACAATGTCACTCTAATAGCATCAACTTCGAACTAGGGCAGTGTTTCTGAACCTTGACAAGTTTAAACTGTCTGGACTACAATGGCCAGAATTAATTCTCAGCTAAACTTACTGGGGAATTCTGGATTCTGAGTTGAAGTCCAGACATAAAAATAGCCAAAGTTAAGAAACACTGTTCTGGAGTGAAAATGTTGCTGAACTACACCTCTGTCCTCTACAAGGATAGAGTATTAAAACTATGTAAGGTAAGTGCCTTTTTGTTTGAGAATGAAAATGTCCAGAAAAGGTCATTTGGAAGCATAATTTGTGACTTTGGTCTGTTAGCCTCTGTTGAAGTCAAAGGATATGTTGTATGGTCTCAGAGATAGCTTTGTCCCATCATTGTTAATGCTTGAACTGATAGGCTGCAAGGGGTGGGGAGTGGGGAATGGCTATGTTTTTTTTCTCCTAAAGAATTAAATCTATCTATAAGAACGAGTTGGGTCAAATTTCCATAATTTATTTTTAATCACTATTTTAAGCAGTATTAGGAAAACCTAATTCAGATTGAGTAAATACATCAAGGATCTTGAAGAATGATTTGAGGTAGCCTTATAAATCTAACCAGATTACACTGATTCTGGAGGCTTTGTTTTTTTATGAGTAGAATCATTGCCATAGAGCAGATGTCGAATCCTCTGGGTACTGAGTAGTTTAATTAATACAGAAATAAAATTATATCCTTATGATTTACATATTTTATTATTTCATTTGTGGCCTTCTGTGGATTTAATTCTTTTATTTCAAAGTTTCAGAATGATTACATCCAACTTTGATTTGTTTGTTTGTGTTATAGCCAATATTCAGCTTTCTAAGAATTTTACAAAGGATCGTCATGCTGCACATCTTACGTTTGATGGATCATTAGATTTGCTGAATGTTACCTGCATTTCTTGTGATTGGAAAAAAGAGACCAATACTTTATCTCGTCTGACAGAATGCCAAACCTATAACATAACAGCAAAGTTCAGCAAAAATTGCGAGAAAATTTTTTTCATTAATGTTCCTATTTCTGGTAATTATAATTCATTAAAACAAAATCCACATTATTGTTCTTAAGTGTTGTTTTCCATACTCTGTTAAACCTTGCATTAAACACTATTTTTGGGTGGGGGTGTACGTAAATCCTAATGTGCTTCTTGGCAATACATAGTACAAATTGATCAAATTTAGCTAAATGAGACGGACTAAATAGACCTGCTTTAATGCTGTGGGAACCAGACAGACAAGTTGCCTAACAATTATGTGGGATTCATGGACTGATAGCAATTATAAATGTCAACATTGCCATTGTAAGTCAGTATAATCATGTGGCATCATGCTTTACAACTGTATCACTTAAGGATGGAGTTGCTGATCCCAATTACCATCATTTAGCAAGAACCTGAACTTATCTTTACTTTGACTGTTAGAATTTTCAAAATTATGTTTTCATTCTTACTAGCACTAAAGATGCCTTCCTGAAATCCTAGTAGCACTTGAGTTTGCCAGCTAGATGGAGCTGGTAGCTTCACCCAAAAGCTATTTTCTGAATAGGAAACACCCCCTTTTTGTTTGTCATGATCTCAAGATTGCATGTCTTACCAAGTATCACTCCCTATTTAAAGCAGGGGTGGGATTCTACTGGTTCCATCCAGTTCTATAGAACCAGATGTTGTATGATTCTGCTCAGTTCGGAGAACCAGCAAATCATGCCCCTGGCTGGCCCTGTTCCTTTCCCTCCCGGCCATTTGCCTCTGATGAGGTTGAAGATATGTTGCTGGAGCTGGATCGAGTGGGAAATGGCTGGTATGTGTGCATGTGATATTAAGCCTCCTTCCTATAAAATCCATTCAGAAAACAAAGGAGCAGATATTGTTTAATTCTGCTTTAGCCCAGATTGCTGGGAGAGAAAGTAGTCTAAAAGTATTATTTAATTTACTAGTTCATTGGCTTCCAGGCATCTCTTGTAGCACTGAGTAGCTGCTTGTGTCAGCACAGAAGCCCAAGAGTGCTGGATTTCAAAATAAAAGGTAAGGCGCTCAGTGCCACAAGGAAAAATTCCAGGAGCATTGAACTGAGATTTAAAGCCTTTTAAAGTAGCCTGGAACAAGTATCCCTTTGGGAGGCGGAGGGGGACTTTAATATCTTTAAAGCTGTGTCCTTGTGATGAAGGGGCAGTTTATATTACATTTTATTGATTAATTCACCAGTAGAAAATAGGTAACGTCCATTTGAGGTCAATCCATGCATTTAGTAAGGAGGAGGAGGCAATATTAAATCAGAACCTTGGTACAAGGGGCAATCTAGTAGAAGTGGTGCCTTGATGGTTCTGTCCAAGCAGAGACAGGAGTGTGGTAAGTATGGAATCTTATTAAATCATTTCATACACAGATACATTACTCAATATCTTTAAAGTTGGTAATTCTTTTATGTTACTGACTTGGGAATAATCAAATGATCAGGTCTTATGCTGCCTGGGGAATTCTGGGAATTGAAGTCCACATGTCTTAAAGTTGCTATGCTTGAAAAATATCAGAAGTACAACTCCTTGTGAGCCTGGGATATTTTCCTGCATTTTGGGAATAAGGAAATTATCTTATGTGCTTGGTGCAGAGATGCAGCTGAAATTTAGTTAAAGGCTAATTGGAAAGTTAAAGCTGCAGATACAGCTTTACAACTATTTGTTTAGCCTCCATTTAAAGTTACAACAGCACTGAAAAAAAGTGACTTATATTCCCCAGAGAGAGAGAGACAGAGGGAGGGAGGAAAGGAAAGAGAGAGACAAGAGACAGAAAGAGTGGGGAAGGGAGAGACAAGACACAGAGAGAGAGAGAGGGAGGGAGGGAAAGAGAGAGAGAAGACACACAGAGAGAGAAGACAGAGAGAGAGACAGGGAGGGAGGGAAAGAGAGAGACAAGAGACAGAGAGATGAGAAAGAGGGAGAAAGAAAGAGGGAGAGTTAGAGAGATACCTGTTTAAAAGAAAATAGAAAAATGGCTCTGAGTGTTTAAGGTTGTAGACCCCAGGTTAGGCAAACACCATGGTCATTAAGTGAACCATGTGGTCATTAAGCAAACACTGTGATTGTTAAACAAGTCCATTTTTCCCAATGGGCATTTTTAACCGGAAATCAGAAGGAATTGTTGGAAACTGGCAAAAAACATAGAAAACCTCAGTCACAAGACTAAATTCCTGTGGGATGTTTTAATTGATCATAAGTGTGAATGTGTGCATGCACACATGGCTGTGAAAACACCAAAAACAGGTCAAGTAGTTCTAGGGAGGTCAGTCAAAAATTAGAACACTTGGCCACCTAGCCACACCTACTCCGTCATATGACCAACAATCCACGCCCAGCCAGTCATATGACCACCTAGTCACACCCATCCAGTCACATGACCACAAAACCATGCCCAGTCAGCAGGCCACACCCACCCAGTCAGATGATCACCAAGCCACACCCACAAATTAGGCCACACCTACAGAACTGGTTGTCAAAAATTTGAATCCCACCCCTGCTTTAAAGAATATTTGTGCAATAAATTTAAAATAGGAATGGCTGGGGGATTTTGCTTTTCAAATGTAAAGCTGAAGATTTAACAACCTTCAGGGAATTTATCCAGGAATTCCCACTTAACAGCTAAAACCCAGAAACTGGTTTCACTTACTATTCCTGCTTCCCTTATCCCAGGGGTGGGTTTCTACTGGTTCTGTCCACCTCTGTAGAACCGGTAGCTCTGAAGAGCAGCAGACACAGAACCGGTTCTATGTCTGCTGATGTTTTTGCCCACACGCCCACCCAGGCTCTTACCTGATCTTTATTTCCTGATTTTTCAACTTCAGCTACCAAAGGAAGCACAGCTGCAGTTAAAAAAGCAGGAAAAGAGGGCTGTTTCAAAGGCTGCATCTCTGCACACAGCATGCTTGTTAGGGATAACATTGTTCACCCTAACTGGTTTAGGTGAAATAATAACTATGAATCATAGTTAGTGTATGTTAGAGTGTATACAGCTTTAACTGTGAAATAGCAATTAAAGGAGTGGTTAAGAAAACAATATAAAAGTAGCAAGACTACGGCTTGCTCACTCTCTCTGGCTTTGATGATCCCTGATTACTGCTTGGAATCTAAACTGCATTGCTCCAACGGGAGAGACAACAAAGGACTGATTTGTAAGTGAACGGACATAGGATATTCTACATGGACTTTGCTAACTGAATATCCCTGAATGGACTGACTACATGGTAAATGATATTTGGACTGTTATTTGACTATGCCATAAACTTATACTGGAATAAAATATATTATTGATAGCACAAGCGTATCTGTTATTTTTTACTGTATGTTAATAAACATACAAACTTAGCTCACTCATTTATCTGTGTGCCTATCTGACTAACGCTGCACATTCTGTTTAGCTTGTCTACCTAACCCTGGTTGGGGAACCCAGGCTTAACAATGCTGATGATTTACAGGTGCGCAGCTCACAGAGTGCAGGGAATCTCGTAAATCCCAAACCAGTTGTTAACCCTGTCGTATTCCACCGCTGCCTCATCCCACAACCTGTATCCCAGCTTCCTAGAAACCGTGGTTGGTAGGCAGGTGAAGATTTCAGTTTGAGAAACATAGGAGAAACTAAGATGGCTCTGACTGGAAATAGCAATGTATATTTTAGTCCTGTGGGGAGAGATAGGCCAGGCCTATCAGCCCATGGGAGAAAAAGAGTTTCTAACGTTGTGATCGAAATATGAGAAAAGATTATTTGAAAAGATTAATAAGGAGCTGCTCATCTTTGCAATTACACTTCTACCGTTCTTTTTCCTCTCTTGTTTGTTGAAAACTTCATTCATTTTTCATCCAGTGTAGTTTTGTAATCCATCCATTGTAGGAGGTAATTTTCAAGCATTTTTTTAAAACATGAAAAATACTTAAATGAATTCATTTTTCTTTCTCTTCCTCTCTTTCAGATAACAAGAAATTGACTGCAACCGTCACTAATATTACAATAAATTTATTTTGGGACACTGATGATAAGTGTGAATTGAAATATTCATATTGTTGTTTCCCAAAGGGTAGGATTTTTTTTTTTAAGCAATCAGTTGTATATAAGCGTTTCACCTTATAAAAGATAAAGGCAATATTATAAAAATGTTTAAAGAATTTGAGTTTTCATGGATGCTCTTGTAAGAAGTCCTCATTGTGCAACTGACTTATACAGTGATGAAAAGTGACTTTGTGACCAGTCCTCACATTTATGACTTTCAAACATCTGTAAAGCAAAAGAAAGCTGAAGAAAGATTATAAGCACAGCCATGGTTTCATTTAGTGACTGCTTCATCTACAATCAAATTGTGGGTCCCAGTTATGGCCACTACAGGAGGACTACAGTGTCGTACTATTGTAGTACTATTATTTATTCAGTAAAATGGTGGATTGCTTTTAGAATGATTTATATTCAATTGTAGATCTAATTTTTTATCTCCTTGGAATACCAAATCATTATTTCCTTCTTTAAAAATCAAATCAAAACTCAGCGTGCAGATCAAAATTCTCAACTGGATGTTCCTGAGCATTTAAATTTACAGAATTCTCAATGATGCTTATTTGTTTTGAGAATTCTAGGACTTGAAGTTTACAAATTGGGAGGACAATTGGGAGATTTGGCAAAACTATTAAAGATGTAGAATCTCCTAGATGCCTGGATTTCAGGGCAATCACTTTTGTCATTCCTTACAGGTAATGAGTCTAGTGCCATTTGTGATGAAGGGAAAAAGTCAAAGAATCTGTTTAATGTGTTACCCAACACAAATTACACATGCAATTCAAGTATTCAAGGATCACATTTTCTTAACAAACCAGTACATCGTACATATCAGTTAACAACAGACTATGGAAGTGAGTATGGACACCGTGATTTTTAAAAATATTTTGTTACTTACTGCTTACTAAATTTGCCCAGAAACTTAATCTTTCTACATGTGTTTAAACAGGAAGAGATATGTATTGAGATCCTGGTAACTGATAATTGGTAAAATATATCAGATTATAATGCTAAATCAGCCAAGTTCATTATAAACAGCCAGGTCCATAGGGAAAATGGAGGCAGAGTTGTCAAGTCTGGTCATTCTGCTCAGCTTGCATTTTAGTCTTACTAGCCAACTTCTGAATAATTTTAATGGAAACTAACTGAACTGATTCCTGTCCTAAAAAGATTTTTTCAGAACTATTGAATCAGACTCACGGATTATACATCTCTGGTAGGATATGCTTAGAATCCTGTGAATGTTTCCATACAATAAATGCTGTAGAGATGCTGTAGAGTAGGGGTGTCAAACTCCCAACCCATGGACCGGATGCATCAGGCGCTGGCCATGCTCGCGCCCAGTTTACTGGAGGGGGAAAAATTCCAGATAGGTCATGTGATGCTGCTGTGATGACATGAATTTGACACCCCTACTGTAGAGACTTCATAGATATCTGGAAAAGCATGACTTTACTTTTGCCTAACCAATGGCAAACCAACACAGTTTTTTAATGAAGATGGAAAACTCCATAATTAAAGCCCTCTGACTAAAGCATAGGATGGCTCTTTAATCTTATTATCACAGGATAATGAGATTAAAAAGAATTAGCCCAAGATGAGATAGCCATTAAAGATAGGAATGGCACTAGTTTCTGATTTCCTCCTTGTGTAGGTAATTTGTTTCTTTTCAGGACCAAAGAAATCATGCATATTAAGTGTGAATATGCATTCAACATTTCGCTTGGCCATGGTCCATGGTCATCTAAAAGATGATGTTTAATGCTTAGGATCTTGTTAATTTTTTTACTCCTTTCTTCAATTTTTTGTTTGTTTGGTGCAACAGTATAAATAGTATATGATTAGCTGATCTTGAGAACATTAGTAATCTCGGGACTTTAGATTAGATTGAGAAAAGCCTGGAACTCAATGCTATTAATTGCTGCTGAGAAAAATAGATAGATATGTCCAAAGCATAAGGGATCAAGCTGAATTTGAAGGAGTCATAACCTCAATTAACAAGAAGATTGTAAATTACTTGGAGAAAGTAGGCCATTTGTATTTTGATTTTCCAAAATCCTCAATAACTTGAAGATTTTGTTGTTGTCATAAATTCTCTCTCTCTCTGCACACAGGTCACAGGATAATTGCACATATTTACATCCCTGTGCTACATTTAGCATAGGGTTGACTGTTCATCTCATCCAATCAGAAATAATTGGGAATGATTAACTGTTCTTATAGTCACTAAAAAAATATGACCAATTAGAAATGATGAAAGTTTATGAACCATTGTTCATGGGCCCAGCTGACAGGAGATTCTAGAGACCAACTATGTGATTTCTAAAGAGATGTATTTTGTGGAAAGAGGAGTTTAGTGTACTTACAAGCCACCCAACTCTCAACAGAGGCTATCACCATACATCTTATCCTGAACTAAAGGAATAAATATCACCTTAGGGCCAAGTAGAAGTTATAAAAGCAGAATTGGAATTGAAGTGGTCAGTCTGTGTGGGTAGTTGTCTAACCTCATGTAGGACTTGCTGGTCTTGTATTCTTACTCTGTTTGGAGTTGATAAACTTTTCTAAGACCTGAAATTCCTGATATTTTCTGGAAATACATAATATACTTCTGTAAAGTCATGGTAGTCATGGTTTATATTGCTCATATTCTGTTGTTGTTGTAATGTCCCAGAGATTGTTATTTTATCATTACTTGTTTTTCTCTTAATTTTTGTATCAGTTCCAGACCGACCTAAAAGCTGTTCATCAAACTCAACTGAAGAAAGTATAACAGTTGCTTGGAGTGCACCACAAAACCTGAGAAATGGCCCTATTCATGGTTATAATATCAAAATACTTGATGCTAAAACTAATAGTATGTATATATAATAATACTAATACTACTATTGCTATGTACTACTGGTATGTATTTCTAATTGTCTGAAAGCACCTACTCATGCATTTTCAGGATTAAAAAAATATTTTAAAAAATTTTCTGGGTGGATAATTGTAATAACCATGGTAAATAGCTGCTCTTGTTCATGTCTTCTCCTAGTAATAGGTTTCCTCTATTGATCTCTGTTAATTTCAGTGATATTTTCAGAGCAGTTTTGTAATATTTATCATTAACACTGAAAATAGTTTGATTTTGTATTGATTTCTCCAAGTGGAAGGAGTTCTCCTTTCTTTAGATCCCATGTATATTGAAAGTATCAACCCACTGTTTCAATTAGCAGACAGACATGGCAGATATTGGTGAAGCACAGTGGTTATTCCTCAGCAACTCTTTCTGGACCTCAAATTATACCCTCTCTCTTGGAAGGTGGGGCAATAGATGCAGTGGTGGGACTCAATTTTCTTTACTACTGGTTCTGTGCATGTGGCTTGGTGGATATGGCAGGGGAAGGATACTGTAAAATCTCCAGTCAGAGGTGGTATTTGCCAAACAATTAGCCTCGAGTTCTAATCTCATGATCCACTATGTTTTTTAGCCAACTAATTTCCCCAAGTCGATAGACAGACAGATGATAGAATTAGATGATAGAGTTATCAGATGATAGATAGAGTTAGAATTTAGTGGAATGGGATACTCAATCTTCCAAATTCTAGCATTAACACCAGTAATAATTGCCTCAATCTTTACACACATTTGAAGTGAACAATATATTGTTATCTGGGGGAGGGGGAAACCTTGTAAACTACAATAAATATTCTGAGGTAAAAATCAATTCAGGATAAATTAATCAAAACAAAATATTATTCTGGAATAAGGTAAGAAATTTTAGTTTGCACTGGAAAGTATATTTACTTCTACATCCAATTCATATTAATATAGAACTTGAAGTTAGTTAATATTCAAACTGCACCATTTTAGTTTTCTAATTTTAAAAGATATATTAGAGAAAAATCTATATACTTATAAAAAAACAATGTTCATAAATGCATTGTTAAAGAAAATTGCAATAACTGTCTAATACACAAAACTACGAATGAAATGGATATGTTTGAAAAAATACAAATAGAAATCTTAAACTTTAAAAAATAGATCTGAGTTTGACAAATGAAAATTGCTGGATTCAGGAAAAAAATAGAAGTTCATCCATCTATCTATATTTTGGCAATCTTAATGGGAGATTGGTTTCCTTCTATGAAAATAAATGCCAATAATTATTTCTGAATTTGTGTCTCTGCATCAACATTATTTATATTTGAATGTATTTATGCTTTTAATATTTGCAGGTGTTCTAAGAATTATGAAAGAAAATAATAACATGCACCATAAAATGACTGGTTTAGAACCTTACACCAAGTATAAAGTGATGGTATGGGCATATACAGAGAAAAAAAATAACTCACCACTTGAGGGGGATACCTGTGGTCATATTATTTGGACTCTGCCAGCAGGTAAGTTGTGAATATTTAGTTGTGAATATATAATTACGGGGTAAGGTTATAATCACAATAAATATTATTATTATTATCATTATTATCATCATTATTATTATTATTATTATTATTATTATTATTATTATTATTATTAATTTATTTATTTATTTATTTATTACATTTATATGCTATTTGACTCCCAGTCACTCTGGATGGTTATACATAAAAAGCCATCATGTGTACTTCACAGGTGTACAAATGAGGCACAGAACTCAGGACTGTTGGCTGAACAACCAGGGCCAGCAGCTGCAGGACTATTAAAAGAGAAAGTGTTCAAAGGTGATGGTTTCCCCTCTCATATTATGTCTGATTCTAGGGGCAGTGTTCATTCTGTTTCTTAGTCAAGGAAACCATTCTTGTCCAAAAACATTTCTGTGGTCACATGGCCAGCATCACTATATGCCAAGGTGCATGAATACTTCCTGCCAAAGTGGTACCTATTTATCTATTTACATTTGCATGCTTTCGAACTGCTAGATGAGGAGAAGCTGGGACAATTAATGGGAACTCATCCCATTGAGCAGAATTCAGTTGTAAAACTGGACTGTTACTTTCCAAACTCAGCATCTTTAACTGACCCATTGCGCCTCCAAAGGGGTTTACGTCTTGCAAACGACCCAAGAGTTAAAAACAAAATGATGATGATGATATCCATTCAGTTGTGTCCAATGGTGGGATTCAAAATATTTTCCTACTGGTTCTGTGGGTGTGGCTTGTTTGGTGGGTATGGCTTGGTGGTCATGTGGCCAACTGGGCAAGGTGGTGCAGCACCTTGCTGAGAGTGACATCGAGTTGGCCATGCCCACTCAGTCACATGATCGATGCTGCAGAGACAGGTTGATTTCCCATGTACCTTCCTTCCCTCCTCCTCTGCCCTTGGGCTGACCAAAATAAAGTCCAACTAAAGATCACGACTGCCTGCCGAGTCTGCCTGCCGAATGGTTTTTGTTTTGAAGTGGTTTTTTGTTTTTTTTTGCCAGAACCAAAAGCCCCTCAGAGATAAATTTGCACTGCCAAATCTTACTGTACCTCATTGTTGCGGCGATGCCTGGTGCTGCTACTGGGGCTGCTGCAGCTGCCTGGCTGCCCAAGTAAAGAACCACACCAGCTCAGGGTGACTCTGAGGAGCAAGAGGGGAAGCCAAGGTGCTCACCTCTTAGCAGTCAACTTTACTCTCTCTTGCTCCAGTTAGGCGCTCCTGGTGTGCACAAGGAGCGTGAAGGAAGACTTCTCAGGGGCTACACCTCTCCCAGTGATGAGCTGGCATTGATCTAACAAAATATCTTCCAGCTCTTAAAGATCGACTTTAAGAGCACCCCTGTAGAAGAAGCTGAGAATGAGAACAAAAGTAGCAGGGGCAGGGACGACAGGGGCATGTGATAGATCCCTCCAAGGTCCCCTCCCGGGTGACAGCCAGGACTTTGACACCTCCTCTTTTCCTCAGTCTGCCTCTTTTCCTTAAAGGTCTGCCTCCCTTTACACTTCTTGTGGAGGGACACACATGCCCGTCACCCCTGCTGGCACTACTTTTGCTCTCAGTTCTCAGCTTCTTGCATGGGGTTGCTCTTAAAGTCGACTTTTAAGTGGTCCCGGGACATCCACCCGCCTGCCCAGCACCCACCCTCCCAGAGCACACTTTCATCTTTCTCCTGGCAAACACTCCTGTTCCAGCCCGGCCCAGCCAGCCACCAAGTGACCAATGTCTTGGGGCTTCTCTCCCCCTTGTTGCAAGATGCCTGCAACTTCTGCATGTTTTTTTTTTTGGTGTGGCTGCAGTCCAGCAGCTACACTGAAAGAAGCATGCCCTGTTCTATATGCCAGGCCCTGCAAGTCCGAGCAGCTGGCACATAGAACCGGACTGCACTGGACTGTTGAAGAAGTGGAGCAAAGCTGGAGCTCAGTAGCTGCCTCTTTTGCAGCACAGAAATCCTACCCAAATTGGCCGGCTAGTCTTCTCTTTCTCCATCTTTTGTTTTATATGGCCAAGGGGGAGGAGATCAGCCAGCTAAAGGGGCAGCTGCTGGAGGTGACTCTTTTTCAGTTTCCAGCCTCCTCCCCAAATTGGCCAGCTTGTCTCCTCCTCCTCCTCGGCCATACAGAACAAATAGTCAGAGAAGGAGACCAGCCAGCCAATTCAGGGAGGCTTCTTGCACTGTGAAAGAGGTGGCTACTAATTTCTGGCTTCATTCTGCTTCTCCAAAGGTCTGGTGGAGCCCTGTTGTATGCGCTGGTTACTCAGACTTGTTGGGCCCAGCACATAGAACAGGGCAAGCTTTTTTTGGTGTGGCTGCTAGAGTGTAGCTGCACCGAAAAAAGCACGCTGCAACTGCAGGCATCTCACAACAAAGGGGGTGAGAAGCCCCAGGACATCCACCCACCCATCTGCTGGCTGGCTGGGTCAGGCTGGGCTGGAAGAGGCACATCTGCTGGGAGAAGGAAGAAAACATGCTCCAGGAGGGCGGGAGGTAGGCGGATATCCCGGGGTTGCTGCACATGCACACCACGTATATAGTGGCTGCACATGCAGTACACATGTGCAGTAGCCCTAGGACATCAGCCAGAGTTGTGCCACAGCCGCCACATAATAGGGAAAGCTAGGAGAGTGATTGGGGCAAGTGGGCAACTGGGCAACTGGATCAGAAGCGTAACCAGCCAGGGGTCGCCACTAGTTCAGTGTCCCATGCCACATCACCGCTACCAGTTCACCTGAAGCAGTGTGAACTGGTTGAATACCACCTCTGGTTGTGTCTGACTCTCAGTGATTCTATAGGCCAGATCTCTCCATATCTTCCAGTCTTGCACTACTTCTTCAAGTCTTTCTATAATTTGACTGCTATCAGCTTTGGATGGTGTCCAGTCACCATGTTCTTTCACAGCCTGTTTTGTTTTACCACTAACTCTTTCCAACATATTGCTTGCTCCAGTAAATTTCCCTGCATGATATGGCTATACCACTGGCATTGACAAAATCATGATCAGTCAATTGCAAAAGGCAAGTTTACTTGAAACAACTTACATCCTGTCATGATATCTTTGATATTATCAAACAACACCTGTTTAACCCAGGTCCAGGACTCAATAGGTACATTTAAAAAAAAATCTAATCCAGCCTAAACAGCTATCTGACTGCAACCAACCACGATAATATAATTTTTGTTGCTAAAGGCCCTGTCACACTGCCCAACGGATGCAAAACGTTTATAAAAAGGACACAGCGGACGAGAAAAATGTTCCATCCGTTGTTATCCGCTCTCAAAAGGGGCAAAAATTTGCATAAACAGAGTGGATAACACGGAAAGGAATGGACTGGGGGAGGACGCAGAGCTGATGGAAAGCGGATGCGGAATGGAAGCATCCTTTTGCATCCTCTAGGCATCCTCTAGACATCCTTAATATCCGAGATAGGTCCCCTCTGCGAACGTTTTTTCCATTTTAAATGCTTTCTTTGCGAGCTGCATCCGCTTTCATCCTTTCTCCGTCCATGCTACTAATGCTGCGCGTCCGTTCCATGTCCGTTCCGCTTCCTCCCTGCATCCGTTTACCGCTGGAGCGGATGCGACTTGCGTGGATGCGACTTGTGCGGATGCGCAGTGGATACCTAGCAGATATAACGGATGCGTAACGGATGACAACGGATGCAGAACGGATGTCCCCCGTATGCCTAGTGGATGCAGAATGGACGCGTTTGATACATTTTCCGCTCAAAAGTTTTGAGCAGCTCAAAACCTTTTGAGCGGATGAAATGTCAATAGACGGATGCTGGACGGATAGAGAGGAAGCAAAACGGAGGCAGTGAGTACAGAACGGAAGCATCGTGTTAACCAACGGATGGTAAGTGTTTCTCTCCATTTTACATCCTCTTTCCATCCGTTGCTGCAGTGTGACAGGGGCTTAACCAAGTGTAGAAATGCAATTTCAAAGTATAATCAAGGCCTTGAGCACATGATTTTTTCCCAAAGCTTCCCAAAGTTTAGAGATGATTTTTGGAACCAATTAAGTGGTTTGTCTGATTCTGTTGTTGCCACCAAGGGATGGAAGTGGGGGTTTAAACTGTGAATGTTTAACTGTGGATTTTTAATGTTGTATGCCATCCAGAGTCACTATGTATGAGTTGAGCAACTATATAACAGTAGCAATAGCAATAACACTTAGACTTAAATACAGCTTCATGGTGCTTCCTAGCACATTCTAAGCAGTTTAGAGAATCAGCATATTGCCCTTAACAATTAGATAGAAGATGATAGTTAGATAGTTAGTTAGATAGATAGATAGATAGATAGATAGATAGATAGATAGATAGATAGATAGATAGATAGATATAGATCAATCTTCACCTTTCAGGGCAGTTCAGAACTGTAAAAAATAAAGTAAAATATTATAATTTTATAATTTGACTTAATGTCCCACAAATTGATTTGATTTGTTTCTCACCTTTCTGCTCAAGGTAGCAGATGAAGTCTAAAAACAATCTCGACACTTAAAGATGTTTGAATTACCTTTTGCCTCCAAATGTCCCCTAAAACCAAATGATAATAACATGTGCCACACAGGAAAAAAAAACAAAAAACGAGGTGGGACTTCAATTGTACCACTTTAGCTGCCATTTTGACTTTTGTAACACACCCCATCTGCACAACGCAAAATGAGGATCAAATTGAGAATCAGTGAAAACCAGGATTTTATTTTGAAATATTATTTAGCTGATTTTCCTAAATCATGTAAAAATGTTCCTCCTAAAGCAGGGTTGTCAAACTCATGTCATCATGGTGGCATCATATGATGTATTGGGACTTTTTTCCATTTCACTAAACCAGGCATTGGCATGGCCAGCTCATGATACATCTGGCCCACAAGCTGGCAGTTTGAAGCCCTGTTCTAAAGTATTAACCAATGTAAAGCTTAAAATTAATATACTGCTAATGAAGTTTGGAGCATTTTATGGATTGCATTCATCATCATTGTTTGTGGAAATAAATTTTAAAAGGGAGGAAAGAATTCTGTGTCATAAAGAATATCAATATCAAAGAATATATATCTGAGTATATAACCCTCATGGCTTGAAAAAAATGTGTTTTTGTGATGCAAAGAGGAGAATAAATTATTGAAAATATAGGTTTATTTTCTTGAAGATGAATGTTAGTGAAATAGTGAAAATATCTAGCATCTATAATTAATACAGGTAGAACCAGGACAATATATTTTATGCACAGATAGTCCTTGTTTAGCAACCGCCTTAGATAGTGACCATTTGTAAAAGTGACAGTAATAAATACTAGTAAAAATAATCACTTCCCAACCAATGCACACATTTAGGACAACAAAAATATCCGGTGCAAAACTGATTATGGTCTTGTCAGCTTCAGATAGCAGCAGCCAGTGACCCAGAGTTCTAATCAACTAATTAAGGTCACAGAGCTGACCTTGTCATTGTGGTTAGTACTTTTTATGGAACTGCTGCACTGCAGAGAAAAACAACTCAGAAAGACGTACAGGCAGTCCTCAAAATACCACCATGACTAAGCCCAAAATTTCTGTTGCTAAGTGAGACATTTGTTTAGTGAGTTTTGCCCCATTTTCTTGACACAGTTGCTAAGTGAATCACTGCAGTTGATAAGTTAGTAACCCAGTGATTAAGCGAACCTGGCTTCCAGTAGTAGGATTCAATTTTTTTTATTACTGGTTCTGTGGGAGTGGCAGGGAAAGGATAGTGTAAAATCTCCAGTCAGAGGTAATATTTGCCGGTTCTCCGAATTACTCAAAATTTCCATTACTGGTTCTTCAGAACTGGTCCGAACCTGCTGAATACCACCTCTGCTGGCTTCCCCATTGACTTTGCTGGTCAAAGGTTGCAAAAGGTGACCGTGTGACTCTGGGACACTGCAAGAGTCATAAATATGAACCAGTTGCCAAGCATCTGAATTTTGATCCCATCATGATGGGGATGGTGCAAAGGTCATAACTGAAAAATGGTCATAAGTCACATTTTTCAGAGCCATTGTAGTTTTGAATGGTCACTAAACAAACTGTTGTAAGTTGAGGCTATCTGTTGCTTGTTTAAGCAATCTCTCTGCCCTGGAAGGGAACAAAAAAGTGGAGAAATGGGTCAAGTACAGGACACTGTATAAAAGAATTTTATTTGAGTGAAACAGCAGCAACCAGTGAATTTCACAATGTCTATCACTGTCTCATTCTTAGTCATGTCTTCACATATTGATCATTTGGCTTAACAGCTGATTGCAATCATTAAAAAAAGAACTAGCTGAAATTGCTGAAGCATTCTGATTCCTGCGCTCTTTGCGCTGCGTATTTTCTTTTAATGAAAACCATTTTAATTTTCAACAGAACCAAGTCCTTTGAAAAAACTTGAGTTAAGCATATCCAAAGATGGAAACAATATTGTAGAAGTTTCTTGTGTGGGACCAGAGAAATTAAATGGACCTTACCCAGTCTATACATTAAAATGGGATAGCAGTACTAAAGAGAGCAACAATTGCAGATTCAAAGTGGACAACCTTTCTTTTTTGAAAACATACACTTTTCAAGTAAGTTGCATTGCTCTAAACTTGAGACCGAGATATTTAACTCCCCCCGTCCCCAAT
Source organism: Laticauda colubrina (assembly GCA_015471245.1). Classification (NCBI taxonomy): domain Eukaryota; kingdom Metazoa; phylum Chordata; class Lepidosauria; order Squamata; family Elapidae; genus Laticauda; species Laticauda colubrina. The sequence continues at coordinate 1,252,868 of BLBF01000020.1, forward strand.
ACATTATATCTATCTGCTTATTCATCAATCAGTGAAGTCAAAACTTTGAGAAAATAATGAATTAAATTGATGGCCTGAATCAGTCCTTCAGCAAGCTACTGGATTGGGTGACATGCCCACAAACCAAAATTGCTGTTTGTGCTTGGTTAATCTAGTGATTAAATTCAGGACACGCTGTTCTGGAATGAATGACTCCAAAATTATAAGAGCAATACTTAGTAGTACTTGGATCTATCATTGTCATTAGTAGTTGTCAATTGACAAGTAGTTTCAAGGACCAAGTATATCTTTTATCCCTTTGATCAGATGTAGTAACTACATCCTTATCTGGCCAGGGGTACCCTGCAACCATTTTTTAAACAGGACTAAATCAAGTACATTCAAATTGCTAATTGAATAAATTAATTAATTAACAGCCAAGCATCCTCAGCCATTTCCTTAAAATTAACATGTATCTGGCATTGAACACTTAGGCAGCTTGTCCTTTGCAATTCTTTTTTTTTAAATATATTATCAATGCTTTCATCTTCTTCATAAATGAGGGCAGGGTGAAAAATTTATTTTCTTATTTCTATTTTGTATTTTTGAGCTGATTCTTATAGCTCCTTAAGACATTTATAGTCTTCATGAAGGTTTCATACAGTATAGCTTTCATAGAAGTTTGTGCAAGAGTTTGTTTTTGCTCCATTTCAGGTCTCTGCATTTATTGTGTCTTCTTCTTACCAGGTATTTGTTTCCAATGGAAATTATTCTACAAAGCCAATATCGGAAAAAATAACCACCAAGTGTATGTTAACATTTTAAAAATTCCTTTTAATTTACTGATTAGTTTAATTTGCATACTGAAAACACAGGATGATAACAAAATGTTGACATTTCCAAAACTCATTGTTTCATTTCATCTCATTCTACAGATGATACTAAAGCCGTCATTGGATTCTTGGCATTCCTGATTATTGTAACCGTTTTGGCTTTACTTCTTGTCTTGTATAAAATATACATCCTGAACAGAAAGAACTCAAGGTAACTTTGTGAAAGGCATTCTTTTCCTCGCCTAAGCGTGTATGGCAATCATAGGAAAACTGCACCCTGGTCTGTCCTATTACATATGCCTGGAAGAGAACACTTGGGCAGCTTCTCTGTTGCAAATGAGCTGGACAATTATCATTGTCATTGCATTGCAAAAAATCATAGAAAATTTTGCACAAAATTATAGACAGAATTCTTTATTATTATCACAATTACAGTTAGTTGTATTCAAAGTAGAGAGTAATGCCTTCCAGATTTTGACCACGGTACTTACACTTACATATGTCCCTCCCTTCAGTTGATTTATTTATTTTGATTTTATGAAAGTTCATTGCAATTCTGATTTTCTGAGGGGAATTGTTTTATAGAGATAGTCCTCAACTAATGATTGCAATTGGGACCAGCAGAGGTGGTATTCAGCAAGTTCCGGTAGTGATAATTTTCATTAGTTTGGAGAACCGGCAAATACCACCTCTGACTGGAGATTTTACAGTATCCTTCCCCTGCCATGTCCACCAAGCCACGCCCACAGAATTCGTATTAAAAAATTTGAATCCCACCACTGGGGATCAGAATTTATGTTGCAAAACATGGTGGTTGTTAAACAAGTTGCACCCAGTTTTATGACATTTTTGCTGTAGTTGTTAAGTGAATCATTGCAGAAGTGAATCACGCAATCATTAGATGCATCCAGTTTTTCCCATTGACTTTGTTTATTGGAAGCCAACTAGGAAGATCTCCAATTGAGATCACATGACCCCAAATGCCAAGTGCTTGATTTTTGATTACCTGAGCATGAGGATGGTACAACAGTGGTGATTGCAAGGACCAGTCACAATTCTTTTTTTTTTTTCAGCATTGTTGGAACTTCAAACAGTCACTAAACAAACATTTCAATTGAGAACCACCTGTATTAATATTTTGGCCTTCTTCATTTAGCTCTTAATAGTTATATTTTCTTTTTAGAATGTATTGCTCTTTAACATTACTTGCCATTGCTTTTTAGTATCTTCAGTATCTTTTGTGTACTTCTTTCGTTTATTTACCTTTTCTTTTGGTTTTTATTCTCCTTGGAACTTGATAATTTTATGTTTATTTTTTTAAAAAGGTCAGTGACCATAATGAACCTGTACTTAGACTGAACATTTAGAAAGATACTGGTTCAGTTCCAGCCAGCAAGTTTGAAAGACCTTTTCTTTTTCTGTCTTCCCCTCCCCTAACTTTTCCCCAGTAAATATCCATTTTTGTGCATTTATTATGTACGTTCAATACATAGACCTTCCTACTAATTCTTGACACCAAGTGTCCAGATAGTTCTTGAATTAAGTGACCTGCCTTAACGCAATCATCATGTGGAGGTTTTGCTGGTTCAGACCCTGGTAAAAGGATCTGAGCCATGCTTTGTAAGCCATGCCTGTCTTACGATCTGCAAATAGAGTGAAACCAGTTTCAAGTGGTCTCCAAGGGAATCAATTAATGACATTTGTATTATAGATCAGGAATATGTTCAGTGTCCATCAAGGGTGAGGCTGTCCTCATGTTTATCTTGAAAAAATATGGCATTTGAAATAGTTGTTAATATGCAGCAGGGAAGCACATTCTGCTGTTCTGAGTCTTGTGTGAGCAGAAGGGGAACCTGCTCTTTTTCAAAGCTGGAGTAGCAGAATTAGAAAAAAAAAAAAAAAAGGTTTACTATGCTCACATGACTACATCATGTGCATACTCATTAATATATATTGAAAAATAGTAATATTTTGTTCTCACCATTCAATTTTATCTCTTGATGTTTTTTTGCAGAGATGAAGAAGAAGGAGTAAGGCTTGTAACAAGAGGTAAATATTTAAAAATTCTAGAAAGTACAGGATTCTTGAAATGGTACTATGAAAGGTTTTTTTTCCAGTGGTTCATAAACCCCATTGCTACATGGAATTTTCTAGCCTGACGAGTTTTCCTGCCCTGCTTCTGAACTAAGGTGCAACAAAAAGAAATTCTTAGCACAATGTTGTCTCTTTCATCATCCCTTCTTACATCAGTGGATACATGGCCTATATATCAATGGAATTAGCATGTCCTCATTATTACTGTGAAAATAACCGTGAAATGCGGGGGCCACTCTTTATTTTATTTAGTTTATTCTCTCTCTTTTGCTCAGAAATGAAGTTTCAGCTTTGTTATGATGTCATTTTAAGCAGTGAATCTAAACTTCATTCACAATAATTTCACATTTCTTTAGAGCCTTTTCGAGAGTTTCTAATACTGGGCAAAACTAGGTACTTTAAAAGACTTTTGCTTTTCCTTTGTAAATGAGGACCAAATTTAATAAGACAAAAAAGTCATCTTGCTCGAATTCAGGCTGGATTGTAAATAGAATGTGGCCTGATTAGCATCACAAAAATTATACAATATGTGGAAAAAGACGAATTCTTTCCTAATCCTTGATCAAAACAAATTTCAAAGCCTTTGTGGCTACATATGGATTTTTTAAAAATGCAATTAGCACCATTGAAGAGTGTTAAAAACAGTATCTAAAAGTAATACCTATGTATAACTTTTTTTCCTTTAAAAAAAAAAGGAATAAGTACAAGAAAAATGTGTGCTTCCTTCATCTCAATGTTCTCAACATTGACAAATGTAAGGCTCCAAAAAAAAAGATGGAAAAACTGTTGTTATAAATTACAGTTGCATGGCCATATTAATTGTGGGCGCTGTTTTATTCACTTCTCTACTGTTACCGTGAAGGCTTAAATGCATATGCCATAAGTGAATTAAATGCCCTTGGACTGAATAGTTTGGTAGTAAGTTTTAAAGCTTATATCATTGAGTTCAGGCAGCAAATCCACTCAATAATTTTGACACATGTGCTCAAGCATGTATTGAATTACAGTTTCATTACACATATAAGAAGCTATGAGCATAGGCTTATCTGGAAGTGTTTCTACCTCTTTTAAAGATGATGAAAGACACATGAAGAACATAGACCCAATACCTGGGGAGTTATTGTGGGAAGCTTACAAAAGAAAAATAGCAGATGAAGGAAGGCTTTTTCTGGATGAATTTCAGGTTAGTATCCCAATCAAAAATCTAAGGAAGGTTTATGTATGGTCTTGGTGGTTAGCTTTTTTTAGTAGATAGTTCCCACCCTAAGAGTGTCGCACATTTTAATTCTTTTACTTCCTTTCAATATCAGGGAGCAGTGTGGTGAACTAGAGGTAAATATCTTGCCTAACAAACAGGAGACTGTGAGTTTGATCCTAAGCAGATATTTTTCTCTCCCGGTGTAATTAGTAATTGTCTGCTGCAAACTTTCCATAGGCATCAGGAAGGGTGTCCGGCCAATAAATACTCAGTTCCAATCAGTCGCCCTGACCCCACCCCAAAGCAAGGGATTGCAGGGTCTTTTTAAAAAGCCTCCCTTTCAATATCAGGGAGATTAGATATGTCTCAATAGGGCTATAACAGTCTCTTCATAATAATCTGAAGTACGTATAGGGAAAATGAAGATAAGCATCTTTATGTCACCATTCAGATTACATGATTTATTTAATAGGTCTGAATTATTGTTATTTCTATGTAGGTTTATTTAGAAATATATGCTGCTGATTGATTTGAATCTTATGCTAAACAAATGGAAATAGAAAACTGGATTCAGAATAGCCAGCCAAAAAGAAAAAACAAACAAACAAGGATTCATCCTTTTTGTCTGAGTTTATAATGTTTTTTAACCTAAAGGTTTTGGCTCAGATGGATATTGTCTTTTGCAGAGCATTCCCAGAGTCTTCAGTAAATATCCCATAAAAGAAGCACGCAAGCCTTATAACCAGAACAAGAATCGTTACATCGATATCCTCCCTTGTAAGCACATCATGCAAACATGAATTTTTCAACTTCTTGTTCCCCTGCCTGCTTTCAAAAAATTATCCCAAACTAACAGTATTGATTGATTGACATTCTTGATCTTGATTTTTTTTTGTTTCCATATGAAAAGATGATTACAATCGTGTGGAGCTTAACACAAGCCCCGGGGAGCAGGGATACGACTACATAAATGCAAGCTATATCGATGTGAGTGACTTTCATCTAAAATGTACAAACTCATACTCAGACATTATTCAGCATCTTCTAACTCTTAGACTGTACAGATATCTTTTTTTTTTCTGAACACATACTTTCAGGATAATAATATATGACTTTCTATCACAGGGTTTTAAAGAAATGAAAAAATACATTGCTGCACAAGGTTTGTATTATCTTTCTGACTTTGAATAGCACATAGAAATGAATTTATACAATCATTGCTGTCTCTGTTTTCTCTGATTAGACCACCAAGCAGAATGGTGGTGCTGCCCTTCCACATTACAAAACAAACTGGGGTGGAAGTTTCCTTCCCATTCTACATTGCAACTCACCCATCCATTATTCTTTCTGTCCTAGAGATTAATGTCTTCCTTTTGTGCATAAGAACGTGGAAAATAATATACTTTTTGAGTTCCATAGATTTGCCTTTAGCTGGTTCATGGTAACCATCACAGGGATTGATCTATTTCAATTCCATAGATTGTACAGAGATGGTCCAATAAGTACCAAACTAATTGCCACATCAGAAAAAAAGTCAGGTTTTGTTGGTTCTTGTTAACAATCTCTAAGGATTGATTGATTGGTTGGTTTGTTATGGTCACCCATTCCCACAGACTGTTGGTAGCTTACAAAACCAGAAAACAATTTAAATAATTAAAAGCCTTTAAAAAACATTTTCTGATTATTTTTGAAAAACAATTTTTAAAAATTTTAAATTTTTTAAAAAAGATACTCAATTTAGTAGCAATAAATAGTAAATATTTTATTTTAGCAATAAAAGAGAATCTTTGTAGCTCAAGATTTCTTGTTGTTATCTGAACTTGGTTCAGTACAATCTACTTAAAACAGCTCCTGAAAGAACTTTGCAGCAGATTCTGCCAAATGTCATTCTTCGTTCAGATAAAATGTACACAGTTAATGCATAATACGTATATCAGAAACAAATACCAACTGATTGGATTGACCTATGGGTCCTGTAAATAAAATTAAATACATATGCATGGATATTAATGAAAATTCCTTCTAAAACAAGTGTATATTAGGAAAAAGGTCATCCAGAGTCAGGTGGCATACAGATTTAACAAATGATTATTATTAAAATATACAAAAATGCACGAGTATATAAATATTTGCATGTGTGTTTCTCTCATGCTAGTTCAGTTTGAAGGAAATAATATTCTGCTAACCACTGAAAAAGAATGCTTTTGCAAATATTCATGCTGAGAGAAAAACAATTACAAACCAAAGAAGCTATGGGATGCAATCCATTTAGGGCTGGAGAAAGGAAACTCTGTGACATTTCAATTGACAAATTAGCCCGTCCCTAATTATCACCTTGAAATGCTTCACGTGATCAAAGTCATATTTTTGGCAGGTCCCAAGGAAGAGACAATAGATGATTTCTGGAGAATGATCTGGGAACAAAAAGCAACCATTGTTGTCATGGTGACTCGCTGTGAGGAAGGCAGCAAGGTGAGTGGAAAATACAGATTGTGTTATTTATTAGTTCCTTTACTTATAAAAAAATTCCCACTTTTAAACCATCCATTATTTTAGTGTGTCGATGGCCACTTTAAAGCTGACACAATTTGCTTATCCAATTAATTTAATAGGAAACTTCTTTGCTATAAGCTACCTGAAATGGTACATAATGGTCTTGAGGTTTTGCAATTTGCTGTTTGTTTTATTAAGTGTATTTTAAGCAACTTAATCTGTTTCAGTGAAAAGGTGGTTACAAAACTGGAATGGGAGAAACAATTGAAGAAAATTGTTCTTTTCTATGCTAATGTTAAATCTACACTGGTATAGGGCCATTAAAAAAAGATTTGATTTGATTTGATTAGTTTCAAACTGCTGCCATTTTTTTCTGGTGTGATCTGTTTTTTTTATTCATGCTATCTAGAAAGAATAAAAACAAACAACTACTTCGTGTCTTCACCTGTCTTTGGCCAAGCTTGACGTGCAACATACACCCATCCAGCAATAGCAATAGTCCTTAGACTCAGATCCTGCTTTACAGTGCTTTACAGCCCTCTCTAACTGGTTTACAGAGTCAGCATTTTGCCTCCAACAGTTTGGGTCCTCATTTTACTGATCTCAGAAGGGTGGAAGGCTGAGTCAACCTTGAGCCAGTGAGAATTAAACTGCTGGCAGTTGGCAGAATTAGCCTGCAATACTTCATTCTAACCACTGCACCACCACAACTCTTTTTAAGCTAAATATATTTTGCTCTAGTAGTTCATTGTGTAAGATGAATGTGTGTCATTAATGTGATATACTCACTAACAAAGACAAACTGTAAAGTAGAAAGTGTGTGTTCCTTCCTGCTGAAACAATTGAGCATCTTTTTATTTCCATAGGTCAAATGTGCCAAGTATTGGCCATCAATGGAAGAGGAGACTGCATCTTATGGGGACATTATAGTCAGCATAAATGAATGCAAAGTGTGTCCAGATTACATGATTCGGAAGCTGCACATCAACCATGTAAGTAAGAACACCAAAACTTGTAAGAGTTTGCTCAATATTTGGAGAAAGTAATGGGGGTTTCAGAATATGCAAGAACTATTACCCAGCCAAAGAGGACTGAAATATTCTTCAGCTTCTGAGAAACAAGATAATGTCTGGAAGGAACTCAGGCAAATGACTTCCTGATTTACTGGACTGTAACAAGTAGATTTGGAACTATATCTGCTATTATAGCCTATATCAGTAAAGTATAATTTTAGTCTTCCAGGGAATTGATTTTCTCTCTAGTCTACCTGGTGGGGCTGACAGAACTAGATATTATCTATGAGACAGTTCATGTAACATCCAGATGATAGTTATAATATCCAAATGCCTAAAATCATGAAATGTGAACCAGTGGTTTATTGATTCATATCTCCTTTTCTTTATTCCACACCAAAATATCTACCATGTAAATTTTGCCTGGTTGATTAATACTAGATTATCCTGAAGCAGTCTTAACAAAAGTCACTAGATTGATGGCATTTCATAATCTTGTTCACCTCTGGCCTTTGTCATACTAATCAATGATTGCTACATAGACTTTCTGATATTTAAATGACTTTTTTTTTTCCAGAGAAGAGACAAGTCAGCAGGAAGAGATGTGACCCACATTCAATTTACAAGCTGGCCAGATCATGGAGTACCCGATGACCCCCATCTTCTTCTCAAGCTGCGCCGCCGAGTCAATACTTTAAGCAACTTCTTTAGTGGCCCAATCGTAGTCCATTGCAGGTAAAATAAGTTTTGTTCAATAAGCTTGTGGTCAATGGATCTTCCTTTACACATATGGTCAGATGATACCGATAAAACCTGCATAGTGATAAGAACATACAATTTTTACTAAACGATTTAAGAAATACATTTACTTAAACTTTACTTAACAATTTAAACCATAAAAGGATGCTATAAGTGTGTAACTAAAAGAATAAATTTATCAGACATCAAAATCTCTATGAGTTCAGTTGAACTGATTTAAGAGCAAATCTCAGCATGTTCTCCATAATCCATCAATCTTAACAGTAGCAGCTTGAATGATGCTTGTTGTATTTTTTTCCTCTTTTATTACGATTATGACAGTGCTGGTGTAGGACGCACTGGAACCTATATTGGGATTGATGCAATGCTGGAAGGATTAGAGATTGAAGGACGAGTTGATGTCTATGGCTATATTGCAAAATTACGGCGTCAGCGATGCCTCATGGTTCAAGTGGAGGTATTTTTAAAGAGTTTGATTAATTAGCACTGCCTTTCTATAATGTATGAGATAATTATCTCCTTTGTTATATTATGATATTTTACTTCACTTACCCATAATGGTATATATTTCTGCAACAACCATAGAATTCATAGGGACTTATCTCCAGCAAATTCTTTACAAATAAGACTTCCTATCAAGTCCATTTAACATATATGCTACAGGCATTTTAAAGAGTTGTACTTCAAATAGAATATGGTGGTATCTTGGTACTCAACTGCTTTGAAAGTCATCTAATTTGGCACTCAATGAAATTTTAGGTGAAAATGTTGTCCTGGCACACATCATTTGTTTGGAACTCAATGCACAAGCTAGAATTGATGTTGCTGCCTTATGACTCACTACATTGGGCCTGTCAAACTGATGGCCTGCAGGTCAGATATGGCCCATGCAGGCCAAGCCCACCACAGCTCCACAAAGACAAAAAACATTTTGATACGTCATGATATGGCCTGTGATATGATCTTGTTTGACACCCCTGTACTACATTATTCTTTATGGGGAATAATTGTTTGATACTCATCATTTTAGATTCTCATCGTGCCTCCCAGGATCAATTAATGTTGAGTACCTAGTTACCATTGTATTTTGTTTTGTGCTATATTCAATTGATTCAATTACCAGTCCCATTTTTACTACAACCTTCCATTTCTGACATTTACAAAATCTGCAATCCTTGGACCCATTAGGCACAGTACATCTTGATCCATCATGCTTTGGTTGAATATGTCCAATTTGGCGAAACAGAAGTCTTTGTTTCAGAACTGCCCAACTATCTCAGTCAGATGAAGAAAAAGGATTCTCTCAGTGATCCATCTCTGCTGGAAGCTGAATTTCAGGTAAATAGAATTTCTTTCTCTGGCTATACAGAGACATCCAGTCTAGTCTAGTGGCACCAGGCACCAGGCTAGAAAGCAAGAGTCCAAGTTATTCCTTAGCCAGGAAAACTGGCTGAGTGACTTTAGAACAGTCATTCCTTTTCAGCCCTATCCACCTCACAGGATTGCTATTGTGAGGAAATATGAGGAAGAAGGTGTGTTGGGTATGTTCGCTGACTTGAGTTACTTCTAAGAATAATAATGATGATGATGGGATATAAATAAATGAGGTAGTGCAGTGGCTTAGCCACAGGGAAACCCAGCAGCCCAGGTTCAAGACCTAAGCACCCTGCAATGAAGTGAGTTCCTGTCCTCACCTGACCTCAGCTCCTGCCCATCAAGCAGTTTGAAGCATACAAATGCAAGTAGGTAAATAGGTACCACTTTGGTGGGAAGATAACAGCACTTAATGATGTCATGCTGGCCATGTGGCCAGCATAACATTTCCTTGAAACAATGAGGACCCTATCCCTTAGTCAGAAATGATTAACTGAGTAAAATCTACAGGGACTCCTTTTTTATAAATAAATGAATGAAATAAAATAAATACAGTAAATGACTGCTTAGCTAACACTTTAGTTTTAAGCAGAGGTGGTAGTGTTAATACTCTGCTTCATTACCATTTATTTCTGCTCACTTTAGTTGATTGGCATTTAAAATTAAGTAAACATAGCATAGTGGTGAGATATAGTTTAGGATTCCTACTTAACTATAACTTTTGATATGTCTGTTTAGCGAATGCCTTTATACAAGAATTGGCAGAATCAGAAAGCTGGTAGAAAAGAAGAAAACAGACAGAAAAACCGGAGTGCCACAGTAATTCCATGTGAGTATTGCAAGGGGAAATCTGCAAATCATATATTCTGAATTTTACTGTTCTAAATGATCCATGGAATTTTAAATAATATTACATTTTAAAATAATTTGTTTAGACCTTTTATAATGAACTGCATGGAAACTTTCTTTCTGCATCTTTTGCTCCTGTGAGAAGTTACACATTTCTCTAGGTAATTTGCAGAAGTAGAGACCCTTAAAAATATTAGCTTTTGCCTCAGTCATTTAAGCAAAACAATAAATTTTTGGGTTTTTTTTAAAAAGAAATATAAGATGAATGAACATACTTTTAATTACTTTGTCATTTTACAACTACAAGTCCTTCCAATCACCTTTATTTGTCAATTAATTTTATGTCCACTTTTTATAAGGACTCAAAATGTTGTACAGATTATTTCCTCCTCCTGGTTTTTTCCCAGAGTAACAACCCTGTGAGATGGGTTGGGTTGAGAATAAAGTGGCCCAAAGTTATTCAGTGAGTTTCCATGGCTAAGGATGAACCAGGACCTGGGTTTCTCTGGTGCCTGTCTTTCTGGCTTCCCCATTGACTTACAGGAAGCAATCAAAGAGCATTGGAAATGACCACGGCTGACCACAGCTGTGTGATAGCTGAAGTGGTCACAACATTTCCAAATTTCAATCCTATGAGTGTAATAATCCTAGATTTTGGGTGCATTCTGTAAGTTTACCCATTTAAGGTACCTTGGTTCAAAAACTGTTGCCTTACAATACATCATTGTACCCAATTGAAGGTTACAAATAGACAGACACCGTAGCTTTAGCAGTATATAGATAAATTAACATTAGCATTCTGAAGTTCACATGGAAACCCAGGAGGAACAAACTCAGAGCTTGCAACATAAATACTAAATAGCTAAGCTGATCCTTGTTTGCCAGCAAGTGGGCTGCTTTTTTTGTACCCAGTGAAGGTGTGCATTTTCCAAAGTAGCCCAACAAGATTGAGTGGCCAAGGAATGCATATTTCGTGGTCAACAAATTATGATTGACTGCTGTAGAGGACAAGAGAGAAGGAGAGAATGAGAAATAGAAAGAAAATTAGAAGAATGGACAAGTGGCATGAAATATCACAGACTCAAGTAAGCAAGGCTGCCACTGGAACACCAGTGAAGATCCAGCTTGCATGATTATAATAATCCTTTGTATATTTTTATTCTGGACTAACAGGACTGATAAGCTGCCATAGCTTTTGTAGTGGTTTATAAATAACTGAGATGTGCTATTAATTTCTGTAAAACTATTTGACTTGCATGTTCTAACTGTCTTGTGGTACAGATGATTACAACAGAGTGTTATTCAAACACGAAGAAGAAGGGAACAGAGAGAGTGAACAAGATGTTGATTCACATGATGAGGATAGTGATTGGGAAGAGGAACCCAATAAATATATCAATGCTTCTTTTATACCCGTACGTGTACTTGATTCATTTTGCCTCTGCCATAGGTCTCTGAAGTCAGAGTTATTTTCCAACTTTAAAAAATAATAATAATGAAAAGGCATTTTCATGACATAAAAACCTAAAATGTCCTTATAAGATTTCTTTGCATGGAGTAAAAAGTATTTGATTTCTTCCCCTCCTACTTTAAATGAATATTATTATTATTAGCATATAGTAGTCCGGAGACCATAATGCTACAGTAGTCCGGAGACCATAATGCTATTGCAGAGTAGTCATTTGGCTTGCCAAGGTACAAGCCTGATAAGAAATACTTGCACGCTTCCCAAGGTGCATCACAGGAGGGTGAACTGGCTTCGCACCAGAGAGAAAGATGAGTGGCTCTTCCTGAAGTGTCAACCAAGGACCCCTCCCTTCTGGAGTTGCCTCACTTATGGATGATGCAACCAGGAATGTTCAGAGCCATCAAGAATATGACTGTCTGGACAGAGCACCAGCTCATCTCCCTATCAAAGTAGTACTTATCTATCTACTTGCATAAAACATGCTTTCAAGCTGTTAGGCGGACAGAAATGGAGGCAAGTTTCAGGAGCTCACCCTGACAGATAATTCTTGGGCTCAAACCACTGGAGCCGAGACCATCTCCAGGGTCATTAAGCCACTGAGCCACCATGCCTCAATGGCTACTTATAGATATGTAAAATCATATGGATCAGTATATATTGCTTTCTTGAACTTTGTATCAGGAATTAAATAAATCAACAGAGATTTACCCCTTTTTTGTTTTATTTGATTTCTCCCAATTGCATGGATGATCTTTAAAAGCAAGTTACCAACTTTTAAGTGATGTCAGAGAGTGATTTATCTTTCCTTTAATTTACTATATCTTCCATTTATGTGCACTGGTATATCTTACTCTACATCTTTTCATACTATCGGTTTTTAATTATTTCTTTTTCATTTTTCAATTATTTAACAGAGTTACTGGGTTCAAAACGGAATTATAGCAACCCAAGGACCACTTCCAGAAACAATAGGTGACTTCTGGAACATGGTTTATCAAAAGAAAGTCAAAGTGATTGTTATGCTGACAGACAATCCGGTGAGCAAATTTATCTCTCTATAGTCTTACTGTGATGTTTCTGTAATGGAAAAATACCAATTTCAGTTCTCTAAACCAAACACTGTAGACATACCCTGACTGAGAGCATATCCATTAGGAAACAAAATATTGAATTGAATCTAGGCCAGGGGTGGGTTTCTACTGGTTCCGTCCACCTCTGTAGAACTGGTAGCTCTAAAGAGCAGCAGACATCGAACCAGTTCAATGTCTGCTAATGTTTTTGCCCACCCACCCACCTGGACTCTTACCTGACCTTTATATCTTGCTTTTTTCAACTTCAGCTGCCGTGCGAGGCACAGCTGCAGTTTAAAAAGCAGGAAAAAAAGGGCTTTTTGAAAGGCTGCTTCTTTGCACGCAGCTTGCTGATGACGATTTACAGGCGTGCACTCCGGCAGCATGCAGGGAAGCACATCCCAAATCACCGAACCTCGTAAATGACCAAACTGGTAGTTAACCCTGTCAGATCCCACTCCTGATCTTGGTTCAGTGGCACCTACTCCTAGTTTGAAAGACGCGATTGTAAGTATTTAAGTGATTTATCAAGAAACATGTGTTTAGAAAAAGATCTTCAGTATTATTTAGTATTGAGTTCATATGTTAGTTTGAAAATGCAAGGTTAATTTAAAAAACTAAATGAACTTCTCCCTTAAATATCATTCACAATTAAGCATGAAATATTCTGGAGCGACCTGGCCTTTCACATTTACATTAGGATTTACAAAACTTTATGAAAGAAGCATCCATACATTCCATCTAGGCAATTCATTTCTAGTTTTCCTTAACCTGGTTTCCTATTTCTCACCATACCACTAGGTCTATGCACACATAAGAGTCGTAAAATAGAGCTTCATGCTGCATGACTAAATTATGTTTGAAAAGATCTTCAGTGTTTATGTCCTATGATCCACTTTGACCTTATTCACGAGAAAATAAATGGCCATTTTAAGGATAGGTAACCCTCAGGTTATGATCACAATTGCGACCAGAATTTACCTTGCTGCGTAAGGTGGTTATTATGAGAATTGCACCTGATTTTACAACTTTTTTTTTGCTATGGTTGTTAACTGAATCACCGCAGTTGTTAAAGTGAACCAGGCAGTTGTTAAGTAAATCTGGCTTCCTCTACTGGCTTTGCTTGTTAGAAGCCAACCGGAAAAGTTGAAAATGGCAATTACAGGTAGCTCTCAACTTACAATCACAATTGAGCCCAAATTTTTTGTTGTTTAGTGAGACATTTGTTAAGTAAGCTTTGCCCCACTTTGCAACCTTTCTTGCCTCAGATGTTAAGTGAATCACTGCACTTGATAAGTTAGTAACCTGGTTGTTAAATGAATCTGGCTTCCCCCCAACTTGCCAGAAGGTCACAAAACATGGCCTTGGAACATAGCAACGGTCATAAATATGAGCCAGTTGCCAAGCAGCTGAATTTTGATCACATTATCATGGGTCAAAGGTGATAACTATAAAAAGCAGTCATAAGTCACTTTTTTCAATGCTATTGTAACTTCAAACAGTTGCTAAATAACCGGCTATAAGTTGAAGGCTACCTGTATATTGCTTTGATTTGATTTGATTTATTTGATTTGTCAATCGCTTACAAGATAGGTATAAGTATACACATAGTTACGAATACATGAAATCGGTACATATAAGAAAAATAAAAGAAACAATAGGACAGGGATGGTAGGCACGTTGGTACGCTTATGCACACCTCCTACAGACCTCTTAGGAAAGGGGTGAGATCAATAGTAGAAAGTCTAAGGTTAAAGTTTTTGGGTTTGGGGAAGAAATCACAGAGTCAGGTAGAGTATTCCAGATACTGACCATTCTGTTGCTGAAGTCGTATTTCCTGAAATCAAGTTTGGTGCGGTTAACCTTGAGTTTGTATCTATTGTGTACTCTTGTGTTGTTATAGTTAAAGCTGAAGTATTCATTGACAGGTAAGTCATTGTAATGTATGATTTTATATGCCATACTTAGATCAGACAGAAGATGGCGTAATTCAAGGTTTTCTAGGTCTAGAATTTTGAGTCTGGTGGCATAAGGTATTCTGCAATGCGTAGAGGAGTGAAAAACTCTTCTTGTGAAATATTTCTGGACTTTCTCACCTGTGTTAATATCAGATACATAATGTGGGTTCCAGACTGATGAGCTATATTTGAGTATTGGTCTAGCAAATGTTTTGTGTGCTCTAGTTAGTAGTGTGATATTATCAGAGAAAAGCTACGTAGGATTAGGTTAAGGCAAGTGGGTTCAAGGCAACTCATTATATTTTCTCCATACTTCCATGTATTCTTCTACCACCCTGATTCAGTCTTTCTTCAATTCTAGGAACTCTGTGCAGAGTATTGGCAAGAAGAAAAAATGACATATGATTATATCACTGTTGAACTAAAAGACAGCAACTGTAGCCCCAGTTATACCATTCGTGCCTTTGACATAACTCATATAAAGGTAAAAGGACTAATTATTCAACCTCATCTACTTCATCTCTGGCTTTTGATTGCACTTCCAAAGTTTTATTTTTGATTTCCTGTAGTGTCCCTGTTTGTTTCTATATGTTATTAATATCATTAAGCAAATCTGGGTATATTTTAAATGCTACAGTACTATAGACATTTCCAAATATTGAACTGATGGAGATCATAAATATTTCTTTTAATGTACTCAGCTTGGAGACAAACTATAGCTATTCAAATGATTTAAAGTAGCATGTAGGAAGAAGGGAAATTTACTGTTATGTAAATAGGATTCACATTCATAGCAATCTTTCTCAACTTGAAGCTCTTTAGCTGTGCTGGACTTCAACTATTAAAATTCAGCACACCTGATGAACATTGACCATATTTTCTGGGGATTCTTTTTTTTTTTTTTTTTTTTAAGTTTTTATTAATTTTCTACAAACAGACAAACATACAAAACATTAAAAACATCTACTCTCATATATACTTCCGGTGTATCGGTTGGTTCATCAGTTTTGTGCATTCATTTTATAGTGTCAATTACAATTATATTGCATAACCACTCATATTGTCAATCCATATTCTAATATTACTAAAAAAAAATAAAAATAAAAAAATCTTTTTCTGACTATACCTTTAATCATTCATGCTTTGCGAGATAACAATACTTCAAACAGTTTATTCTATAATTTATCATATAATCATAACAAATCAATCCTAAAAACTCTTCATATATATAATATTAATGCTCTATTATTGTATTTTATCATCTAACCATTGATAAAAAAAACCCCAAATTGCATAAAATTGTTTATCTTCTTGTTCTCTAATTTCAAATGTCAATCTACTCATCTCAGCACATTCCAATATTTTCTCAATAATTTCTTCCTGCAATGGCATTTTCTCATTCTTCCAGTTTTTAGCAAATACAATCCTAGCCGCTGTTAATACATTTACAATCAAATATTTCAAGTCTTTATTATATATATCAGGTAAAATTCCCAATAAAAAGATCTCTGGTTTCAAGTCTATGTGTTTCTTTGTCATTTTTTCCAACCACATGTGAATTTTAGTCCAATATTTTCTAGCATTCTCACAAGTCCACCACATATGATAGTATGAGCCAGGTATCTGATGACATTTCCAACATTTTTCAGATTTATTCTTGAACATTCTTGCTATTCTTGTCGGGGGAAGGTGCCACCTGTAAAACATCTTATACAAGTTTTCTTTATATGCTATTGACATTGTCATTTTATAATTTTGAGGCCACAATTTTTGCCATTGCTCTAAATCAATTCCATATCCAAAATTCTTCCCCCATGCAATCATAGTTTCTTTAACTTGTTCTTCCTCTAGCTTAATTCCCAATAAATAACCATATAACTTTTTAATCACTTTCTCATCAGTACCCATCAATATCTTATCTAAATCAGTCTGTTTATCATAGAATCCTTCCGTTTTAAAATCTTCAAGATATCTTGAGTGTATTTGCGCATATGAAAACCAATTCATCCTTATACCTTGTTCCTCTAAATTTTGGATCGTTTTAAGTCCACCCTTTTCATCCAACAGTTCCCCATATCTAACTGTTTGTTCCTTTTTATAGATCATAGGATAGGAAAATGCTTCAATAGTCGATAACCAAACTGGAATTTTCAAATAACATTGTTTTTTTATCTTCTCCCAATTTAACCACAAAGACTCCCGTATATAATGTCTTCTGAAATACCCCTGTGTTTTAGTTCCCTTGTACCATAAAAAAGCATGCCAGCCCAACATTAAATCATGTCCTTCTAATGTCAACAATCTATGTTTTCTTAATGTTATCCATTCTTTGACCCACATCAAACTTGCAGCTTGATAATACAATTCCCAATTAGGCAGGCCAAAACCTCCTCTATTTCTAGCATCTTGCAAAAGTTTTAACTTTATTCTCGCTTTTTTACCTTGCCATATAAACTTCAACATAGTTTTATTTAAATCTTCAAAATAGTCTTTTCCAAGTCTAATTGGTATTGTTTGAAAGAGAAATAAAATTCTAGGTAAAATATTCATCTTAATTGTTGAAATTCTCCCTATTAATGACAATTGTAAATTTTCCCATTTCTTCAAATCTGTAATTATCTGTTGTTTGAGTTTAATATAATTATTCTCTTTTAATGTGCTACATCTTGCTGTCAAATATATCCCCAGATACTTAACCTTGTTTGTAATTTGAATTTTCAAAAGATCTGTCAGTTCTTCTCTTTGTCTCAATAACATGTTTTTTCTCAAAATCTTTGTTTTATCTTTATTTATTTTCAAGCCAGCCATCTCACCATATGTCTCTACCTTTTCCAATAACTTTGGAGCGGTTTCTAACGGGTCTTCCAGAATAAAAGCTAAATCGTCAGCAAAAGCTTGTAGTTTAAATTCTTCCTTTTTAACTTTCATTCCTTTTATATTTTTGTCATCTCTAATATTTCTATTCAACACTTCCAAAGTTAATACGAATAACAAAGGAGATAGGGGACATCCTTGTCTTGTACCTCTTCTTATATTAATAAGATCTGTAAATTCTCCCTCCATTATTACCTTTGCTGTCTGTTTATTATATATGGCTTCTATTGCTTGAATAAATTTTCTGGCAAAGCCCATCTGTTCCAATAATAATAACATAAATCTCCAGTTCACGTTGTCAAATGCTTTTTGAGCATCTAGGAATATCAAAGCCATTTGTTTTTCAGGATGAGCCTCATAATATTCCAAGGTATCCAAAATTACTCTCATGTTGTCTCTAATTTGTCTCTTTGGTAGAAATCCATTTTGATCTGGATGGATAAAATTATTTAAATATTTTTTCAGTCTTTCTGCTAAGATTGAAGCAAAGATTTTATAATCTGCATTCAATAAGGAAATAGGTCTATAGTTCTTAATTTGCAACGGGTCAGCCTCTTCCTTTAAAATAAGTGTAATATAAGCCTCTGACCATGTTTTGGGTGTCATCTTTTTTAACATAACTTCATTCATAATTTCTAACAATGGAGTGTTCAATGATTCTTGAAATTTTTTATAGAATTCTGCCGGAAGCCCATCTGGACCTGGTGCGTTCCCATTATTTTGTCTTTTAAATGCTTCATTTAATTCCATCATTGTTATATTGCTTTCTAACATTTCTTCAATCTCTTTAGGTATCTTCGGTAAGTTAACATTCTGTAAATACTGTTTAATTTTTTTCTCATCAATATTCTCTTGTTTATATAGTTGTCCATAATAATCTCGAATAATTTCCTTTTTCTCCTTATTACCACAACAAACTTGACCTTGATCATCTATTAGTTTCAATATTTTTCTTGATTCCTTCTCCTTTCTCAGTTTATACGCTAACCATCTACCTGGTTTATTTGCATCTTCAAAATAATTCTGTTTAGAATTTCTAATTTTCTGTGCCAGTTCTTCTTTCTCTATTAATTCCATTTTATGCTTAATTACATCCAGTTTCAATTTAATATCTTTTTTCTGTGGTATTTTCTGTAATTCTTTTTCAAGTCTTATATATTCATCTTCCAAGGCCTTAGAGGTTTGTCTTTTCCTAATATTCTTTTTTCTTGTATAGTCTATTATCAAACCTCTTACATATGCCTTCATTGTATCCCAAACATTCTGTATTGAGGTATCTTCTTTTTTATTTTCTTTAAAAAAAAAGACCAATTCCTTCTCCATCCATTGTATAAAATCTTTCTCCTTTAAAATGGTATTGTTTAATGTCCATCTCGATCTTCTTTTTTGTCCCTTCCATTTAATTGTCATTGGACTATGATCTGCCCAAGTACTTATTTCAATATTTGTTTCTTGAATAGTAGATATTAATTCTGTTGAGATCCAAATCATATCTAACCTGGACCATGATAAATGTCTATTAGAATAAAAAGCATATTGTTTAGTTTTAACATTTCTTTCTCTCCAAATATCTTTTAAGGTTAATTCATCTGTCATTTTAAAAAAAGATTTAGGGAGAATCTTTCTATTTTGTTTTGTTGTTGTTGTTATATAGTCCAATTTATTGTCCACAATTCCATTAAAGTCTCCCATCATGATTATGTTAACATAGTCCAGTCTAATTATTTCCATATGTAGTTTTTTATAAAACTCTTCTTGTTTATCATTCAGAGCATAAATTGCAATCAAGAGTATTTTTTTATTATTATCCATTATTTCCACCATTAATACTCTTCCATCTTCATCCGTGTAGATCAGTTTTGCTGGAATATCTTCTTTAATGTAGAGAACCACTCCTCTTTTCTTACATTGAATCAAAGAAGTAAATATTTTCCCTAATTTTGGCTGTACTAACAAATGCTCATGTTGCTTTTTAATATGAACTTCTTGTAAGCAAATTATATCAAATTTTAATTTCTCTAATTTGTGAAAAGTTTTCCTTCTTTTAACAGCTGAGTTAAGTCCATTTATATTCATTGTAATCAGTTTTTTTTCTTCCATGATTATGCTTTATATTTAGGTCTAACAGCTCTCGTAGCTCTCACTTCACGTTGTTCTTTACTGTCTACCTGTCCACCTACAACTCCTTTCTCTTTTTCAATCTCCAGTTGTTCCTCCAGAAGCTCAATTAACGAGACCTCTTTCTCTGCCTCCTCTTTTTTTCTTCCAAAAAATTCTGCATACAAAAGTTCTGCTTTTTCAATCGAGTCAATTCTATGTCTCTGCTCTTGCCACGTAAAAATTAGTCCTTCTGGTATCAGCCATCTGTAGTTCACTTCATTTTCCAGTAGCATTTTGGTCAAAAATCGATATTCTCTTCTCATCTCTCTCACTCTTCTAGGTATTTGTTTTAAAACTACAATCTCTTTGCTTTTATATTTCAATACTTTTTCTCTTGCCACTTGTAGTATTTGTGTTCTGATGGATTTTTTAGTAAATCTAATATGTACTTCCTTTGGTAGTTTATTTCTCATCGCATATCTTGTATAAACTCGGTATATCTCATCTACTCCGTCCATCATTTTTTCCTCAGTAATTTCCAGAAGATCTGCCAATATTTCTATCATTATCACAGCCAAGTTTTCTCCTTTTTCCTCTTCTATATTTTGAAATCTAAGATAAAATTCTGATCTTTCCATCTCCCACCTCAACATCCCATTTTTTTCTTGTTCTATCACTGTTAATCTAGTGTCAATATTTCCAATCTTCTCCTCTCTTTGTTTTCCTTCTTCCTCAATTTTTTGGAATCTCTCCTCATACTTTCCCATCATTTGTTTAAAATTTTCATCAGATTTCTCTATTTTTTTGTCCATGGTATCTATTTTTATCTTAATATCTTGAATTCCTTGCATAATCATCTGTAAATTTACTTTTTCTTGTTCCTTATCTTGCTTCAACATTGTCTGAATTGAAAGTTGTCCTTCAAGTGGTGGGGAAGCAGAGGTAGAAGCAAAAACGCCAAATGGTTTTGGCTTCCTGCTCATTTTAATATTTCCAAGTCTTCAAGCTCTCTTTGACTTTAAATCCAGCTGGTATAGTAACCAAATATAGTCCAAAAAAATCAAAAAGAAAAAAAAAATCCAATAGTAAAAAGCCCAAAACCAAAAAAGAAAAAAGGAAAAAGGAAAAAGAAAGGTCTTCAGGTTCTTCTAGACCCTAATCCAATTAAAATAAATGGAAGAAGCAAAGAAGCAAGAGAAAAAAAAAAGAAAGAGAAGAAAAAAGAAAGAACTCTGAGGCTTTCCCTTTAAAATAAAAAGCAAGAATACTAGAGTTAAAATTAACCAAAAAGGCTGGCGAGTAGGAGTTTCAAAGGTATATATATATATATATATATATATATGCACTGTATACTGCACTTTATTTCTTTATCCAAGGCTCTTATTATGACTGTCTTCTCCAGCAGCTTCAAAGCCAAACCTCAAATGTTGAGATATTGATAAGAGTCCAAGAGAGCACCTGTAATAATATTTTACTGTATTCTCTATCTTATCACATTAAAATGTCCTTGAAAAGAAGTGCTTTTCTCCCCAATTCAAATAAAATATTTTCAAGCCTCTAGTTGGCAGTGTTACAGCATCTCTAAATACTCTTTCCCCCCCCCAGCCAAAAGAAAAAAATATTTATAAAGAACTCAAATAAAAAAAAAAGATAGTCAAAGGGAGCCTCTATCCTAAAAAGAAAGTTAAAAAGATAAAAAATAAAAGTCAAGTGAAAAATAAATATATATATAAGAGAAAATTCAGTCCGGTTACCTACAAAGTCACCTTAAAGTCCTCAAAGAAAATAAGAAAAAAAAAATCCAAGTCTCAATTTGACATCACTTAAACGCCGCTCAACCAAGGTTCAGTCAAAAGAAAAATAAAGCCACAGATTTCTTCTTTGTTCAGGATGTCCTTTCAAGTCTTAATCAATTTATAATGCAAAAGAATTTCTCACCCAACCGATACACGCTCATTTAAATCCCTTTCTTTCCGGAGTTGACCCGATTTCAGCAGCTTTAGAGGCTGCCTTTCTGCTTCCAGCAAAAGGGCTTCTCCCGGATCAAACCAGAGATTTTGCGATATCTCTGGGATCCTGGGACTGTGCCCTTCACGATCCCCGTCTCTACGGGACGGTTTAGGTCCGTTAGAACCGACCAGAGGCAAAAATATCAGCTGAGATCTCAGAGCCCCGAGATCGCAGCTGTAACACCGAGACGTAGCTCCGCCTTCTCCCTTCTGGGGATTCTAATGATCTCCAACTATTAGGAATGTATCTTGAATTTAAACCAGGATGTAGACTCCCTTCCCTTCCCATATGTATGTATGTATCAGGCAAACTCTACATCTTTTGAGGATGTAGATAATCTTTATAAGTATGCCTGTGTGTGATTGTTTTTTGCAGTAATTTTATTTTTCTATTTAATTAATTTTCTTTTGTTGTAACTTTTTCAAGTATACCATTCCAATATGTTTGAATACAAGAACAGAAATAGAAATGATAACAATAAAGCTGTGAGGCTTGACCAGTTACGAGAGAGAAGGAAAGTACAAAGCAACAAGTATTGTAGAAACAGGATCCAATCTGGGCTGGTCACTGAGACCAGAGGTTTAGTCTTCCAAATTTGATGTTAGAGCCCAGCCTCAGGGAATTTCTTTCTAAATTCTCTCCGGTATATTCTGCTGGAGAGAATTTCCCTGAAGATGGGCTCCAGCATTAAACCTCTGGTCCCAGTAACCGACTCAGATTAGATCCTAAAACAATATCATGGGATATATATATTTGCCTTCATTCATTGTAGAAAAAGGGGTGTCAAACTCAAGGCCTGGGGCCTGGATCTGGTCCACAGGGTGCTTAGATCTGGCCCACAAGACCACCCTGGCAAGAGCAAAGGAGCAGTCACAGTGCCTCTGCCAGTGAAAAGGGAGCTTAGGGAAGATGTACATGGCCTTCTTAGGTTCCATTTTTGCTGGCAGAGGGTTCCATGAGCCATCATGGCCAAACATGGAGCCTGGGCAGGCCGCACAGCCTCCCAGAGCTCCATTTTTGCTGGCAGAAGGCTGCAGGAAGCCGTCATAGCTGAAAATGGAGCCCTGGAGGGCTGATATGGCTGAAAATAGAGCCTCAATGAGTGATATCAAACTAGCCACTCCCACCCTGGCACATCCTTCCCTGCCCTCCAGAGGTCAAACATGACCCTGATGTGGCCCTCAATGAAATCAGGGTTGACACCCTTGGCCTAGTCAATGAGATATTGGAGAGCAGTTCTGTGAGTTAGCGCTAAATCCCTTTTAACAGTTTGTGTCATTTACATCTAATTGCAGGTTGGTGTTTTTCTTTATATTGGATTGGATAGAAGAGAATTCTGTCTCTATTGCAGGCAGAAGATAGCTACAGAAATGTCATCTCATCATGTCAATGTCATGACAAACTGGAGGAAGGCACTAAGCAATTCAACACTTTCATAATCTCAGTAAAGAAGCTCATAGCTCCTTAAGATTTTAGGTAATCTTTTGAGGAAGCATTAGTGAAGGTTTTGTTTTTTGTTTTTTTGCTTTCAGCAGCAAAAGTCTTCATTTGAGTCAGCATTATGACAGCCTTTCCAGGTTTAGTATTTTATTTTATTTTTATTTTGTCAAGCGATTCTAAGATAATAGGTATAAATATAAACATAGTTATGAATACATGAAATGGATACATATAAGAAAAATAAAAAGAAACAATAGGACAGGGATGGCAGGGACATTGGTGCGCTTTTGTACGGCCCCTAATCTTTGTGCATCGTGCAAGTAAGAATCCTCAGCTTTAAACATATATAAATTGTTTTGTTCTATATGCATTTGTTGCAGAAGCAAGACAGCAGGAAAGTGTTTCAGTATCAGTACCATAAATGGGATAGTTCTGCTCTCCCAGAAACCCCCCAAGACTTAATCACCATGATCCAGAATCTCAAACAGAAGTTTTCAATCCAAGATGCAGCTGAGGCAAATGTGACCAACAAGAACAAGAACGTTCCACTTGTTGTCCATTGTGGGTAGGTACCGCTTTTAGAGGCATTTTGACATGCTTTGAGGTGTGGACTAATGTGCCTGTTGCATCTATAATATTTTCATCTTTACATTGGAATAGGTTATGTCCTATAGTTCTTGATTGTGAAGCAGAGTACAAATTTATAGCATCAGTCCCATAAATAAGAAAGCTTTGCCCTTGTTTAAAAAATGTAATAATGCCAGGCCCAAGAAACAAGTTTGACTTAACAGTAATTTCATTTATTATTGTTCCCCTATAGTCAGAATCTTGCCAGACTAAAGCAACATTTGTATAACTACAATATACTCTGGGAAAAGCTAAGAAGGAGCCATTTTAGTCCTCTTTCTGCCAACCAAACTTTCCAAGATCCACTGTCTATTTGCCCTCTGCAAAACAGCCCCTTCCTCCTGAGAATCCACACCACATTGTTCAACAGATAGGAATGACAACAAATCTCTATGCTATTATATAAATCATTTGTTCAAAAAAGCAGCATTATTTATTGCTGAATTAAACTAATTTATGTAACTACCCATTTAACAAACAAGAGACTCTGGGTGGCATACAGCTATGCTAAAAGGAGTTAAATTATCCATTTTATAATTCTGTCTGGAACCTTCCTAAAGGAAGATTTCTATACTGCTTTAGTCTAGAGCAGAGGTGTCAAACTGGATTTCTTCGAGGCCTGGATGAGCATTGTAATTCTTCTCTGTGGGCCAGCCGGGGTGGGGGAAGATGAAACGGACCCCTCCTGCAGCATTCTGCTGGTCAAAATGAGTTAAGACTTCAATGATTATTCCAGGATTCAATACTGATCTCTTGGAGCTAATTCCAAGACAGCCAAATTTAGGAATCACAAATTACCTTGTGTCATTCTTTGAACTGCTAATTCATTTGAATGTTCTTTTTGTTTCTTCACTTTTTTCAAAAATGGTAGTAACATTTGTTTTAAGTAAGTTGTTTATTTTTTGACCACATTTTAAGAACTTCTGGTGATCCCTCCAGTTAATTTAGGATTTAGCAATTCTTTCTCACTTCTTCTTTAGTAGTTGTACATATGTTGTAGAGGTATTCTTCAACATACAGGTTCACTTAGTGACCACTCAAAGTTGCAACAACACTGAAAATAGTGACTTATGACCATGTTTCACACTTATGACTTTTGCAGCATTCCCCATAGTCCTGTGCAGGGGTGGGATTCTACCAGTTCGCAACTATTCACAAGAACCAGTTGTTAATATTCTAAGCAGTTTGGAGAACTGGTTGTTAGAAGAAATTACTGGCCTAATCCTGTAAGGAAGGCAGGAAGGAAACATTCTGGCATTGCTTACAGAAACTCCCTCTCCATTAACCCTCATTGCGTTCTTGGCAGGATTAGACTTCCTGTCTCTGGAACTTCTCTGGAGTTTTTTCCCCTCCTTTGCTGGTACTTTGCTTGTGTGGAGTGACCATTCAAAGTTACAATGGCACTGAAAAAAGTGACTTATGACCATTTTTCACACTTATCCCCATGGTCACAAGACGGCATGCGAAGAGATGCATGCCTCAATGTGAGTAATGTTGAGTTGGCCACACCCAGCCAATAACATGACCACCAAGCCACACCCACCACCTAAGCCACACCCATAGAACCAGTTGCTAAAAATTTGAATCCCACCCCTGGTCCTGTGATTTATATTTGGATGCTTGACCAGTCACTCACATTGATAGTTGCAATGTCCTGGTGTCATGTGATCACCTTTAGCCACCTTCTGATAAGCAAAGTCAGTGGGGAAACCAGATTCATTTAAAAACCATGTTATTAATTTGACTTAAAAACTGTGGCAAGAAAGGTTGTAAAATGTGGTAAAACTCACTTAACAAATTTCTCACTTAGCAAAATCAATTGGGCTCAATTGTGTCATAAATTGAGGCTTACCTGTTCTATGTTAAGCTTTGTCAGTCTTTTCATTTTACTGCTGCTGTTATCTAATATTTTTGATTTCATATATATATATATATATTTATAGTGATGGTTCTAAACAAACGGGAGTATTTTGTGCTTTGCTAAATCTCTTGGAATGTGCTGAGACTGAAGGTGTAATTGATGTTTTCCAAGTGGTGAAAGCTCTTCGTAGAGCCAGAACAGAAATGGTTTCCTCTTTTGTAAGTAAATTACACTAGTAGTTAATTTCTTTTATTTTCTTTTTTTTTTAAGTCTATCTGTTAGATAGAAATGCTTCCATTGTGATTATCATTCAGTAGGCAAATGTTCAGAATCCAAACAATGATAGCTTTGCTGGTGTATTTGCCTTTTAATTTATTTTGGGTGGTCATTTAATTCTTGAATATTGAACATATTTGCTAATAATAAAGTAGGAGACACATACTATGTTGAATTGAAGAAATAACTACTGAGTAAATATGGCTTCCATTCTGTGTTTATTTAAGGCAGGGAAAACTTACCTGTCCCTGTTGTGGGACTCTCTGCTATATCTCTGTACTATAGCAGGGAAGGATGGTAAGTGATGGACAAGTGACAAACTATAGTTTAGGAAACCTTGCCAGTGGTTACCCATATCTTCTGTTTAAGAATCCTTTGTAAAGGCTTCCTGTATTCATGAAAACCAAATGTGGGAGTAGCAGAACTTTATGAACACTGAAATATATTAACTAATTAATTAATATACTGCAAGCTACTTCTGCAGCCAGCTCCTACTATTTGGCAGTTCAAATCCCACCAAGCTCAAGGTTGATTCAGCCTTCCATTCTTCTGAGGTGGGTAAAATGAGGACCCAAATTGTTGAAGGCAATATGCTGACTCTGTAAACTGCTTAGAGAGGGCTGTAAAGCACTATAAAGCGGTATATAAGTCTAAGTGCGATTGCTATTGCTAATTAAGTCGAGGTAGCATATTGTGTCTTTCTCTCTGGATTTGGAGCATTATTATATCATTAAATAAAACTACTCAGGGAAAGAAAATACATGATGGATTTGCACATATGCTAACTCTCTCTTTTTAAATGCCATTTAGGAAGGTTATCAGTTTCTTTACGATACTATTGCAAGCCTGTATCCTGCCCAGAATGGAAAGCTGCAAAATGCTCAATGCCACGAACAAATCACTAACATCCAGAATGAAGTCAAGAAGGAAGAAGAGAGTAACTCTTTGCAATCCAATTTCCAACTTATGAGTCAAGAAAATGGAAATGATGCTGAAATATGCAATGATTTCAAAGCCAAGGATACATCCAGGGAAGCAGAGAGTTCTATTAATGGACCTACAAATCCAGTTTTGAGTGACATGGCTTAGAATATGAATTAATCCTCTGTCTGCGCCACAGAGAATCTTCCCACAAAAGAAAATTGAAAGCAGAATATGAGAAATGACCATGCCTATACAGAACAAATCTTGTAAAACTCATGATTATTTTCCTCCAAGGAACAACATGGAAGAATGAGGAACTTTTGGATAAATATAAAGAAGACTGTGAATGTTGTATGTGTGTTTGTATATGGAGATTTTAATCACTTAGGTGTGATTTGCACTGTTTAATGTTTTTGAAAGTACAGCATTTTTTTAACAAAGATCTTTCCCATAATTCCAAAAGAAGAGAATTGCTCTTCTCTTCCTTGTTGCTGTTGTTTTTAAGAGGAAAGTCATTCATACACAGTTTATATAAAGGTTTGTCTGTGAAAATATTCAGGTTGGTATCCAAAAAGAAAACACAACTGATTCCAAATGCCCAGAGTATGTTAAAAAAAAAAGAGAGAGAGAGAGAGATGAGGCTTCAAATATAAGCTTGTAGTCACCATTTTGTGAGAACTACTAGACCCATACTTCTAAAATGATTTGAATTTTAAAATGAATTTCTGATATTGCATTAGAGTTATTGATAAATGTCTTGGAATGGGGACCTAACCTTTTCATCTTTGGTCAAAATCGACAGAGATTATATGTTAATTTTATAGGTCAATTAGTTTTGGTCCATTGGCCCTAGCACATTGATTAAATTGATTCCAATTTAAATATGGAGAAAGAAAACAGAATGTTCATAGGAGTCATAGGATATTAAAATGAAGTGAACAGGTTGTAGTCTTGCAGGTTTACATGGTAATAATGAATTGAGACAACTTGGACAAACATTAACAAAACAAGAGAGATTTAAAATAAAGTTTGTGATCTGGATTAGTGTAAACTTGGTCACACAAACAAAGCAAAGAACCTTAAAAAGTTTTTAAAAATTCTATGACTTGAGTTCAGCTAGTGAAGGTATGATCGATAATATCCTTTTCTCAACTGTAATATTTTGCCAAAGCAGAACTTTCTAGTAAGTTTTTGAATTGCAAATCTAAAGTTAGCCTCAAGATGTCACTATATGTAAAGAAATTCATTTGAATCACCAACAAATCTAAAGTTATAAATGCCGAAAGCTGAATAATTCAGCTATCATTTTTTAGACATGTTAATACAGATGTTTTGTAATCTGTTTCTGTGGCTTGAACAGAAGTTTTATTTACAAGATGCTCTATTTTATTCTTTATACTTTATTCCTTTGGAAAAACTGCACTTTGCATTAAATTTTATATGGAAAACCGTTTCAGATATTATATTTTTGGACTGTTCCTATTTTAAAATAAAAATAATGTATAGGATATTGTTATAAAAAGAAAGTAAAATTGTGATAAAAACTTCAAACAATGTGAAAGGCTGAACATGCAATGCATTATAAATGCATAAACATAAATTCATGTTTATGTTTTTAAATGATTATCAATTATCAACTACAACTTCTACCTATAACCTGGCTCTGAAGTTCTGATTGCTGCTCCCCTCCCATGATCTATATTTGTACTTTACAAGCAATCCACATTTATGGCCATTTGCAGCACTGCAGAATCACACGACCACATTTTAAAACATTTTTGTTGAAAATCAAATCTACTTCCGTTTTTTAGCAACCGGTCTACAGTGAACCACTGATTCTCTTATGACAGTCAAGTAAACGATCATTGAAATAAATAAGTCATAAAATTGGTAAATACACTTGTCATGACTTATGACCATGATGGGCAAGTCAAGGACGATCTGTAAGGAAGCTTCTAAATAAGAGTTTCAGAGGAATTGGAAACAAAAAAGTATGCAATTTGCACAATGGAATAACAGCAAAGGGGAGAAATAGGGCTATGTGGAAATAATAGGGCTATGTGAGGCTTCATGTATTGAGGGCAAACCTTGCTTTCAATGCAGAGAAACAGAGAGAAACTGTACAGCACCTGCTGGCAACTGTTTAAAATAAATGCAACTTTTCTCTTGATCAAAGGAGCTGTGGAAGACAGCAACACGACTGAGAGGAAAAATACAGCTACTTTAAAGAGTGGCAGATGAGTGTACATGACCATCTCCACGAGTTGGTTAAAGATCACTTGCAG
Organism: Laticauda colubrina; assembly: GCA_015471245.1. NCBI lineage: Eukaryota > Metazoa > Chordata > Lepidosauria > Squamata > Elapidae > Laticauda > Laticauda colubrina. The sequence continues at coordinate 1,282,353 of BLBF01000020.1, forward strand.
TGATGATAATTGGTGCGGGGGGGAACTACCAGAAAAATATACATGATGTAGAATAGTGTTTTTCAATCTTGGCAACTTTAAGATGACTGGATTTGAATTCCTAGAATTATCTAGCCAGCATGTTGCAGTCTACTCTTCTTAAAGATAACAGCTCTGACAAACATCAGTGTACTTGCAAATGGCTCTGGTCCTGAGAATATCAGTAAAATTAGCTGAAAGATTAGAACACTGGCTATTGCTTGGAAGACGTTCCTGCCAAATAACTATATCATTTTTGTATGGCATAACCAGGAATATTCTCTCTCTTAACACTTTTGCTGTCCAGTTACCTTCTTACTTCCACTTTGTTCTTTGTCCTTCCCATTTAATACGGTTTTTTAATTAATATTTTGGTATTCTTGCTGTTGTTTTAATTTGGGCGTGTGCATGATATCTTAAATGTAGAGTCATATATCTGGGAAAACTATGTATACTAAGTGGACTTCAAACAACCCTTTATTAGGTTGGGGGGGAAAAAGCTGAGCAGCCCAGCTTCTCTGTCCAATTATAAAAGAAAAGGTTTCTATTGTACTTCATTACTTGCCCACCAGGTTGTGCTAAAATACTTATAATGTATTGTCAACTTTAAATATTCACTGAAGTAAATATAGAAGGATGAAAAAGCTATAAACCTGATTTTTGATGAAACTAATAATGTTTCTAGTTCAGGTGTTTTTTTATAATATCTATTTACAGATATCCAAACTGATGTTACTGCTGAAATGAATCAAGCGTGCAAACAGACCCCCACATTCTCAGCCTCCTTCCCATCTTTATTAACAATTTTAATTACAATAGTAAAATCTAACACACACTAAAGTTACAGTCAGAGAAAAGAATGGGGAACAAAAATGCAGGGAAAAAAATGAAATAAAAAGAAAAGAATGCAACAAAGAAAAAGAAATATATAAAGAAATTTCTTCCAGCCTTTATCACAACAGGTATAAACAAATTTAGTAATTCTTCAACCTATGTAAGGTAACAAATATTTCTTCATTTTATGTCTCATCCCCTGTTTATAAATACATCATAAACATCAAGTTTTCCAAGTTTTCTGGTATCTGCAAAAAGTCCATCAAGGGTTTCCAGAACATTGCAAAAAGAAATGTCTTATTTTAACCTTGATAAAGTAAACCAACTTTATATTCCTTACTTTTATTTCTAACAGGTTTAATCCAGGCGTGGGATTCAAATTTTTTAACAATTGGTTCTGTGGGTGTGGCTTAGGTGGTGGGCATGGCTTGGTGGTCATGTGACTAGGTGGACATGGCTTGATGGTCATGTTATTGGCTGGGTGGGGCCAACTCAATATCATTCACATCAAGGCACACATCTCCTCACATGGCCTCTCGTGACTGAGGGGATGCTACAACAGTCATAAGTGTGAAAAATGGTCATAAGCCACTTTTTTCAGTGCCACTGTGACTTTGAATGGTCACTCCACATAAGCAAAGTGCCAGCAAAGGAAGGGAAAAAATCTCCAGAGATGTTCCTGAAACAGGAAGTCTAGTCCTGCCAAGAATGTAATGAGGGTTAACAGAGAGGCAGTTTCTATAAGCAACACCAGAATGTTTCCTTCCTACCTTCTCTACAGGATTAGGGCAGTAATTTCTTCTAACAACTGGTTCTCTGAACTGCTTAGAAAATTAACAACCAGTTCTAGCGAATAGTTGTGAACTGGTAGAATCCCACCCCTGGTTTAATCTTTAACTCAGTCAGATATTGTCATGGGATACTGAAAAATTTAACAGAAATCAAATCCTATTGCACAGGTTTCTTCAAAATTTTAACAAGCCTTTTTTGTAGGCCCAGTAAGAAAATATTTTCGAGCTCATTGACTTGGTTTATCATTTGCATCTCTTTTTTTATTTTTAAACCTTTGGCCAATTTCTTTTGCATACCCACTAAAGTGTCCTTTTCCAAATCATTCTCTTGGCATCTCACTTGTAATTCCACTTCAAATATTTTTTTTCTATTTTATTAGGAAAAATTTGTTCTACATATATCATTATTTCATTAACATCTTTTAGACATAGTTTACTCATAGAAGCAGACATCATAACTGAGAGTATTGATATTGTAGTTAATAATTTCTTCCACTATTCTTCAAAAATCTCTTTTAATATTTCTGATGTTATGTTTTGTGTCATTTTGTAAGTAACAATATTAACTGACATTAAGATCAGTTTTCTCATTGTTTAAATTATTTTTTTGTTTCTTCTACTGTCTAATTTCTAAATTTATTACATAACTTCATTTTGTTTTGGCTTACAATACACAGGATAGCCAAAATAAGTCTGCTTCCCATGCAGAGCTATTTATTTCAATTCCAGCATCTGATCGCTATGCAGCTATGGGTTATGCTGTCTCTTATCTTATTCCCTTTGCCCTGTCCCCCACAATTATTCCCGTATACACTTACAAAGAGAGTGGAAAAAATCTATCCACAGCCAATCCAACATGCTCAAAAGCAGGGGTGGGATTCAAAAATCCCAGCAACTGGCTCACTGCCCAGTTGCTGGGTGGCATGGCCATAGTGGACGTGGCCGACTGGAACTTCCAGGGGGGGCGTTTTTCACCTTTCCAAAGGTACAGAGGCTTCCCTCGCACCTCTGCAAGGGCAAAATGGTCTCTTTGGGCTCTGGAGGCCCTCTAGACTTCTGGAAGGCCTGTTTTCCCCCTCCCAGAGCTTCCATGTGGACCCTCCACTTATCTGCATCGAAAATGGGCTGCGTGGAGACTCCTGGGAGAGGCAGGGCGGGGTGGGAGGGGCCAGCTGGTCAGTTCAAATACAGGTTTGGTGAACCAGATGCAAATTTAACATCCAGTTCACCCATACCAGTCTGAACCAGTAGAATCACACCCCTGCTCAAAAGCACAATCAAAAAGCAAAAAACAAAAACAAAAACCCAAAACTCTGTTTCCAGGAGAAAAGAAAAGCAAATATTGCAAGATGTGCTTTATCAGAACTTTAATCCTGAAATACAAATGAAATGCCAACTTTTTTTTTTTAGAGGGAAATGACTATATTTTGCAAAATGTAACAATGAGCATGCTTGGCGTACAAAAGTGTAACACACAAAACTAACCACCTTTATTGGCAAATGTTTGAAATTCATCACACTGAAGGATGATGCTTCTTCATTGGGAGGCTTGATACAAAGAAACAGTAATAACTTCAGAAAGAGCAGCTTGAGATAAGACCACACAAGGAAACAGAGTTTAATAAAATATAAGCAGAAGTACAGGCTATAGGTTGAGCCTGGAAAGAAAGAAAGAAAGAAAGAAAGAAAGAAAGAAAGAAAGAAAGAAAGAAAGAAAGAAAGAAAGAAAGAAAGAAAGAAAGAAAGAAAGAAAGAAGAAAGAAAGAAAGAAAGAAAGAATTTATTTATGCAGGTGTGCAGCTGTTGACCTTCCAGGCCTCTTTGGAGGAAGTGGGCATGCCAAATTAAACAGTGAATGTCATTGCCAAATGTTTGCTTGTGAAATTTCCTTCAGCAGAAGCTTCTATGAGGCAAAGATTCATGTGTCATCACAACTGAAAGCCTGGTAATTATGGTAATGAATTTACAACTTTTTCCCTGCCAATTCACATGGTAATTTTTTTTTTCTTTATCATGTGGTCAAGTGTGAATTGCATGTATCTACCTTCATGACTTAGTGATTTTGGCATCTGCTCATTATTTTTATTTATTTATTTTATTTATTAAACAAATTTATATAGCCATGCAACTCACACACAGGTGACTCCAAGCAGCTTACAGCATTTAAAAATCTAATGTATAACACCCCCATTAAAATCCCCACCTCACCTCCATGGGAGCAATAAAGCAATCAAATCAAACACTTGATTGGCTCTATCTCTATTTGCCATTCCCAGATCCACTGACAAAACCATATTTTTGGGTCCTTTCAGAAAAGCAACAGGGTAGGCGCCAACCCAACTGGGTTGCTTACCAATTAGATTGCCAATGTTTGTATTTATTCAGTCTCAGGTGAGTTTCTTCAGATACATGCACTGGATCAGGCCATATCCAGGTCAATTAATCCATATACCTGGGTAGTATTTGGCTAGATGCATACAACAACTCTCATAATGTTTCTATTCTGGTGAAACTTATGATCTAAAAAAGTTACATGCAACTCTGTTGTTTTAGGCATATCATTCACTGATTAGATTTAGATTGGCTGCTACTTTAAACTTCTGCTGGAATGGTGGATCAGAAAAGGCTTATTCTGGGTATCTGATGGATCTAAATGGCTTCCCAAAAAATATGGGTTTTCCTGCCTCAATTGCTAGCTAGCTGTGACTTATCTACAAAATGCCACAATGGCTTAAGGAAGCCACCTGTATGTTGACATTTTGCTATTTTCTCCAAAAAGATAAATTACTAGAAGTATTATATGAATTGGGAAAGGCCATCTGGGAACTTTCAATTCTTTTGGACTTCAGAGAAAATAGCAAGGAATTATGAACATTCTTCTCCATATATGTTCATTATATTAACCAAATATAGTGAAAAAATCAGAATTTTCTTGATACAGACAATTAAAACATGAAATGGAGAACAGTCAGTCAAAGGCCAGATAAATCAAATTAGCTTATTCTGAATTATTAGGTGTGTACATTATAAACAAATAGAGGAGGAAGAGTGTAAATTGCAATTTGTCTTTTAGTTAGAATTAGCAGGCAATGCTTTTCTAGATAGACAATAATTTGACTCATCAAAATTTATCCTGGGCTCAATCACTTTAGAATCTTAACATTTTTAAAGGAATAAGCTTGTGTGGATAAAGTCCATTTTTAAACCCTTTGTTTAAAATGAAAAGTGCCCTTTATCAAAAGAACTCAATGGAACAGTAGAATCACCAATTTTATCCTCTTAATAGAATGATAGGGGAACACATATAGGAGTACAACATATCCCTGAGTCCAATGACATGCCTAGCTGGCCAATGAACCACATGGGGTAAAATGTTTCTGGAGGGATGTCATTTCTATGTATACAGACTATCCCTGCTCTGTTTATCCTGATTTATAGCTGGTGCTCTTAATGTGAATGTACACATCAGGCCTACTTAAATACTCTTATACATAATAATTTAACTTGTAAAAGAAACTTCCACATGAATCTACCAAGCGACCAGGCCAAGTCATTAGGAAGCATGTTTTATACTATGGTTTGACTTAAAAACAATAACAACCTATGAACAGTACCCATAAGTTTGATTCTCCCAAAACAGCATCACGTCAGATAACTGTGAAACGATGTTTGATTTCCCTTGTCTGTATCACCATCCCAATTAAAAAAAACAAACCCTTTTTATTTGATGACTAACTCCCACCTACTCCCAAAAGATAAACATAAAAACATCTGGATACACCCCAGAATTAACCTTGCTAGAAAAAATGGAGCTAAAGATAAAATGCATGTTTTCTTTGAAAAATATCCCCGTAGACAATTTTGTAGAAGGTCCCTCCCTGTAATCTTAGAAAACTTTTGCCAAATTATCCAAGATAGTGCTCTTGAGATATGATGGGACTATAAATGCAGATATCCCCCATCAGTTTGGAAACTGGCTGGTGTGGAGGCTGCAGAATATGTCAAATAAACTTTCTGGCCTGATATAACTTGTTGCATATAGGCAGATAGTAGAGATAATTTCTACCAAATCAGTAATAACATTGTCATTCCCCATACTAAACTATTAACTGACTAACTTATTTATTTATGCTGACATTATTTTAGCCCTGACTTTTAAGTGTGGTGATGAGAATGGGACTTATTCCCCAAGTGTTTTTTAATCTTCTATGTCTATTTTTAATATTCTATTTCAATAAACTGAAACACAGTTACTATCTGTTACCATATTAGTTATGCAAAAGTGTTTAGCACAGCTAGGTAGTTAACATAATTAACTAGGCTTATTTCAGGTTTACCCTAAGACAGTAATCTTTGAACAAAGAACATCTTCATTCAGCAAAACATCGCAGGCTTTTCCTCTCCTCCCTATGGCAAATATTGTGGGTGAGGGGAGAGGATAGGAACATAACAAGGCAGCGGTGGGATTCTACCAATTTCCCTATTGCACACTTTCCGCATACATGCGTGCAACAAAGGTGCACACAGCTTTCTGTGTGCATGCAGCCCAGCTGAGGCTCTGCTATGCCAATCAGCTGAGAGGAGAAAGAACAGAAAAGCACAGGAGCAGGTAGGAAGGCCGATCTTGCACTTTTTTCTTCTTCTCCTCTCAGCTGATCGTTTGGTTTTTTTACTACTGGTTCAAGTGAACTGGGCCAAACCAGTAGTATTTCACCACTGCAACAAGGGTTGTCCAAACCCATTTGTTAAATAAAATGCTTTTTGCCTTTGCTTCTGTTTTCTCTTGCAAATTCCCTTGTGTGAAGTCTTACTCTGATGATGTTTGCCAAGAACCTTTGGTACTCATGAGTGAATTCTTTCCTAATAGAAACTTTATACTTTTCATTCACACCATTCTCTCTCTCTCCCTCTCCCTCTCTTTCTCCCTCCTTCTCCCTCTCCCTCTCTCTCTCTCTCTCTCTCTCCCTCCCACGCACAAAAAAATGGAAAACTGATGTTCCAAGGAGTCAGAGCTTCTCATTATGAGCTTATCTGAGATGACTGAAGGCAGCTGCTGAGTTTCAGCAGCTAACCTCATTAGGAGTGTGAGAGCTTGTCTGCAGGAGAGAAATATGGAGGGGAGACCTGAGGGAAAAGCTTTGCATAATTTCACGGCGCCTTTAAGGAAGGATAGACTTTGCGAGAAGGAAGGTGTGAACAAAGGTACAGATAGACAAAGTGTGGAATTAAACACAGGCAGCTGCAAGAAATACAGATAAAGGAGGAAAAAAATGAACAAAGGCAGAAGAAAAAAAGCTGGACAAACAAGAGGACCACTAAAGATGGGGCTGACAGGATTCCTTTGGTGTTCTGAAGTCTTGTCAAACCATCTGGGAAAAGATACATTGATAGAAACATTGATTATAGCTAATATGTTATTTATTTTGCCTAGAAAATGATTCTGATAATTTGTAATGGGTTGATAGTAGGCATCGGATGCCTGTTCCCTTAGAGAAAATGGGAAGATGGTGGCTACAGGTTTATGAACTTCCAAACAGATGGATAAAAAGAAAAGGAGGGGAATGCTAACATTTATGATCATTTTTGTAGATACTGTTGGTTGAATCTGACTATATTCACAGAAGAATACCAGACATTCAACTTCTTTTGCTCCTTCACCACATCCAATTTGCTGAAATTAGTATGATTTCTGAATTGTTGAAGTAGCCTAGAGTGGTGTTCCCTTCCCTTTGTCCTTCTCTTCAGGAATTGGTTTTGCTGGGGTTAATAATGCCCAAATCATTTTCACACAATCAACCGTGAAGTTTCAAAGAAGGACTCTCCAGTCATATCTCAAAGCCATGATCACAAGAACAAGTGTAGGCTTGTTAAACCTCTAGATTGTTAAGGCAACAATGCACTTCAATAAACCTCCAACCCCCAAATAATTTGAATTCACTCTTATGTAGTTTATGCTTGCTCTTCCTCTATCTCAATTTCCACCCCCACCCCCCCACATCCCTTAACATGTTTTAAAGAAAGCTTACGGTAAATATGTAGATGCACTGTATGTACATAATTCCTTCAGATTGCCTTAGTGGATCATCCTGTCATGGAAGGATCAGAAGCCCTAATAAGAAAGCTTTGTAAGAACTTTGTTTCATCTTTAAAAAAGAGAACACTAAAAAAAAAAATTCCTGGCTTAACATGTATATTAAGTCAGTAAACAGCACTATGTACTCACAATCTAATAACAATATTCACATATGAAGAGCTGTCCACAAAAATCCTCGCATCTAGCAATTAACGTACATTAGGTGGAGTCTGGCTGTCCAGCAATAGATAATAAGCTACTTTTTGCTCATCCCACCTTATCTGCAACTGAGAGAAAGCCCAAAATGAATAATTGTACATTTTCATCTCATGTTATGTATTTCAGCAAGACATATTGTCTCAAATTTATCTAACACAGCACACTGAGCATTTTGATTGTGGAATCATAACATTCACTGCTTTTCCAACCTATGTGGGGATGTTTCCTGAAATACGTAAAAGTATTCTCAGTCTCTCTTGCCCTCTCCTAAGTGTTTTGACCCATTCTACTTTTTTTTCATATCCTTCAAGATAGATTTGGACAATATTATAATGGAAGCTGGCATGTGGCTTCACAAAGCATCATTTTTGAGATTCACTTCCAAGATCATGTTAGAAAATACAAATGGCTGCATCCCAGTTTTTGCTTACAGAAAAAGTTTTTGCTTACAGCCATCTTATTCAGAATATATATACATGAATCAGTGGGGGGATTCCATTTTTTTTTTTTTACTATTGGTTCTATGGGCATGGCTTGGTGGGCATGGCAGCAGAAGGATACTGTAAAATCTCCAGTCAGAGGTTGTATTTGTAGATTCTCTGAACTACTCAAAATTTCTGTTACCGGTTCTCCAGAACTGGTCAGAACTTGCTGAATACCACCTCTGACATGAATAGGACGTGTATTAAGAGTCAGAAAGTATCGGGGAACAATTTTCTGGCTTTGAGTTTGATAACTTAATGATTTATAACTAACCTTTGTCACTGCATGAATGGATAAGTCTCGCTTCTTAACAGCAACCATTTTGTTTGATGTACTCACAAAATGTTAATAGCAATAGTACTTAGACTTATTATACTGCTTCACAGTGCTTTACAGTCCTCTCTTTACAGCTCTCTTTACAGAGTCAGCATATTGCCCCTAACAATTTGGGTCCTTATTTTACCAACCTCAGAAGAAGAATGGAACCTTGAGCAAAAGACTGGGAATCCCGGATTTAAATATTTTTAAACTCCTTAACTGCAAAATCATGATGTGCATTACTATCAAGAGTGATCGATGGAACATTTTTAGTCTGAGAGAATTGCTATGAGATCCAGTACTATAGTAACTTTAATCAAAGTAATAGTGAAAAACATTAAAATATTGCTTAATAATAAATCATCATAACTATGAGTTACATCTCTTACTGAAATTCTGAGTAGCTTCATAAGATAGTGGAATTGAGAATAAAGGGATTTCTAGATGTCCATTAAGCAGCTAATCAGTATAGAACATTCACATCACATGGTAAATCACCATGTGAAAATGCACTGGGGACAAATTGTTTTCACATCAACAATCAAGGAGTTGATTTTAATATTTAAGGCCTTATAAAGAATCACCAGTATAAAGAATATGAATATGAATATGAATCTACATGAAAATTGATGCCAGCTGAAGCTCACTTAAGGATGCTCCCAATTTTTTTCTGCCTGGGAGCTAATTATTTATATGTGATGATGTCACCAAAGTGGGGGTGGGGCACAGCTTTTGGCCCAGTTTTTTTGCACTTTGGTGGGAAAAGGGAGAGATTTAAGAAAGAAAATGGATGTGAAGCATTTGCAAGGCTTAAGGTACTGTTTTTCAAACTTAACGACTTTGATGTATGGACTTCAACCAACTCCCAGAATTCCCCAGCCAGCATGAGTTGAACATCACACATCTTAAAAGTTACCAAGTTTAAAAAACACTGCCCCAAGGCATCATTTTGCTACTTAAAAGTCCTATACATTCCCTAAATGTCAAAATAAGGTAAAAAAATATTCAGCATATTCCAGAGAGGTTCAAGGATGCAAACAGGTGCTGGAAGCCTGCAAAAGATATTTTACATTTTATCATTTTGGAGACTCACACTGCCTTGAATATTCAATCTGAATAAAAAATGACACATACATTGAAAATGTAAAATGTGAGAACATGATTCCCTCCCCACCTGTAAAGAAATCTGTTCCACATGCAAAACACAAGCAGAGGAGAGGAGTTTCAGTTTTAGTTTCACAGCATCAACCAGCTTTAGTACAGACAGTTGAGCCAAGCCACGCTCAGGCTCGTTGCTGTCTCCTTCTTGCTCACACAGCAAATATACTGCTTCAGTTTCCAAACAGCCCTCAACTCTCTCACACACTGACAGGATGCTAGCCAGATGAATACTGATGGATGCTGGTAGGCAGAGGCACATTTCCTCCCCCCTTATTTTCCTTCCCCAAAACTAAGCTTGATCACATAGTTTCATAGTGATGCACAGGTATAGAGCTAGTACAGAAGATAGAAACTGTAGAAACAAGAAATAGAAATTTCACACCATACAGAAATATTATGTACACCAGACACAAAGCACACTTTACATTACATGCAGAATCCAGCATCTTATCCTAGATGAGAACTTTAACAACTTTATCTTTTATTTTGGGAACATATATAATTGGTACATTTTCTTAAACAAGGCAAAATATGCTGATTCTTTTAGCAAATGTCTCTTGAGGGAGTTGAGGACTCCATTAATAGGTTTTATAGTAAAATCTCTAGTAATCTTAGACATATGTTTGTATCTTTAATTGCATTCCTTATAAAATATAGAGTTTGTACAGTTATGACTAACAAGTAGGCAATTTTTGATTTATGGCCTGGAATGCATTGGCTTTAATCGTATTTCCTGCTGTGTTGAAGTAATTCATAAAGAAACACTGGTTGGTGAGTAACTTAGGTATTCAGAGATGAAAGTGATTTTAAAAAAGCAAGTTCCCCCACTTTACTTTTTAGTAGTCTTGCTGTCTGCTAACATGCAATGTATGAGCAGCTTCTGAGACACTCAGGCACCATTCTTGAAAACTAACTGCTTGCTTTTTTTCTTTTTCTTCCCTCCGCCTGCCCCTGGTAGTGGGTAACTGTTATGGAAATGTGTGAAAAATTGCTTCAAGGACTTTATGTCTCCAGGATAAGGATCCGAACTCGAACAACAGTAAGCTTGTTTTCAAAGTTATATGGGAAAACCATATCAACCATTGTTTTTAATACCCTGATGCAGTTGGCTCAATAGGGTTTTTGCTAGTCTGGTAAATTACCAACTGGGTGACTTTGGGCCAATCTTTTTTTCTTAGTCCTGGAAGGAGGTAGTGACAAACCATTCTAAAATCTTGTCAAAAACAAAAAACAAAACTTCAGGGACAGGAGGAGGAGAAGAAGGAGAAGAATTATTCTTGTAATTCAAGGTATTCTCAGCACCATAAAGATTTTCTCCAGTACCATGAAATGGCATTATTTTTTTCTTTAGTAATCCTTTATGATCTCAGTTACCACTGAGAAAACCATGGTCTTGATGACAAATCCCTTTATTGTCAATATGATATTTCTGCATTTAAGAACATTGCTATCTTACTCCAAATTTTACTCCTAGGATCTCTTTTCTTTTCTAGGATGACTTTTCTTAAAAAAAATAAATGTCTGCCATTCATCCCTTTCTTTTCCCAGACTGTTTCAGAGAAACTGAATAAAAGTTCTGCCAATAAAAAACACAAAGCATTTTGCTTTCTATGGTATTTAACCATTAAAAAAATTATTTGATCAAATTAATTTGGCCAAGATGAGATTACATTATGCTTGGAAATGCTGCAGACATCTCAGAAGCTGTATTCTCACAAAATGTTTCACAACAGTTTAATACCTATGAGATATTCATTGAACTCAATTATTTTTGAATTAAGCTGAAGTTCACATAACTTTATGTTCAACATTTAACCAACCATGTAACCCGAGTTTGGAAAAAAAACATACCAAAGTTTGGAGAACTCATTTGTTGTAACTATGTATCATTTATGTGTTTGCAACTGTGTATCATTGCAACTATGTACCATTCAGGCATTTGCAACATTGTATCATTCACGTGTAATCATTGAGCTTCTGTCTTCTCAGTGACCTTTTACAGGGCACGTACAGAGACAAGGAGTCAAACATTTGCAGAAATAGTTTATTCACTTTGTGATTACATTGTCTGGCATGCAGCTTTGTGAAGAAGGAATATCCTGATCAAATTATAAATCTCGCCATCCTGTCTGACCTGGTATCTTGCTTTGTTTGAGCCATTGTTAATCCTGTATATTCCGTCTGACCTAGGCTTAACCTAGGCTCTGAATAAACAATCACCCCTTTTGAATGAGCATAATAAAAGAGCGTGTACCCAGACATTCTGGGTGCACTCATCCCGAGGAACTTCGTCTCCTGTCGTTTCTTTCTCCTTCGCTCCCTAACATGAGATGCCCATCTGATGCGGGATAGCAGATACCGCATTCTGGTGACCCCGATGTGATTCCCTAAGGGGGATACGCCGCGACGCGCTCATATCTTACCCGCTCGATGGGAGCTGTGCTTCGCCAGGCCTGAAGCGAATTGCACATCATCGGATCTGAAACACGGTCTCAACTTTCATAAGTATGGGCGGAAACTTTTCTCAACAACAGACAGAGCATCTGAAGGAATTGAGGGAGTTAGTCGCTTCTTCTTCTAAATATTCTGCTAATTTAAAGGGCTCGCCTGTAAAAATTAAACCTATTGCTACATTATTGACTTATGTGTGGCAACATTGTCCCACTTATCCAGAGAAAGGGTCCTTAAAGATCTCCATCTGGCAAAAAATTGGTGACTATCTCCATAGTCCTCCTCGTGCACTTATTGGCATTTTGGTCACTTGGAGGAAAATTATGGAGGCTTTAAAAGTCCATTATAAAATAGAAGCAGAAAGTGTATTTGAATCTCCTCCACCCAATTATGGTAACTTTTCTGTCCTTCAACCCTCCGCTCCCAATGATCGAAAGTCATTACGAGAGCCTCCCTCCATCCAATCCACTTCTTTAAAAGGAGAGCTCTCGTGTCCTCCACCACCCTCCCGAAGTGGGGGGGTGTTGTAAAAGCCATTCAACAAGCCTTTTCTGAAGGAGAAATGGATGAGGACAATTTTTGGTCTGGGAGTCAGAATTAGAAACGGGGCAGGCAGCCAGCCCCACAACAAAGGCTGCTGAAACTTGCAACTTTTCTTCTTTCGCTTACGATCTTGTTGCTAATGAAACTGTTACTTATCTTCCTGGTGTCACTGACTTTCTCTTTGTATTATACTTGTTCCATGTGGGTACGTCATGAAAATGCTACCCATAGCTTTCACTCTGTCACTTCTGTTTTGTTTACAGAACACTCTATCACTCGCTCTTTTGTTCCTTCTTTATTCTTCCTATGGAAAAGAACCTTAAAATCTTTTCCTCTATTCAAGCTAGATATAGGGGGACCTAAATGTCCTTCTCTTGTATTACGGGTTCCTCCAACCCAACTAACATCCTTGATGAAGGACCAAATTAATCTTCATTGTCATTATTGTAATTATTATACTTTTTCTACTAATTGCATTCCTTTCTCATCTCGTAAATGTTCTACAACTAACTTGTCCATAGTCCTCTCTCCTACTTGTGATGCTTTTATATACCCGAACTCTGATCCTGCCAACAAACGATGCTTCAAAAGAACTGTCCATGACGATCCACAGAAGCCTCATAGAAAATATAATATTACTTGGACTATAAAAGACTTTCAAGGCATTCGTTTAAGCTCTACAACCAATTCTTCTCGCATCCAATGATCAAAGCTTCCTATGCTTTGCTGAACTCTTCAAACTCATCAATTGCCTCCATATGTTGGCTTTGTATTTCTGCCTCTCCACCTTTTTACGAAGCCATAGCTTCCCAAGAATCCATTGCTAATTCCACATCAGACGAACGTTGCCGTTGGAGGAACTCCACTATTACTGTTTCTTCCATCACTGGGGTTGGTTGTTGCTTGGGAAATATTCCATCCAATTACTCACAATATTGTCATAATGTTTCTAATGGCTATCATTGTAATGTATATCTTCCTAAGAACCGCCTTGGCCACACCCACATCATCGGAGGATACTCTGCAGTCTACACCACCTCAGGAGGAAATTTAACATCATGCCTGAAAGGAATGTATTTTATCCCTGGCAATAACTCTGTCTGGGCTTGTTCCACCGGTCTCACAGCATGTGTCTATGGGGATGAACTTATTAAATCCAAATCATTTTGCATTCAAGTATGGCTTATACCAAGAATTAACGTGTATAACTCTGATGATTTTATATCCCTACAGACACCCATGGAATACCCCCTCAGAGCAAAGCGGGAAATTATTAGTACTCTCACTCTAGGTTTACTGCTTGCTCTGGGCACCACGGGCGCAGCCACGGGCATTGCAGGACTAGCTGTCTCTGACCAAAAAATTAAAGCTCTGGGTTCAGTCATTGATGATGATTTATTACGAATTGAGAAATCAATTACAGCTTTGCAAAACTCCTTGACGTCCCTCTCAGAAGTGGTCTTGCAGAATCGTAGAGGCTTAGATCTGTTATTTTTAAAACAAGCGGGATTGTGTGCTGCGCTTAAAGAAGAATGTTGTTTTTATGCTGATAACAGGGGGATCGTGTTGGATTCTATGAAAGAATTAGAAAAACACTTAAAAGATAGAGAAAACGAAAGGTTAAACATGTATAATTGGTATCAAGGCTTGTTTTCTATTTCACCATGGCTTACAACCCTTATAACTGCATTGGCAGGACCATTAATAATCATTATATTGATATGTATTATAGGACCTTGTTGTTTTAATAGAATATTGCAATTTTTGAAAAATCAATTATCCTCCATAACTGCTAATGTTAATGTGTTATTGCAAGCTCATGTTAAGTCCTTAACACCGGATGAAAAAATGTCATTGCTGAGTTACCGCTCCTTGGACAACCCTGACGCTGACGGGTCGCACTTCTGCCTAGATGACTGGGACGGTGAACATTTCAGAAAAAAGGTTCCTGTCTTCTTGAACAAGGAGGAAGACTCGTCATAAATAATAAAAACAGAGGAGATGTTGTAACTATGTATCATTTATGTGTTTGCAACTGTGTATCATTGCAACTATGTATCATTCAGGCATTTGCAACATTGTATCATTCACGTGTAATCATTGAGCTTCTGTCTTCTCAGTGACCTTTTACAGGGCACGTACAGAGACAAGGAGTCAAACATTTGCAGAAATAGTTTATTCACTTTGTGATTACATTGTCTGGCATGCAGCTTTGTGAAGAAGGAATATCCTGATCAAATTATAAATCTCGCCATCCTGTCTGACCTGGATACTTGCTTTATTTGAGCCATTGTTAATCCTGTATATTCTGTCTGACCTAGGCTTAACCTAGGCTCTGAATAAACAATCACCCCCTTTTGAATGAGCATAATAAAAGAGCGTGTACCCAGACATTCTGGGCGCACTCATCCCGAGGAACTTCGTCTCCTGTCGTTTCTTTCTCCTTCGCTCCCTATCATGAGACGCCCATCTGATGCGGGATAGCAGATACCGCACTAGTTTATTTATTTATGAGATTTGGAGGCTGCCAAAATGATTCTGGCCAGCTTACATCAAAAGTAATGGGGAAAAAAAAAGCCTAATACAAATTTTACTTTCTGCTTTAGCAGAATTATAACGTTCTGTGAATTTTCATTTTGGTTCACTTCTCCCTCCCTCATTTTCTGTATTTTTTGCAGTGATTCCCAAGGCAATTTAGTTTTCTCTAATATCAATCAACAACTTGTAATTATAACCCTTCAGTCCTGGAAAAACATGTTGATTAAAAATATAAATCAACCAAATCCCAGTAATATCAACCACAAAACATAGCATCTAAGTACTAACTAATAATGCTTGGACAACTTTAAACTTTAAAAATATTTGAATGACCCTCTTTAAAATCCAAGTTCTGAAAGAGGAAACGGAAGGATAAAAGTAATCTTTAAAACAAATCTGAAGAGGGGCATTCCAAAGTTGTATGTGAAGAGAGTTCTACAAGCTGGCCTCATCTGTGAGAGGAATATCACTGGCTGGGGAATTCTGGGAGTTCAAGGTTTTAAAGTTGTCAAGGTTGGACATCATTGCATGAGGGCAAGGTTTCTCAACTGCAAGGTACCACATAGCTCCCTTGGGATGGAATAGATGAAATCCAGGGGAACTATAAAGAACCTTTTAATTGCACATTGTTACAATAAATCCACCTTTCCCAATATTTCACTGTATTGTTTTCATTGATTGTTTGCATTCATTTGGATTTTCAGGCTAGGTTATGTACATGAGGATTATACTAAAGCAAGGTATGATGGTAAAAAGCTAAGGAATCCCTGCACAAGGGCAACTTAAATGGATTTAAAGCCACAAGGATTTATTTGCTAAGAATGAATTAAGTATACATTAATATATGACATTAAATTATTTAAGTATTTAATTAATATTAATTTGGATTTTATAACTTATTCTTTAAATCAATCTTTACCGATATTATATTTTCTTAATTATTAATTAAATCATTCATGTCCCAGTTATCTCACATTTGGACAACTACAGTGCCCTCTATACAAGGATACTCTTAAGAGTATTTGGAAGTTATAGCTAATGCAGAATGCAGCCATGTGGATTTTTAGAGTAGGCTATGTTCATTATGTCAGTTCTAGAAGTAAGATATCCCAAGTTGCCTGAGCTGCACTGATTTGCAAGTCCGCTTATGAGTCCAATTCAAGGTGTTTATGGTCCAGACCACTTCAGGAACCAGCTCACCCCAATGGAATTGGCCTTCCCCACTCATTGTAGCAGAAGGTGGGTTCTGATCCCACCTCCTGGCCTTCCATAAGAGCCTGAAAAACTGACTCTGCCAATTGGCCTGGGATCCTGATGAGGGCATTCCAAGTTGGAGATGTCTATTGCAGTAGGAAGAAGATCCTACCTTTACTCTGTAGTATTCTAGTTTTTAAACTTATTAACCTCTATTTTAATATTTAACATTTAAATGTTTTGTATCTTTGTTTTTATGAAATTTGTAAGTTGCTCAGAGTTACTTGACAATGAAATGGGCAGCATATTAAATATATATAAATAAATCAACCATGAACTGAAGGGAAGTATAAATGCTTCCTATATATCTATGCCAAAAGAAGTGTCACATGTGTGAGAGGCATGGTTGACATTTTCTGGACTCACAGCAATATCTGAGCTTCTTTCAGGGACATTGATGGGAAACACTTTATAGTCATTTGATCAGGATGTAACCTTTTAATTTCAACAAGGCTTTTTTTATAAAACAAACTCTCCAAAATGGCCTTATATATTTGACTATAACTCTTAAGCTGCTTGACTTTAAGCTGCTAAAATTAGATCAGATGCAAATAATTAGAGAGAAATTCCGACACTGTAATCAGAATCCTGTTCCAAATTCCTATATGGTAGATTTGCAAAGTAATTAAAAGGTTTTTCTATAGGGAAAATTTGCTGGGCCAAATGTCATAGGTAATTAGCACAAAGTTAAGTAAAGCTTGGTGTTTCCAGTTCAAGGGGAATTAAAGGCAAATTCCAGCTGCTTTAGCTGATCAAAGATGATTATAAATTTAATTTATTGTGTATCAGTGCTTGAACAGGAAAATACATTGATACTAAAACCATGATTTCTCCCCACAGGATCATTCTTCACCTCTCCTAATGCTACTAGTGAAAAAAGTTCCACCTCTTGCATATACATAGAAGTGTATTTAGCTGTGTAAACAGAACAAACATTTAGCACATGCCCTTGAGAGCTCAGTAGCTTTTAATGTCAGGACAAACTGAAACAGTTCTCTTCCAAAGTTAATACTATGGAGCAGCGTGATACAATTTATATAACAAATTTAAATGCTCAGAGCACACGTACTCTCTCTTTGTGCGTGTGTTTGTGTGCTAGGCCTATGCAGTACTTCTTCATTATTCAGGTCAAGTATGTGATCTTCAGATAGCTTTCATAACTGGGATCAGAATTAAACATTTTTTTCCATGTGAAAACAATCAATGGCCTTTCATATATGGCCGAACACATGACATTAGATAGGCTAATAAAGCTTTTCCTCTGGGTTGCAAGTACTAATTCTTCTTGGTGTCTCACTTGGTGATCTCAGTAAGTGACTATTTAAAAAAAAAAAACAAGCTGAAAGGCAGCACCTGTCTGTCATTTTTAAAAAATGGCTTAACATTTCTCTTTCTCTTATCTTTCTCTTTTGGCTGAGTTCTAACAAAGACAGTTATTAGAGCAGAAAATGCTCTCCTCTGAACAACTTTTGCCTCTTTTCTGTGATCTGCACAGCTTGAGCCACATAGAGAGGTCAGGATGTGAAAGCTCTCAGGATTGGCACAACAACCTCTCTGTTTTCCTTCTCATAAAGCTCTGCAATGAAAGTGGAGAAATATATTAACTGGAACCTTTACAATGATAGCCCCAACAGCACCTGCTGTAGGCTGTGAGTACTGTATCTACACAAGAGATCTCCCTTTCTTGTGGCATTTGAAACAGATGCGATACCATAAATTTGTCTGGGCTGAATAAACTGGTGTTGCGTGTTGGTTTCAAATTTCTCACTGGTTTCAGCATGGGAATATTGCCTGTATCATGAATGCTATGCCTCAGCAGAATTCAATATTTTCAGGAAATCCTTTGCATGTTGAATATTGAAGGAAATTCACATTATACTGTCACAGATACTCTTGCATCTTCCAGACGTTTCTGGAATACACTTGAAGTGCAGAAGAAATATCACACCAAAATATTGATTTGCATGAAAAGAGAGTTTTCATGATCTTCTAACCTTTTGAATGCAGGACCCATCTTTAATCTACACAATTGGAGACAGCTCCTATTGTTTATTTTTTTTTTTGTAGATACCTCTCATTTTCTGTCTTTTGAGAGGTCACCAATGGTGGGATTCAGCCAGTTCACACCATTTTGGGAGAACCAGATGTTAACTTTCTGAGCAGTTTGGTGAACTGGTTGTTGAAAGAAATCATCAGGGCAGAGAACCAATTGCTAAATTATTTGAATCCCACCACTGTAGGTAGCACATAATGGCATAATGAGGAAATTTAAGCAGATATAGTTTTAAGACGTGCCTAGGACTGAATTTCTTCCTCTGCCATCATCAATCCAATTGTAATTGAATCCTTTTGTACCAATAGAAATATGTATCATAAAGGGTTGAACTGAGGAGTACTTGGTGCTCTCTGAGCTTGTTTGCAGATGGTTTGATACCTGACTAGGTAACAACTAACATGAAGTGAAGGTATTAACCTAGTCATAAAACATCTGCAAACAAACAACCAAACTCAGAAAGCACCCAGGATTTTTCTGCATCACTCCTCTCCTCCCTTTGTTTACTTTATATTTGTGGTTTTTTTTTAAATGTCAAGCTGGGTCATCATTACTATGATTTGCCTTAGAATAGCTGAGCACAACTCCATTCTCCACAAACAAATCTTGTGCGTGGAAGGGATTGACAGATGGCTACTTGGCTATGGAAAAGGTTTGGGTACCCCAGAGTAAGCCGAAATGGACAACTTGGGCCACCAAGGCCAACTCACCATGGAACAGTTCACTGTGGGACAATTCAATTATTTGAAATAATTTTAATTTTTTTTACATTTTTGTCTTTCACATTTTATTTTGTCCCTCCTTTGGCATCCCTTCTTTAATGATTCTATTCCACTATTCCTTCAATATTAATGTAACTCTTGTCCCGTGGCGAGTTGTCCTGAGGTGAGTTGGCCATGGCAAGTTGGCTGTGGCAAGTTACTAATTAAGACTCTTGAGTAAAAGCAGTTTGTACAATGAGGCCAGTATTGTGTATACTCTTTTCCCATCCTTGTCCATCAATATATAGTTTTACCTATTGGAGTAGATTGCATTGGAGGGTGGAAGATGGTAAGGAAAGTTTAACTGAGAAGTCGCACACATGCGTGTTTGCATAGATAAGCAAACACTGATCACCTCATCCTATGCTGCCAAACTCTGAGCAATCTGAAGTATTAAGACATATTTTACTTCAGCCACAAGAATAGGGCCATGATAAAGTGCACCCTTTCTACATAGATGATCCCAATTTCCCACATCTCTAATTAAAATCCAGTTACTCTCACCCACCAAACTCAAGAAGGACTTCAGTTTAAAACCCCTAAAATTTGTTACTGATATATATAAACATTTCCTTCCATTATCTTCTCATGCAGGATTTGAGTTTGTTTTTTCTTATGGCCCTAGGGTCTTAATTTGCTTGCCTAGTTTATTCATGTTAATTATATGGTCATTCAATTCATATATTGTGATTTAGGGCAGCTAGCATAGGATTAAAAAGAAAATGTCCTGACACATTAAAGTAATAATAAAAAAATGTGAAACACCTTCTTGGTATGAACAACCTTATATTGTTCCATATTGCAATTTATAGAAAAATGATTCATCTACACCAGGGGTGTCAAACTCAAGTCCAACGCAGTGCTGAGAACTGGTTCACAGGGCCACCCTGGAAACAGTGAAGGATCAGCCCATGATGCATCTGCTGGTGACAATGGCTATGTGCAGCACCCTGAGCTCTGTTTTCGCTGGCAGAGGGTTGCAGGAGGCTGTTGCAGCTGGAAATGGAGCTTGAGTACCTGTTTCATTGTCAGAGGGCTTGGGTCTCCAGAGATGCCCTTGACACAAAAGATGTTGAACTGGCTGTGCCCACCTTCGCTACTCCAGAGCTGGCTCCCCAAGGTCAAACACAACCCTGATGCAACCCTCAGTGAAATGGAATTTGACACCCCTGATCTAAACTCTTTCAGCAATTATTCTGACTCCTTTAGATATACTTCAGTGTTCCTCTGAAAGATAACAATTGTCTAAATTGGTCTCGCAGAGTATGGGTGGTCAGCTTTTATCTCTTTCCTTTTTTTCACACTGTGATATTTCTTGTATCAGGATTATATGTATAGTTTCACTATATACTTGATCTATCTATTCCAGTTCAGCAGGGGAAAAAAAAAAGTCAATTATACACTTTTCTTACTCCTCCAAAATATTTCTCTCGAGCCATTTCCACCCAGTGATAACTGGTATAGTGTTATGGGACTTCTGGCTGCTGGATTAATTC
The DNA here is from genome assembly GCA_015471245.1 of Laticauda colubrina. Classification (NCBI taxonomy): domain Eukaryota; kingdom Metazoa; phylum Chordata; class Lepidosauria; order Squamata; family Elapidae; genus Laticauda; species Laticauda colubrina. Next base: position 1,303,346 of record BLBF01000020.1, read on the forward strand.
TTCAGGTTAACTGATTCAGAAGAAGATGAGAAGAAAAAGCTGGGGAAATAGTTTTGTGGTGTTTTCGCTGCAGCTGCAACTCAAATCTTTTGACATTTGGGATTCCACCCCCTCCCCATCTTCTGAAGGGCACGCTGTAGGAACCTCTTTCATCTACCTGTTTCCTATCAGAGTAACTTTGCCTGTATCTGGTGTTTCTAAATGACATTTTTGTTCTGTTTAATTAATTGAATTTCATCAAAAAAGATACTTCTCCCAAACAATTTTCATTTGTAGCCCTTCTTTTTTTCAAAAAATATTTCTCTAAAAATGTCATTAAAGAAGAAAGTAGCTTATAATACTGGGCAGTGGCAGGAGTTATTTGTCTGGAAGGATTTTTATTAAACTTCAACCAAATTAATCTGCTTAAATTACAGTTACTGAGTAGGTTTTAAAAGATATGAGTACTACCACCCCAACTATGATATGGTTATGAAAGGATTTTCATTCTGAAGCAATGTTGAGACATATGTAGTTGACCTGGAGTTATGGGGAAGGCTGATTTGTAATCCAATCAGTAATGATGCAGTAGGTCATGAATCTCCATTAACTATGCCTTGCATCAGAATTTTTAAATGTAAAAATTTAATTATCAAAGTAACAGATTGAGGCAAGCTTCTGAGCATGGCTAATTATACAATGATGTAATATGACATGAAAACCAAAGGTGTAATTGTTTGTTGTAGGCCTTAATTTTATTTCTAATATTACTCTGAAAGATGAAAAAACTGTTTTTTATTTTTGGTGTATTTTGTAAAAGAATACATAACCCCCTTTACCCTATTATGGGGATAAATCTGAATTAAATTCCAAGGCATTTATTTAATGTCCCTGTATACCGAAATCTAAACACAACCTTCATCCAAAAGTTAATTTAATGTTTTCAGAGACATACAAACTATAAATAGGAAGCCAAATTGCATGCAGCCAAAAGGAAACAAAAAAAAAATATATGAAAAGAGATAAACAGTAGAGAACCAAAAATTCCAAGTTCACTTAAGCTGAAAAAGCAGCAATTACAGGAAAATTATGGCAGTTCTTAAAATTCTGTTTGTTGTGAAATACTGTTTTTTTCTTGAAAATATGCATTTCTATACAGTAGCCTGCCATATGCCTGGCTGATTAACAGTTGCTTTGCAAAACATCTATTCAACTGTAATTTATTACAGAGGCTTATTAGAGTGTTTCTCAGATGTAGTTGGATTCCAAGTTCCCAGAAGCTTATCCATTACTGATAAGAATGAGGGACATGGGAGTTTCACCATTTCACAAGAGAACATCTTAAAAAATAGCAGAGCCTTTCTCTGTTCCATCAGGTGATTACCTATAGAGGATTCTAGAGGAAATGGTTTATCTGAATCTGTTTGGATCAAAATGAACAGTGATTAAAGTTATTGTAATAGATGACTGGTTTTCATTGAGATCCAGATCTCACGTGCCCGTTTGTGTATCTATTTATAGTACACTTATGGTCATCCAGATTTTTATGTACAGTTATGGAAACCCTATTTGAAATGGAAGACTAACCTTCAATTCACTGAGAAATTAAAGTAATAGAAATAAAGAATATTAGCTTTCCTTGGTAGATGGGTTATAACAGTAGGGATGGAATGAAAAATTCTGGGTCATCTTCCTTTTGACTAAGTATGGTTATTCTTATACATCTTATCAGTCATGGTAAGTGAACTACCACGACTTCCAATGTTCTAAGTTCTATAACAATGCAATGAATAAAAAAATGATACAAATCTAGGGCAATGAACAATTGTCATGTTTTAAGTGTGTTGCTGTTATGAATATACATGAATTTAGGAATGGCTATTTGAAATATAAAATTAATTAAATATTGCAAATATGACTATTAATACAGAATTTATAACAAAAGCAGGGATGTTAAGAATACAGAGATCAATATAAAATAGTATATGGACATGTTGAATAATTATGTTTGATAATATGTATTAATATCAAAATATGTAAGAAAGCCAATAATACCAATGTGAAATTATTGTCATGTTTGTTTTAAAATGTAAAACACCCTGGAACCACACTGTTCACACAATGATGTGTTTATAGAAATAATAATAATAATAATAATAATAATAATAATAATAATAATAATAATAATAATAATGGTGGTGGTGATAATAATAATGGTGGGATCATAAGCCTGAAAAAGTGGTCGAAAATGAGCATGCAAAAGTACTGTGGGACTTCTGAATACAGATTGACAAAGGTCTGGAACACAATACCCCAGATATCACGATTGTGGAGAAGAAAAAAGTTGTGGATCATCGACATCGCCATACCTGGTGATAGCAGAATCGACGAGAAACAACTTGAAAAAGTCACCAGATATCAGGACCTGAGAATCGAACTGCAGAGACTCTGGCATAAACCAGGGCAGGTGGTTCCAATGATACTCAGCACACTGGGTGCTGTGCCTAAAGACCTAGGCAAGTACTTAAAAACAATTGGCACTGACAAGATCACCATTGGTCAGCTGCAGAAGGCCACCTTACTGGGGTCTGCTTGCATAATCCACTGATAGATCACGCAGTCCTAAACACTTGGAAAGTGTTCGACTAGTGATTTGTGATACGAAACTCAGCATGGTTATCTCGTCTGCTGTGTATACTGTCATTTTTGTGTACAATAATACAGAATCAGCTGCATAGAATGTTTTGCTTTTTTAATTTAAGCCTAGAATTTCTGTTTATATATATTTATATATTCTCTCCCTTGACCAGGTAAAGAAAGACAAGTCCTGAGCAGTGGTGATATTCTACCAATTTGGCCTGGTTTGACTGAACAGGTAGCTCTGATGATCATCTGTGAGTGAACCAGTTTACTCCGATGATCAGCGATTTGGCCTCCCACCGGCCCTGGCTCTATTATTACCTTTATTTCCTGCTTTTCAAGCTCAGCTGCTTCGTGCAGCACAGCCGATTGCCCCATGTCAGCTGTTTTACACACACGGCTTGCAGGTGAGTAACAAACATTGTGCATGCAAAAACTCATACTGAACTACTGGTTCTGAGTATTTATATCAGATGCTTCTCTCACTAGCAAGACATAGTATACTATTTCCTTTAACCTGATAAAAAGCTGACATCTGAATGTCATTTGTACTCATTTTCAGTATTAAGGTTTAATTGCATGTTATCCTTAGACTATATTCATATGACACACTGGGCTACAACCAAAGTCAGCCTGGCACATGCAAACCCATTTTGTGATCAGTGTGACACACAAAATTAATGGAATAAATCATGGTTAAGTATCTACACATTGTAGTTAGGCCTCTTCTTTTCCTTATATGAATTACAATAATGTAGCATGTGAACATGGAGACTTTCTTTCTAAGTCAGGATTAAGGCCCCAGGTGACCCTAGGTCAGGGATTGGGAACCTTAAACCCCCAAAGAGCCATTTGGACCTGTTTCCCACAGAAAACACGGGGAGCCTCAAAACCCTTTTGGCATCTAAAATGAAGATAACACTGCATATATCTTTTTTTTTTTTTACCTTTATGCTGTGTATAAAAAAACTATAGTATTTATGAAATAAAAAGCCAAATTTAAATTATCCACCTTCAGCAAAACAAAATTGCTGTCTGCTTCTGTGTGCCATCCTCCTCAATAAATCACATGCCACCGGGTGTCACACATTGGCAGTTATGATGCATATTTTGAGTGACAGGGAGCTGCAGCAGAGGGGAGAAAGAGCCACATGCGGTTCCAGAGCTGCAGATTGCTGACCCCTGCCCTAAGTGATACTAACCAAACCTCAACTGATAGATTGGTGTGTTTTAACTATCTTTTGGAGCTAGTCAAGACCACACCTGTGTTGTTATCTATACCTGCAAGTGTTCGTATAGCTAGAGGTAGCTAAGGTTAAAATCATTCTGTAGGAGTGAGTTTGTCATTGTGCCTTATTTCAGCAGAAATGCATCAATTAGCACTGATTGTACTTGATAATTAAAGTGATTTACACATCAGATGGTGTTATTGACATTTGGGGCAACCACCTGTGCCATCTCCTGTAGCCAGAAGTGATGAGATTTGTAGCTCCTTTCCCTTCCTTCCCTTATCATTATAATATGGGGGGGGGGGGGAATTATGATTTTAAAGTAATTTAGCCTTGGGATATCTGCCTTTTTCTTTCCTCTAAAAGGTAAATTAATTCAAGATAATTCTTTTTCCTTTGACAAAAGCTTTTCGTAAGGTTGGAACTTGGGCCTTTTTGTTACTGAATCTTTTCCAGCTTGGGAAAAAAAGGTAGCGCTGACATGGATGTTTCTTTTTTTAGCTTTATTGGTTTATATGTCTAAAAATGTGAATGTTGGCATCCAAGGCACAAAAACTGGCTCAGTCTCAACTCTCGTCTCAGTCATGGGCTTCTACAGAGAATGTTCAAGCTTCATTATAAAGACAATTTGGGAGAAATTAACGGCTGCAAGACTGTAATTTTGACAAGGCTGTTATTGGCAATGTCAGGATTTTGTCATTCCCTCTCTTTGCTTCCGTTGAATTCCCCGGTGTATTTACTTCAGGGTGAAATATTCTCACTTCATTCAGCAATGCTGTAAGGACTGCTTCCCATAGTTAAAGAGGTCTACTTGAAATAAATCAGAAATAAATACAATTAAGAACTTTTAAGGGTACAAGCCTATGTCTTCTCCAACTTCCCCAGACAAGTAACATTTGTCAAGGAAGTGTGTATTAAAGAAAACATGAACAGCATAAAAAGGAACAAAATTAGCAAGGAGCTAGTTAGGTAGCTTCATTTTTTTGTGTGTGCTTTGAATTTGGTAATAGGGAAAGTACAAGTCATAGAGTTTAAGTGAGTAGGAATGAAAAAGTTTCATATTTTTAAAATAGAATTTTTATTGAGTCGTATTAGGAAACAATCCCGGAAATATGAGAAGTCTAGCAGGTTACTGGCTTTTAGATATTAAAGATACTGAGCAATATATTTTCTATCTAAAGTAATTCCTGGAGAGCGTAGTCCTAGAAAATTTATTAAAAATAATTTTTTATGGAATGTGAAATTCCCAGTTGTGTCCTCTTTCTCAAAAAATAGTGGGTAGTACACATCGATCTGTGAAATTGACTTGATGAATTAATTATTGGCTGCTTTAAGTCTCTTGGTTGTGAAGATTTTAGTGATATTTTATATCATGGCCTTTCTCCAAAAAGGGATCAGATCCTATCCTAACTATAGTCTCATATCCAAATGGGGACTTGAGGCTGGTATTAGTCCTCCAAGAGACATTTAACTTCATTTGAGGCTTGGATGCATGTCTTGCATGTCTTGCTCCTTGCACAATGGCACACTGAAGCTGCTACGCCTCACTTTCTCATAAGCTAATGTCATTTCACTCATGTGTTTGGAGCTGAAGTGGCTCCAACAGCCATGGTAGGCCCTGAGATTTTCACTGCTGCTTTATCATAGATTAACCTTTTTAACAAAATGCATGCAGTTCTGACTGTCCAGGTTCTGACAGTATTAGCATCTTACCCAATATAAAAACCTTTTAACTCAAAATGGATGAAATTCAGTTGCTGTAATTTCTATGAACGTTTTGAGCACTTTTGAAATCATTTCTAAAGGTGAATTTTGAGATATTAACCACTTTTGGTGTTTTGCATCTTAGGGAAACAAATACAGGTAGTCCTCAATTTACAACCATTCGTTTAAGTGACTTATGACTGTTTTTCACACAACCATTGTAGCATCCCCTGGTCACGTGATCAAAACAAAACACAGATGATTGGCAACTGACTCATATTTGATAGTTGCAGTGTCCCAGGGTTTTGCGACCTTCTGACAAGCCAAGCCAATGGGGAAGTCATATTCACTTAACAACCATGTTACTAACTTAACTGCAGTGATTCACTTAACAACCATAGCAAGAAAGGTCATAAAATGAGGCAAAACTCACTTAACAAATATCTCAGCAACTGAAGGTTTGGGCTTAATTGTAGTCGTAAGTCAAGGGCTATCTGTATTCATCTGGTCCCCACTATTTAATTTCTAGCTCAGGGATCTTCAAACTTGACATCTTTTAAGACTTATGGACTTCAACTCACAGAATTCTACCTCCAGTCATGTTAGCTCAGGAATTCTGGAGGTTGAAGCCCATAAGTCTTAAACTAGCCAAGTTTGAAGCCCCTTGCTCTAGGATCATGAGTTTTTAAAGTTGTATTCTGATTTTTTAAAATCTCATTATATAATTTCTAGATGATTTCTCAGTTGGTAAATGTAAACATTGCGATAAAGGAAGCAAAGATTAAATAGAGAATCCATAATATTTTTGCAGAACTGGAACAAAATACAGTAAACATTATGAATGCAAGCTGCATTTTGAAGCTGTTGTATTGTAAAAACTTTTTTTTATCCGTTCCTATTTTCAGTAAATTATTAGTACTAAACTTTATTTTGCAGAACTGTCCTTTCAAACTTTCATGCAGAGTACAACATAAAATGTGAATTTTCTTCACTTCCAAGCTTTTTTTTTAATTATTTAGCTTGGCTTATAAATTAACTGAGAATTTTAGAATGTGCTTCTATATTAGGCTCTGTTGCAGCACTTTATAAAATTTGCAGAGCATAACATTAACCTTAATTTACCTCAGAAACCTTCTTGGCAATTAATTCAACCCAAGCATTGTTACTTAGATGCTGTAGTGCCTTTGCTCTTTCTGGTTTCCTCATTTTTAACATCTTTTTGAGAAAACTCTGACACAAGTGTCTTATATTGTTTTGTAAATAATGCAATCTTCAAACCATTTTAGGCAGGCAGTTCATATTTTTAACTGTTGAGAAAATATGGTTTGTTAATATGTAACACTGTAAGGTTAGTATTCATATAAAACTGAAAGTTGAATTTGCTAATTGCATTTTTGTGTACCTTACACTTTGTTGCTATCATTATAACGTAGATGAAGCAATGGAACTTGCAGAATGAACAATGGGAACCAGAAGGCAAAAAACGGTGTCATGGCATCGTAGCATAAGCCCCTTCTCTTTTAGATGCATTATGGTATTATAAAGGTAAAGGTTCCCCTTATTCATACATGCTAGTCATTTCCAGCTCTAGAGGGAGGTGCTCATCTCTGTTACAAAGGCAAAGAGCCAATGCTGTCCAAAGACATTTCTGTGGTCATGTGGCTGGCATGACTAAACGCCAAAGGCACATGGAATGCTGTTACATTCCCACTAAAGTGGTCCCTATTTTTCAATTTGCATTTTTACATGTTTTTGAACTGCTAGGTTGGCAGAAGCTGGGACAAGTAACAGGAGCTCATACTGTTATGCAGTGCTAGGGATTCGAACTTTAATTTCATATGAGCAAAGAGCCAACAAAATATGCATGCCTCCCACAATATTGCTGTATCAATCAGAAGCCTTTCCTGGATTGTCACCTCTTTTAACCTCCGCTAAAGTTCACACCTTTGGCAAATTTCTTTTTCATAACTTCCTCTAAAGATTTAAATCTGGGATTATGATGTTATTCTGACGTTACTGTGGACCCATGGGTTTAAATGCCACAAACCTACCTTTGGAGTTTAAGCTGAAATTCAGTATCTGCCATCTTGTTCAGGGTCCACTTTTCAAACTTTTTTCATACTGTGAACATTATCTCTCAATTAATTTTCCGATCAAAAATAATCCTGTTCCCCCCTCCTCCAGCACAAAATGGAGATGGCTTCAAAGCAGGCACTGCCTTTGGCACTGATTCTGAATATATTTTGCTGCTTCAGGGGTAACCTGAACTCTCCAAAGGTCCTCTGATCTGCAGTTAGTCTGCATATAGCTAGTACATCCCTTGCTGAAGTACCCACTGTGCAAATGACAATTGCTGCTGAGTCCTCTCTGGCAGAGTAAGTAAAAAATAAACTGTTGAGAAACTGTAAACACTTTCCCCAGCAGCTCTAAGGACAGGTTGTCCCTTTCCTTTGTTCCACAATGAGTATTTCATTTTAATATTATCATATATTGCAGGAAATACTATGCAGCTTGAGACAAAAATCACTTGAAAAGGTAATATTTTAAATATTTAGTTGGTCAAATAAAACAACAGAATAAAAAAAAATACACATTTTTAATACACTTTTAAATTCATAACAATCTTTATGCCCAGAATTTTCCTAGAAATTGAACTATTGTCAAATATCAGTATTTCAAGCTGATATTCACTTAGATAACATTCACTTAGCTATGTAAATATTCCTTTTCTTAAGATGTCTCAGTGCCTGTCTTTGATTCCTTTACTATGATAAAAAAGTCATAATTAAAAATAATTGCAACTGCATGAGTGTACAGTAGGTTATTTTTGTGGTAATTAAAATCATATGTGTTATGTTCTGAAATTAACTATCTTGTGTGCTAATTTGTTATATTCACTTGGAAAGTATTGCTTTGAATCTTACAAGAACAAAAAAATCTCATGGGTTTTTTTAAAGAAAAAAAGTCTTTTCGCAAGGGTATATTGTTGTCAATAGTCTAATGAAAAAGAAACTGGCTGTTGGAAAATGAGGAATCTATATTATTGAAACAAAATATTCAATAGAAATTAGAATAATAATATGCAGATGCAAACTTTTGATGCCTAGTACATGTAAGTTGATCTGTGAATTTCAAAAAGGATGTAATTATAGAACAGAATTTAAATAATCTTTTGTCATAATGAAATATGGAGATTCCATAACTCCAAGGTACTAAATATTTTCCTTTCTGTTTTTTTCGGAACTCATTTGTGTACATCTGTCCCAAAGAAGGTTTTATCATACAGCTGAACATTCACTATGCACACCAAAGATCCCATGTTCATCATCTTAGTTCATCAAGAAGTTCAAGCCATATCAATACTATATCCTGGCTAAAATCCTAATTGAAAGGGGCTTCTGAAAATCAGTATCATTCAAAGAAAAAAATTGAAAGATTTTGGCATGTTATCAGGTTCAGAGATAAGCAGAAAACAAGTTAAAAGTATAATTACACAAGATCGTTTTGTTGAAGAAATCTGGGTTTAAATTGATGAAAAGGGTTAAATACTTGGGGGGTTCTTATAGTACTAGGGACTGTATGTTGTTTCCAAAAAACTATATTAAATTATGGAATAAAGGTAAAAAAAGATATGGTGAAAAGGGAAAAATTGTAACTGTCATTGGGAATAATTTCTGTGATTAAAATGAATGCTTTACAAAATTATTTTCATTCAGACAATATCTATATTTACAATTTTTAAGCAATGTCAAAAAGGTATTTCTAAATTATTTTAAAAACCGAGAATTAAATATACTTACTTACTGTTTAGTTTGGGTGAAAGAGTGGTGACTTTAGTAGTGACTTTAACAGATAGGAGGGTTTTGGATATTGGAAGATCATTAATTAAGATTTGAATGGCATGATTATCTGTGGTACAACAAGCTTAAAGTGAATGTAGCTTTCAAAAGTCATATTAGATGTGCCATACTGAGAATTTGGAATAGGTGTAAGGCAAATTGTCTCTTGATAGTTGTGTGTTTTTTGTGTTTTTAGGAGTGGGAGGATAATTAAATGAAAATGGTGAAGTTATATGATTTGCAGAATTTTTCCCAATGAGTGTTATTCTCAAAACAAGGGAAAACTGGGAGTTGGAAGGTTTTACATGCCATTGGTTTCCTTACATTCAGATAAGAGAAAGAATTAAGTTGAATAAGGATTATGAATTTGAAAAGGGTAAAACTGAGTTTGTTGCAGAGCTCTGTACAAATGATGAGCATATGATTGTTGAGATGTACAAACTTTTACTAAAAATGGAAAAATTGCCATACAAGTAAAAGATATACTGTATATTGGGATATAATATACAGTTGGACCGATGAGAGAATGAAAGGATGAGATTTACATTGAATTACAATCTTAAAGATAAATTTTATAAAATGATGTCTGGTTGATATATGACACCAGATAAATTGTAAAATTGTATAACAGAATTTCAACTATTTGTCAGAAATATAATCAACCTGAAGGAATATTTTTTCATCTTTGGACATGTAACAAAGATAGAAAATATTGGGATCAGGTATGTATTTTGATACAGAAGATTTTAAAAATCAATGTATATTGAAATCAGAAGATTTTCTTTTGGGCTTAACAGACAAACAAATTAAAAATATTTTATGGAATTTTGTTTTTTATACATGATAATGACAAGGAGACATTTATATGATGAAGGTAAAAAGCTTTACAAATATCTTCAATGGAAGAATGGTGGAAGCTGGTAGAATTGATAGAGTTGGCTAAATTGATAGCCTTGATTCAATAAAATATTTTAACAAAATGTATTTCTTCTTGGAAACCACTTTTGGACTTTTTGCAAGAAACAAAAACAAAAAGTTGATTTTAGCAATAATTATTTGTCTATAAGACTTACAAGATACCAAAGTTGGATACATTCATTTTATCCCTCAATTTGACATGTTTTCTTTTCTTGTTTAGAAAATCTGTAATCCAGCTAAACATGAGTAGAGGAAAAGAACATATTTTTTGCTATATCATGATGAAATGCCACAGATAGTATTTTGCATTTCCTGACTCAGTAACTTTGTCAGATAAACAAAAACAGAAACAAATATTTTAAACATACAGCTGGAAAGTAACTCAGTATCTTGATCCAAAGTTTTGTGTTAGAGACATCCACTTCAGGTGCTACATTCAAAAGCAATGGCTGGGATTCTTGGCTGGGATTGTAAAAAGTGGGGCCACAGTTGCATTCATTGTTCAGTGAGCTTGTCCACAAAGTTAAACCCACCGACAGCAATGAATGTTGATTGTGACCTTTTTTGTGGATCTAAGTTAAATTCTGCAAGGGAAAACACAAACAAAACATCTTGGGTGTTTGCTTTATGGCTGTCTTCAATGAAATTCTGAGTAATGAGGAGGATGGTTAGCTGGAGGGTACAATCAACGGTCGATGGTTTTCACTTTAATCCCAAACTCACCGACAGCGTTGAATGTTCACTGAAGCAACCAAAAGAAGAACTCCAAAGACTTCATAAGTATCCATCCTTAAATGTCTAAAGCGAAGTAAAATTAAGAAAATGACATTATTTTCAATTTGGTAGATTAATTCTGCTTAAAAAAAATCACTGTTTCCATAACATTTATTCAACAAATCCATCTACTGAGGAATTCTCAACAAAGCACTGCTGCACTATATATAATGCTGAGAACAATCTAAACTTTCCCTGCTTGGTAACTTAAAAACACAGAGAAAAATATCTATAAATCCCTGAAGAAAAATATTACATCAGAGCAATGTGTCTTTTTATTAGAATAAACTAAATCAAAAGTAAACTCAAAATTATAAGTTGTTTGATCTAAAAAACAACATTACTGTCACAATACTGGTTCCAAATTGACACATGTAACTCTTGCTAATACTTGTACATTTATTCTTGTGTATACATTTTTGCACTAAATATTTGATAGTATTATTATTGCCTAATAGAGAACTAGAGGCTAAAACATATAAAGTATGGTTGCTGGAATTGAGTATGTCTAGTTCAATGAAAAGAAGGACTAGAGGTGACATGATATCGGTGCTACAATATCTCAGAGGTTGCCACAAAGAAGTGGGAGTCAAGCTATTCTTCAAAGCACCTGAAGGCAGTACAAGAAGCAATGGATGGAAACTAATCAAGGAGACAACAACTTAGAAGTAAGGAAAAATTACTTTTGTTAGAAAAATTAATCAGTGAAATAACTTACCTCCGGAAGTTGTAAATGCTCCAACACTGCAAGTTTTTAAGCAGAGATTGGACAAACATTTGTCTGAGATGGTATAGGGTTTCTTGCCTGAGCTATGGGTTGGACTCAGGGGTGGGTTTTTACTGGTTCTGTCCACCTCTGTAGAACCAGTAGCTCTGAAGAGCAGCAGACATAGAACCGGTTCCATGTCTGCTGATGTTTTTGCCCACCCACACACCCAGGCTTCTTACCTGATCTTTATTTCCTGAACGAGGCACAGCTGCAGTTAAAAAAACAAGAAAAGAGGGCTGTTTCAAACGCTACTTCTCAGCACGCATGCTAATGACGTGTTAATGACGATTAACAGGTGCGCGGCTCACAGTGGGCAGGGAAGCTCGTAAATCCCGAACCAGTTGTTAATCCTGTCGTATCCCACCCCTGGTTGGACTAGAAGACCTCCAAGGTCCCTTCCAACTCTGTTATTCTATTCTGTTAGTTATGCCTAAGGCAGATGTAAATTTGAAGGCAATGTGTTTGATACCTTACAATAATTCTTTCATATTTAGCAATGTCATAAACAATTCTGTAAAAGATTAAACTAGAATGAAACAAATATTAACAACTGAATTCCCATTGCAATCTATTAATACTTAATAAATTTTACCAAAACATTTTTCTTTTTTGGTACATTGAATTAGCATTTACATATAATTGTTCCAAGGACATTACATTGCTCTTTCTGGAAAATTCACTGGATCCCTTCAATGAAAGAATCTCTACTTGATTTCTGGGAGTATGCTTTGATGTCTAAAATAATTGTAAATTTGATACAGATTTAAATTCAACCTGGAAACCATCCATATATGTACTATATTGGTATCTTATCCAAAATTTGAGTTTATCTTTGTGTAGAATTAATATTTCAATTTTATGAGCTATGTAAATCAAAACAGATTCTTAGTAATATGGATTGAACTTACAAAGTATAATTCAGTTACTTATGTCAGCAGTTTAAGAATGATGTAACTGTACACAAGATATTTAAACTTTACAAATAGTTTCTAACATTTTAAAAACCCATAGGCACTGCATTTTTAAATACTTGGTTTTTGAATAATTTGTGATATTTTATTTCCTGCTTTTTCCTGTTCATTTTCTTTAAAGTGTCCAATGAAAAATAGGTTATTTTTGTTCCTTATCCAAAATGAAACAAAATAGTATAGCCTTCCCCCTAAGAGATTAGGGAGAGTTTCTGATCATTCTTTTTTCCTCTCTTGCTCTGATTACTACCAAGACTATGTTAATCAGCTAAAGAAACAGACAAAACTTTTATTTTTATGTGTAGGGTTTAAAATGTATCTTGTATGTATTCACCAAGAGCCACATGAATAGATCCCAATTCATAGTTATCACTATTGACATTTGTAAACTGCTAACATTTGTAAAGTGATGTGAAGCACTATAGACTGATATAGAAGTCTAAGTGCTATTGGTATTATACTCTTTCTTTCTATATTTATTTTTATTTTCTTCTTCCTATAATTTCTTAACTTCCCTTCCCTAGTTAGTTTATATCAATCAGACAATGAGTTCCTCAGTTGTCGTTCTTGATATTGTATTTCCTATAGAGCTGGCTGTTTTTCATTTCAATTTCTTTTTACTATTAACATACTTGAAAGTTCGGTATTACCATCCATTCTTCTGTTTATTTCTCACCTTGAATACAATCTGAAAATCTTTACTTGCTTTTAAACTTTCAGTTCTATAGTCTGCATTTTATATTATTTATTGGTTAAGAGTGACTTTCGCCCCTTCTGCTTTCATCATCTGGTTTCCATCTTCTTTTTTAAAGAAACCCTGTGGATTGGCCATGTGTGCCTTTTGCTAGTCTATGCTACAAGTGCCAGATTTATTTTATGTACATTTCGTATCTCTAGGCTTCTGAGAACATTCACAGTGGCTGAAACTTCTTTTTCTTTACTTAAGGTTAGTAGGTCATAAATAAACCAAAACACTTTTCCTTGCTCTGAGCAATTTGCTCATAAGAATACATGAAATATTACTTCTAAAAATCAAGCAAGCTAACATGATTTGACAGGAGTACACGACAAAGTAGTTCATTGTGTTGCTTTAAAGGCCATAGGGATTTCAGTTATAGAAGTTGTCTGTCTTAGGAATAGATTAAATATCTTGTCTGATGACCTGAGCTTAATTTAAGTGGTTGCCTTTGCCAGCCCTTTCAGAGGGCGTATATGTGAATTAGAGCATCTCATCTTCCATCTTCGATTCTTTTCATCATCCTCATAGCATGACCTAAATTGGAAACAGGAATGCTGTATGGTACAGAATATTTAACAGTTATGCCAAGTGGCATATTTAAACCTATTAATTAGAAAGAAACAATCTTTACACAGAAGACTGAAGGTCAAAATGAATACTATTAGTTTATTTAAATATGTTTTGATTATAATAAATGTTTGCTAATGTTACATAATCAAAGCAGATAATGATGATGTCATAAATCTCTACCAGTATCTAGACATTTAATATACTCTGCACATTAGATGAGGATAATTTGTTCTAGCCAAAATTAAATCCAATTGATTTCAGCAGAACTAAGAAACAGCTTTTTAGGACACTCATACTGAAATCAGCCTATCTGCTGGATTAATCATGTTTTAGCACAACTATAGGCAACTTATAACACAGTAAAATTAAAAAAAACATAAATCTCATAAAAACAGAAATTGGGACTGATACATATGACATCCACTTGACTCCATAAATGTCATAAACTTGTGCTTGCAAAGCTTCCAGTGTACCTGTCATGAAGTTTCTAAACAATGTTTCATTAGTTACAAGCCGTACATCTGTTGGTAGAAGCTCCTCCTAATTTTTGCGAAGTATCTGGAAGGGGTTAAAATGAAAATCAGAAGTAATACAATTATTAATTTGGAATGATTTGAAGAAATGTTATATGATTAAGTCTAATAATGACCAGAACACAAAGACATCTTGAAATACTTCTTGGAGTAATGCATGGCTTAGATTCTACTCAAACATGACAACACAAGATGTCAAAAATGTAAATTTAGCTTAATAAAGTTTGCATTAAAGAACAAGAAGCATATATGATGAGCAAAAGAAGTATGGTCCCAATATAGGGTGGCATCCCATGGACAATTAGATACATTGGTGTCTGTCTTTGTGGTCAGGAAAAAAAAAATATCCTTGGAGGAAGAAACCTGATATCAGATCTTTTTTCCTTTTTTCTAAGGTCAGGAAATTCCAGTCGCCAGAAAGCTTCCAGACATGTTCCTAGGGGCAGATCTGGTTAAAATAGATCAGAATCTAATGCAGTTTTTCCATCTCAGCAAGTTTAAAATATATGAACAAGTTTAAACTCCCAGAATTCCTCAGCCAGCAGGCTGCCTGGGGACTTGAAATCCACATATCTTAAAGGTGCTGATATTGAGAAACACTGGTCTAATGGATCCAAAGTTCCCTCTGATTGGCTACTGTGTCTGTGAACTGAGTTGGAATGTACATCAGCTGTTTGCTCTCTGTCCCTTCTCACTCCTTGCACCAGAGAGTAGCTTTGTCCAAAAGTACACAAAGAAACAATTTCATAGAACATGGAGAGGACAAATGTCTCTTTGTCCTTATTTTTGTTTTGCAGGCCAGCAGTGTAATTGTACATGTCAAAGCACTCCAACCTAAACTCAAGCTTGCGCTGTTCGGTACCCAAATATTAAAATAATTGTTATTATTTTTGGGTAACTGTCCCATTTCAAGAATGGGCTATATTTTGATATTTGATAACAGTGTGGAGGAAGGAAATAGGATGATGTGTGAACAGAAAGCAAAGCATCTTTGAGTAAAATATCTAGATTTTTAAGTGGTTTCCTTTGCATTATAGCCCGATAATTATGATTCACAGCGAGAGAATTGATTAACATGCATTATTTCACCTTTTCATTTATTTTAACTATGCAAAAATTAGAAAGCATAGCAATTTCATGACTGAAGTTGTTCACTGCAATGAACTCAAGAAATACCAGCAACAGTTCACCTAGTTATAAAAGCTCATTACAAACTAGAAACCAGGGAAAATATAAAATAGTAGCTAGTTTACTTGGAACTCATGTGTTTAAAATATCAACAGATCTTAATAAAATGTCTTAATCAGATGAAATTTGTTAGGTTTGTCAATCTGTCAGCAGCACCAGCTCTCTAAACTCTAATCTTGTGGTACAGTTTTTTTTTTAAATTGAACTTTTAATTGTTCCTATAACAGACTCATCGTGGCCAAGTCCTAACAGAAACTTTTTACAGTTGTCAGCAATTCATCACAAAACATTATTCTGATCACCACAGGTTTCAGCATCTCACTTCAGACTGTCCACAAAGTAAGATGTGCAATTCTTTTTCAAACTCTGTACTGACAGTATTGATAGCACTTTCCTATGTCTCATGTATAGTTTTTAACTACTAGATATGCTGAACTAATTTTCTAATGATATATAGAAAACCAGGTTTCTCCAGATGAACCTGTGTCACAAAATAACTGTGAAAAGGTTATGATCAATATATACAGAGTTTCAGTGTTAATCTTTCTGACAAATGTCATGTTACATCAGGAACACATGAAGAAATGATTCATTTAAAGTTCCACCCTTACAGTTGCTTGAGAAAAGTGATTAGGAATCTTGGTTCTGATATTGTATTTCTTACCATTTTATTATTTCAGCAGATTTCCACTGAACAGCTGCAGATTTGGTATGGCCAAGACCTTTGGACACAGATGTTTGAGATATTGCTATTAAATTTGGTGAGAAGTCAAAAGTAATTATATTCTTTCATGAATTCACAGCTTGAGGTACTATACTACCATATGCAGGAAGCCAAAAATCACAGCATGGGATATGTAGTCAGCTTTCAAGACTTTTAGCACATTTGGCTTATTTTCAATGTCAAAAGACAGGAAGCTGAAAAGGAAATTTTAAGAAAAACTGACTGAACTGCACTGATAAACAACTATAATTGTGGGTGAAAAGAGTAACATTGATTTTCATAAGGTTAAGAACATACAACCTATGACAGAAATCTTATAAGAGCATACATGCAATTTTTTCAGCTTTTTCTCTGTGAAAGCGAAGAAACAATTATTTAGATTTTCACAGGATTAGAAAATTAGTAAAGCAGGATGTAAAATCCACATTACATTGCACATTATATTTTTACTATCGACTGATAACTTGGGAACAAGAGGAGCACAGTGGCTCATATGGTTAGGATGCTAGGTTGAAGATTGGAAGGCCATGTTTGAGACTCGGGTGCTGCATGGGGCAGGGTTGAGCTCCCATCCTTCCCTCCAGCTCCTACCAGAGACATGAAAAGAACCCCCAACTGAATGTCCCCCAGACAATAGTGATGTCACCAGCTAATCCTTTCAACCAGAAGCATGCCTAGGTGCTTCTGACACAGTGGAAAAAAAACCCCTTGGCAACATAAAACAGACTGCTCTTGAAAATGTTTGGTTAGAAGAATGCAATACACAACTGTGTTTACATGCATGACACTATCATTAACACAAGTATGGTAATGCTGGGCAGTTATATCCCTAAAATGTGCAATTTAAAAATATACATGTTAACCGACACCACCTTTTATTTGTTAAGACTTTTAATATCTTAAAGTTAATTATTTTTTGTCACATTTTTCACAATTTCTATCATTTATGTGATGATTTTGGACAGAGGCCACTATTGCTAAGCAAGGCTGATTTGGGGTTGAACTACTGAAGAAATATGTAAAATGAAGCATGTGTTTCCTATCAAAAATAAGTAAGAAATGAAAATTAGTTTTAAAATGTTTGTGGACTGACAAATACATCTAATGCCCCCATTTAAATTCTAAATGGACCAGCTCCATAGCGACTGGTTGGTTCTCCAAAATTTAATAAGAATTTTGAACACAATGGAGATAATATAACATTTAAAACAAAAGAGTGGGACCATTTTTAAATACACACGCATGTATGTTTAATTCTTTAATTTTTTCAAGAAAGGCTATGAAGCTTTGGTCAAAATGTTTGTGTACTTGGCCATGATTGATATGCTGACTCTAGATAGCCAAGGATTTTTTAAATAGATATTTTATTCTTAGAATGCCAGTTTGATGTAGTCGTTAAGACACCAGACTAGAACGTGGGAGACCTTTCTTTCGTCAGCTGGATGATTTTGTGCCTGTTTCTTTCTCCCTCCCTCCCTCCCTCCCTCCCTCTCTCTCTCTCTCTCTCTCTCTCTCGATTTTTCTGGTTGAATGCAGAAGATAAATTAATCTACAATCTACAATCATGGCATTTAGAAATAGAGATGGGAAATTTTTAGTCAAATACATATTTTTTTAAACTATTTTATGTTAATTGGAAGAGTTTTGCATTCTGGTTTTTAGCTCAAAATCCATACATAATAATATGAATATTAGAGAAGCTCACATAAAGCATGTGTCAAGGTTATATGAATATTTCTGTGTACAGAATTACTTGTAATATTTCAAATTCATAGGCTAATGGAAATCAGAAAAAAATGTTACAAATATTCATATAGAAAAATCCTGAATAAAGAAAAAAATCATTTAAAAAAAATATTTAGAATTTTTAGAGAAAACAGGAAAGCATGCAAGGAAAATTAAGAATGATCACAACAAGGAAAAGCAAATTGCAGCTAGTTTGCAGACAAATATTTTTGTACTAGTCTATCTTTGAAAGCAAGTAAAGATAAATCTACACTAGCTTCTGATTATTTTTTAAATATTTACCATTGTCCCTTTTTTCAGCTCCTTTTTCAGTTCTTTAAATTATTCTCTTGTACTTTCCCAAAACATTATAGCTTGACAGGCAATCTGTGGAAATAAAAATAATCTTGTTACAAGCCTAGTACTAAACACCATTGACCATTAAACTTCTTTTCACTGGTTACATACTTTGTTCAATCATGTTTGAATCAGAGCATCTTTTTGGTTCAAATAAGAAAGAAGTCTAGCATAATTTCTTCTTTACTCCTGACAGGAAGGTTAGGACTTTCCATAGGTCTGCCTAACACTTGGTATCTTCTATTCTTTGATTCTGGCTTTGTTTCACCTGTCCATATATTGTAACAAGTTAAGAAGGGATAGAAACCTGGGATGGAGACATTTCGATACAGCAAGCTCAATCCGGATAGGCTGAAAATTGTCCTGAAGAAATAATGGCACTAGGCCTTGAGGATACAAGTTAAGCTTTAACCCAAGATTTGTGACAGCAAATCACACTTTTCTCAACTCTGATCATACCTAATTTTGAGACACACTGAGTTATCCGGAGAGTTGCTCTGATAAATTCTGATTATACCCCCTTCAAGGTGGCAAACCGAAAACCCGGAAGACCAACCAAAGTCCCAAAGAAAAACTGGGCTGGTATTCTAGCCTGGAAAAGCCTAGAGTGGTAAAATTTACACTGACAGATCTTTGTCCAAGGACATATTCACCATTATATTCCTGAGCACTTGAAGCAGTTTACTTGCTCTATCCTGTGACCATTAATGCTCCATGATGGGAGTGTTGGCCTTTTGGCAGAGGCCTAATCTTGTTTTTCTGATACTTTATTTCCAGACGATCATTTTTGCAGTATTGGGTCAGTGCTCTAGAGCTTTTTAAAAAATTTATTGGTGTTCTGGAGATAACTACAGCATTGTCTGCATAAAGCAGCAGAGCTATGCTGTGATCCCATAGCGTGGGGGGAATGAACATTTGAAACGTTCAGGCATCTCACAGTACTATTGGTATAAAAGTTTAAAAGGGGGGTAGGGAGGGGGAGGAATGCATCCCTGTTTGATCTCCTTTTGCATATCGCATCTGACCTTACGAGTTATTTTAGTGCACAGAACTCAGATTAAGTAGAAAAGTCCACAATCATTTGATGAGGATTCCAGCTTCTCCCATAGTTTGATCCTGGATATAGAATCAAATGTTGCCAGCAACATAAAGTAATGCCACATTGTTGCTTGAATATTTTTCAGCCCAGTTCTACAGAATCAAGCGTTGATCAATGATGCCTCTACCTTCTATGAAACTAGCCTGCTCGTCTATTAGATTTTCCTGATTCAGCCAGGAAATGGGGTGCATAGTATGATTATGCTGAGCAGCTAATTGGCCTGCTGCTCTCTTTTCCTTCTTGAAGATTTGTGCTATAATTGCCGGGCCCCAATCTTCATACATCAGTGATGCAAAATATTGTTAAAGGATGATGGAGTCCAGCCTTCAATGTTATTTTTCATTAGTTTTGGGGGAATAAGGTCAGCTCTGGGGGCCTTTCCCTTCCTAAGCTGACCAATAAGAAATGCAATTTCAGGTACAGATATGGGGGCAGGGTGGGTGGGGAGAATAGGACACATACCATATATAAATCAATCCTTAACATGGAACAAGATCAATTATTCTAATTTCAGAGCAAGCATTTGCATGTTAGCAATTGCTAACTGAACTATTTAGCAAAATGCTGTTGGAAGAATTATGATCTGAGATGTGTTTCTCTAACTGTGTTACCTGGAAAACTTTGTTTCCAAGGGTAACTCTGAATGGACATAACAAGCTCAGATGCATTCTCTGGGTTTTACCACTGCAGCATCTTTATTTATTTCGGTAGAAAATGTGAATCTCTAATTTACTATTTTCTTCCAGAAAATGAATTGAGTTCCCAAATATGCGCAACTAAGCACCTATACTGGATGGCTGCACCTGCATTTATTAGCATATGTTCTACACTAATTAGTTTCAAAGATAAAACTAGGCTGACATATTAATCACAGTCAAATCTCAGCACTCACAGCTGGATTGCATTCCATTGAGGATAGTGGATGTGTGAAATTCCCCACTTCCAAAAACAGGAGACATGAGGCAAGAACTTACAAAGAAATCCACCAAAGTAAAAGATTAACATGCACATTCCTCTCCAATCTAAGATAATTGAAGCTCTCCATGGAATGCCATCTGAATGGTGCTGAATACCAAACTTTTTTTTTTTTTGTCAGAGGAAAGCACCTGTAAGGATTTATATTACTGGATGTTAATAATGATGTTTACAGTATCTTTACAACGTGAATGACTGCAAACATTCTGTATTAGTGTACAGAGTGTACACCGGAATAAAAATTCATGCAAAGTGTGAAATAGAGAACAAAGGTTAACTTTAAAATATTCTTCTGTATTTTTGGATGATTAGATCTCGACATACTTTGCTAATGAAATACTGTTAAGTACAAAATCTGCTTTCCTCGTTATTACTTTAGAAGCAAATTTTCTCATACTGACTTCATAGTTAGGTTCCAATGACTTAACAAATATCTTGGCAACCTTGTTTTCTAGACATGGGAACTGGAATCGGATTCTGGCACAGAACACATTCTAAGTCCCAAAAGCAATCCAAAGGAAATAATTCCATAGGAAGCCTGACAAAAGCTTGAAAAATACTTAGTGACAAGTAACCCTTGCCCTCCAGACTTCTGTGTATAGATTCCCATACACATTCTTTCTCCTTACAAGAATTCTCCTGATTTGGCTTGGAAAAATATTCTCGGTTTTTCAATTACAAAAACTGTATGTGGGAAAAAGTACACTAGGAAAATTAAATGTTCATAGCAAATATTTTTATCACTTGATGGATAACCAAAATCAAACTGAGTGTCTGTTTTCTCAGCAACAATAGAGAAACTGTATTGAGTAAGCAAAAACAAGTGCTTGTGCTGACTTAGCTCAGATAATAAACTCCATAAAAATTATGACTTAAGCTAAATAAAACATAATATCATCAAATCAAGAAGGCACAACCTCTGCAATTTTTCATATGATTATATGGTGAAAATGAAGAATATATCTAATGGATTAGACCTGCTGAACAAAATTTTCTGAAGAGGTTCAGACTGAAATACATGACATATTTAAAGATGGAGGAAAACAAAATTATTCTGAAATGTAAAAAAAATGTAAAGAAAAGAAAGTAAAATGGCTCTCTGTTGAATAGCTTAACAGAAGCAGAAAGGAAGAGGAAAAGCCAACAGACAGAGAAGAAAATACACTGCTCAAAAAAATAAAGGGTACACAAAAATAAGACTTCCTAGATCTGAATGAATGAAATATTATTAAATACTTTGTTCATTACATAGTTGAATGTGCTGACAACAAAATCACACAAAAATTATCAATGGAAATCAAATTTAGCAACCCATGGAGGTCTGGATTTGGAGTTACACTCAAAATTAAAGTGGAAAAAAACACGACAGGCTGATCCAACTTTGATGTAACGTCCTTAAAACAAGTCAAAATGAGGCTTAGTAGTGTGTTTGGTCTCCACGTGCATGTATGACCTCCCTACAATGCCTGCACATGCTCCCAATGAGGTGGCGGATGGTCTCCTGAGGGATCTCCTCCCACACCTGGACTAAGCATCCCCCAACTCATGGACAGTTTGTGGTGCAACGTGGTGTTGGTGGATGCAGTGAGACATGATGTCCCAGATGTGCTCAATTGGATTCAGGTCTGGGGAACGGGCGTGCCAGTCCATAGCATCAATGCCTTCATCTTGCAGGAACTGCTGACACACTACAGCCACATGAGGTCCAGCATTGTCATGCATTAGGAGGAACCCCGGGCCAACTGCACCAGCATATGGTCTCACAAGGGGTCTGAGGATTTCATCTCTGTACCTAATGGCAGTCAGGCTACCTCTGGCGAGCACATGGAGGGCTGTGCGGACCCCTAAAGAAATGCACCCCACACCATTACTGACCCACTGCCAAACCGGTCATACTGGAGGATGTTGCAGGCAGCAGAACATTCTCCACGGCATCTCCAGACCCTGCCACGTCTGTCACATGTGCTCAGTGTGAACCTGCTTTTATCTGTGAAGATCACAGGGCACCAGTGGTGAATTTGCCAATCTTGGTGTTCTCTGGCAAATGCCAAATGTCCTGCACGGTGTTGGGCTGTAAGCCCAACCCTCACCTGCGGACGTCGGGCCCTCATACCACCCTCATGGAGTCTGTTTCTGACCGTATGAGCAGCCACATGCACATTTGTGGCCTGCTGGAGGTCATTTTGCAGGGCTCTGGTAATGCTCCTCCTGGCCCTCCTTGCACAAAGGCGGAGGTAGCGATTCTGATGCTGGGTTGTTGCCCTCCTATGGCCTCCTCCACATATCCTGATGTACTGGCCTGTCTCCTGGTAGCATCTCCATGCTCTGAACACTACGATGACAGACACAGCAAACCTTCTTGCCACAGCTAGCACTGATGTGCCATCCTGGATGAGCTGTACTACCTGAGCCACTTGTGTGGGTTGTAGACTCCGTCTCATGCTACCACTAGAGTGAAAGCACCGCCAGCATTCAAAAGTGACCAAACCATCAGCCAGAAAGCATAGGAACTGAGAAGTGGTCTGTGGTCACCACCTGCAGAACCACTCCTTTATTGGGGGTAAATAACTGCTAACTGCCTCTGCTTTCCACCTGTTGTCTATTCCACTTGCACAACAGCATGTGAAATTGATTGTTGCTACCTAAGTGTGATTGATTTACATTGTGTTGTTTAAGTGTTCCCTTTAGTTTTTTGAGCAGTGTATGTAAGTACAGATTTCCACAAATGAACAATAAGAAATAATTTCATAATTAAGAAAACAAATTGAAGATAATTGTGAAAGACAAGTATTTATTTTAGGAATCAAAGTAAACAAATGAAAAAATGGCACAATGGAAGACAAAAAGGGCAAATATCTACAGGAGAAAAAATATAGGAGGTTGCATAAAAATATGGAAAGTTGTACAAATAACAACAACAATAATAACAACAATAATAATAATAATCCCCCAATCAATTTTAGTGCTGAGCTAGAAGCAGACATTCTAGAAAGTGACATTAAAATTCCCTATGGAAAAATGATGACATCGAGCATGCAAGAATTGATGAAATAACTACCAAATGTTTGCAGGGAGATGCAGATTAAAGTGTAAATTGCATTTTTAAATAGATGGGCAAGGGATTGGAAAAGATAACTTTATATTCAAATGCAAAAAAAAAAAAAAGAACTAAAGAATGCTCATACAATTGAACAGTTACGCTTGGTAGTAAGATAATATCCAAAGTTGTGCAATAATAGAGGAACTGAAAACTGCTAGATGTACAAATTACAGATGCACCTAAATTCATTTGCCTTGGATTTATATAGTGCTAGGAAATAACATTGTGAACAAAATAGGGAGTAATAAAATGGCTGAAAATAGGGATTAAAATTGCTTAGAGAGACATGAAATGTCTCAGATATGCTGATACCACTTTGATGGCTGGAAATAAAGAATTATTATGCAATCTCTTGAAGAAAAACAAGAGAACTTTGTCCCTCAGCTCAAAAGTTCGCAGAAGTGGGTGTTTGCTACTGACTATGAGAAATCTCTATTAAAACTCACCAGACATAATTTATTATTTATTATAGAAATTTATATGGCCACCCAACTCATGGTGATTCTGGGCAGCTTACAGAAATAAACCCCAAATACAATCCCCCACTCCTATGATGACAGCATTCTAGCAAACCACTTGATGGGCTTCATATCAATCTTGGATCCCAGGGCTCTGTCTGATCTCTACTGAATGATGTTCCACACAGACAGAACCACCACAGAAAAGGCCCTTCATCTCGGTCCCACAAGGTGGATCTCCTTAATTGAAGGGACCCATAATATATACTGCCTCCCTAATTTGGGGGATTGGGTAGATATAATTGAGAAAATATGGTTCTTTAAATAACCTGGCACAAAAACATCAAGGGCTTTAAAAATAATTATCAGCAACTTGAATTGGACCTGGAAGCAAAGTCTTCCCAATGTAAATATTCTCATGTGAGTAGACATATTCAGGATAACTATATTCTTAACTCAGTGCAAGGAGATGTGCAGATAAGTATAATCATAGTTATTTCATCTTTTTTTTTCTTTTTGTGATGTATTTTTTTACAGCAGAATGCACACTCAAATCAGCAGAATGCATGCAACACACGTTAAATCTGCAATCATTTGTTCAAGGAGATGACAAAGAAAAAACTAAAGTCACTCCTCCTCTTATCTTCTTTTATCACATAACAGATGATTGGTGGTGATACTGCACTCAGGATTAATCCAACTCATTTGTCAGGCTTCTCCTCCCTTCCCAAAGGCAATGCATTTACTCCTCTTCCTATCAGATCAAACTGAATGGCAACATTGAGAGAGTTCTCAATATATACTTCAAATCCAGCAACCACATTGTTGCTTTGGAAAAGGAATTATTGCTAAATCTGATGAAATGTCAAAGGATCAGCAAATATCAGATTTTCAGTTTGTGCTCTCCTGATATAGAAATTCTACATGGAGAGAGGGAGGGCAGAGTTATTTTTTTCCTCAAATCCAACTTCTGCTTTTTTGTTTTGTTTTGTATAAAATGACTTTATAAACAATTCTTTTAGAATCAATAGAGGAAACTGATTCAACTCTAACATGCTAGGAAAGGTGCCACTGCAAAAACAAATAAAATAACATAAAACTTTACACAGATAATGCCAGTCTCAACATTTGTTAAGATTTCATAAATTCCATATTGATCACTACTATAGCAGTGGGTGGGTGGAGTATATTTATATATTTATTTAATCATGCTTGGTTTTTATATATTGGTTTTAGGTATTTCAAGACCGTGTGTGTGTGTATGTGTGTGTGTGTGTGTTTTAATCCAAGTTAATTAGATAGTTTTCTGGCCTATTTGTTTTATTGCTTTTTAAAATGTTTGTAATTTTTTAAATGAAAAAGTGCATCTGTTGTTCATTTCTCTGACATACTTGAGCTTTTGTCTGACTGTATTTTACACATAAATCTACCAAGTATAGTTTAAAAAAAAATCAAGCTTAGTATTCATTATTATATAACTTTCTTCAATGCAGGTTTTAAAACATAAATTGCCCTTTTAAAGTAAATATTTCTGGCTTACCTTTTAAAAGAATTAAATATTTCCCCATGTATGTTTCTTAAATCCAACTTTCAGAAATATGCATTTTTTCTGCATCTGCATTTTGGCAAATATTTGGAGGTTTGACAAGAAAAAAGGGGAATACTAACAAACCTTGGTTCACACTGCTTTTTGTGCCATAGTGCTATTTGTTTGATGGACTGGACAAACTCCTATAAAATCCACAGATAATTTACAAGTTGATCCCACACCCAACTCTGAAAAGTGGGATCACTAATAGTAACCCAAACAAGCATTTACGTAACCATTCTGGTAAGTCTGAAGTTACACATGTTCAGCTCAATGCTTTTGGTACTGTTATTTACAAAAACAAAACTGCAGCCAGTGTAACAGGTGACTTTTCACTGGGAAATATCATAATTGATGCTTTTATCTCTTCAAAGATTATGTCTACTTTCGAATGTACTGATATTCATTATAAATATATTATTGGAATGCATTTTTAGGAAAGAGAGGCTTTAAGACATAAGTGAAAATACACCTTTTTTAAACATACTTTTGGAAAGGACAAATATATGTGTCCCTACCTAATTTGCATCCTTGGACATTTAAGCTCTATCTTATCAGAGAGAAATCAGCATATACAGATGCCTTCATCACTCAACATTCTTCCTTTCGTGTACTTTTTGAGTAAAGAATGAGTTTTTAATGCTGTTCTGGTTACTTTTAGAATAATGGCTACTTGATTTCCCCAAATTTGTTTCTCTAATACTTAGCACAAGTTCCTAGTTTATAAGGGGTACTATCAACTAGACCAATTTTGTTTCTGAGCATTAGGGACAATAGTCTGATTCTTTAGACTCATCTGGAATAAAAGTTACTAAGATGCCTTTCTAGAGAAAATGTTGACACTTTTCAGTTTATTATATATGTCCTTTAAAACATGTGGACATTATTATTTAGTAGTAGTAGCAGTGGTAGTGGTAGTAGTAGTAGTAACCTAATCATTGTTATTAATGATTAAACTTTGTATTAGCAAGGAAATGAGAATGAGAGTTGGGATTTTCAGTATTTCTTCAACCCAACAAACTATTCTTCTAATACTGGCATTAATTACTACAACTAAAATTTCCATAGAAAAATCAAAATTAACTTTTAAAAAATAAGTTGAATGGATTTGTTTTTTTTTAAATAAACGATCTTCCAGCAGACTGAAATCAGTTTGTCAGAATTACAACACTGCAAATATGAAACAGCATTGTAACTAGCATGCTTATGAAAAACCTTTGCAGGGGTGATGCTTTCATAGCGAATCACAGCAATTTTTTTTCTATTCCTATGCATGCTCAGCCAACTTTGGAGAGCCCCTTGCAATGTTTTCTCAAGTCTTAAGCAGAATGTGCTACAATATTTCAAGCAGTAGATCTGGAAGACTGCACAATCTTAGTTAACTAGATGAAATGTAGGAAAATCCATGTTTGAAGTAAGGGCAAGGAAGCAAAAATTAGCAGTTAGGCAAACCACATCAATGCTTTCCCCTCCATTAATCATTGATGCAATAGGATGAAAAAATATATATTCAATAGCTTGGTGACCGGCACTGTGTCACATTATTTCATAGTATTTGTTTCCTCTCAGACATGGTAAACCACAAGTAAATCCAAAATGCATTTTTAAATCCAACAACTTTAAAACAAGAATAGGTTATCAGAAGAATAGGTTATGGCAGATTTGGATTTTAACTGCAGCATCCTTAAATAACCATAGTCATTCTCTGGGTTATGGATATACTGGTATATAAGTAGAAGTGATGTGTATTGAATTTGGGCTGGCTTGTGCACCTTCCTTTTCTGACTACATCCTTCAATCACTTGAGAAATAAGAGCTCCTGAAATAAAGATCACCAGTCAAAACTCCTCTTCTCAGACACTTTGTTGAGGTCATTTGTGGTAAGCCCTAAACGGGCAGTATTTTCAAGTGCAAGAGAATGAGGAAGTTTGGACAAGAGACTTAAATTTTCTGGCAGGAAGTGATGTGTCTCATCAGTCCTAGGCATATATCCTCATTATTTCTCTTGTCTCTGTATGTCTATAGCTATCTTCCTCCATTAATACATCTTATGTGTCTTACATGTCTATCCCTTGTCATCAGATATTTTGATAAAATACTACTAAATATTCTAGTTCAATCCAGTTCCAGAAAAAGGGCATTATGAGAATTTAATAAATTTCACTTCAGAAAAATATAGTATGGAGTTAAGGCACAACTCCAGTCAATAACCCTTTCCTTTTAAACTCAATCTTCAAAGGTCACTGGGGCATTTTCACAGAAACTTTCTAAAATGAGGAATATTCTAAAATTAGAAAACTGTTTTCCTTAGAAAACAAGGAAAGTCAGTGGTACAAAAGATGTTGAGGCTAAAAAAGAAGAATGCTTTAAAATATGCCTAATACTAATGGAAGACATTTTAAAAATCCACTAATATAATGGGACAGGAAGTAAAGAATTGACCCTTTCCCTTTTGATGAATTACTTCAATGATGGAGGCATTTTGCGTGTGAGACTGTGATGTAGATTTGTAATGGAAAAGGAATATGAAGAAAGAATGTTGTAGTGTATAACATGTATATTCGTTTGTTAGACAAGTGCTTGTTTGTTGTAAATGGAATATCTTTGTGGACAGTCTTCCAGCCTCAGTACAATGCTTCTAACAAATTTGGGCAGTTGCTCTACCTATGGCTGATATATGGTCCCAAATATACTTGTCTGAAATCAGTTTAATATTTCAGTCAAAATGTTTTTTCATGTTTGTGGTATCAAGGGTTTTTCAATTTTTCATATATAATGACCCTTAGAAGAACATAAGCTCTAAAACCTAATGGCACTAGAAAAAGTATGATCCCACCTGAGTTGCCTCACAGGACAGAAAAATGTTCCTGGGATGGATGGAAAAAGAATTATTGGGATAAATGCTCAGGAATATAGAATTCCAGCAGAATATCCCAACGTACCCCAGTTGCTTGCCTGAAACAACAGGTACCTACACTAAAAGAGCAACAATATAGGAAGATGTTGGAGAGAGATTGATCAATTTAGGGACAGTAGCAAATTTCACACCGTAAAGAAAATTACAGTGAAATTTCCTGAATTTTAGCAAAACAATCACCTGGATAATCAAGATAAAGTTATTAATGATACAGTGTTGGATGATGGGCTCCTTTGAAAGAATTAAAGGGAGGAAAACAAAGCTGGGAAAGAAAAAATGTTCAAGAAAGAAACTTAAAATAACCCTGACTTGATTTTGCTCGGTATAGACATGTAGAAAAAAACACGACAGGTTTTCAAGATAAATGTCAGTCCTTCAAGGTAGGCAAGGTCATGAAAACAAGAAACAGAAGCAGCACAGATTTCAAGAATGCTCTTTATTTTTGTGAAGTATACTCACATAATCTTGAAGAATATCTTAGTTAGTCAAGAAAACAAGCAAATGTGTCATAGAAGAAATGATTCCAATTTACTCAAGAACAAATGACCAGATTCAAATTATTATATTCTGGATACATCATGTGAAGACACATCTCCCTTGATAAATCCGTAATGCTCGGAATGATAGAAAGAAAGAAGATAAGCAACAGCAAAATAGACAACACAATTAGAAGAGCAATAGATCCAAAGATATGAAAGGGTAGTGTAGAAGGTCTAGCTATGTGACTACAAATAATCAACACCGACTTGATGGCACATAACCAGTTAAAGTATAGGCCAAAGAAAAGGAATACTCAGGAATGGCAATCATTTTTTTAGCAGAGCAGTACAAATGAACTTAAGCTGAGCTGCACTCTTCTCCCCTCTCCCCACTTCCTACTGAGGTTGTTTCTACATGTGTGATAAAATGCTAATGTAATTTTGCATTCCCATTGGGTGCCATTAGCTAGATAAGTGCTTTACAATATTCAGCCTGTGATGTAACTGGACTTCTGATGTTTTGTTAGCATCATACTGAATTCTTTATGGTTCTATGAGATTATTAGAACTGTGTATCTGGAAGCTATATGTATTTCAATATGCCATTTGGAAGCTTTGGAGTGATGAAATAGTCTTTCGCTTGTCAGAGTGGAATATTGATGATCTTCTACTGTACTGTGACACAGTTGAGGGAAATTATGGCCCTTGATTGCCAACAGATGTAATCTTGTCAAATCAGGACAGGAAAAAGGGGCCTCAAGGTGAAAAACCATAATGTAGAAAAATGTCAAAGCTGTCTGTCACCTGTCTGTCCAAACTTTTCTTAGCATCCCTTGTCTTTAAATGAAGCAAACTCCTTTGAATTGGGCATACTGCCATTTTAACAGATGGCTACAAATGTGGGCAGCCAAGAGACATGTCTGTGTTTGTAGGCAGCACAGAGAAGATCTTAATGTGGCAGCTAGTCTGTGCTGTATATGAGAAGTAATAGTTGACTGAATGAATTATTCCTAAAAAAATTGTTCATAAGTAATACTTTTAGTAAATATGTTAATTTTAAAAAAGAAGCCAAACCAAGACAATAATCCTAAACTCCTAGGATCTCTAATATGACACCTATAGGCATCAATACACCTCTAATAGTAACTATCACATTCTTTGCTTCTTTAACTTATTTAATTAAATGTAATTGGGCTTTAATCTTAATTAAATTAATTAAATGTATTAATCATATTTAATCCCCAAAATGCTTTTGCCATACCCATGGGCTGATGAACATATTTAACAGAAAAAAGAAAAGAAAAAAAAAGGAAAGTGGCTGCAACCCAAAATTCTGTTTATTTTATTTGATTTATGCTCAAAAAACAAAAACCAAATGAGTCAATATTTATACTTGAACCAAACATAATATATTAAGAGTACATTGAAAACACAAAAATACAGCTGTCAAAGTTACCACACGATTAAGCATAAAGCAGTAACGACTAAAGAATATTTGGAAACCATTCTGGAAATCTCAGGTGACCTCTGAGTGAAGACAAGGAAAGTATTTTATTCATTGGGTGTTAACATGATGATGGGTTAGTATTTGAATTATCAAGTCAGCTCACCAAACCATCCAAATAAGAACAGCTGTGCAAAAACACAAGCGAGGCCAATTCTACTTTCCATATGTATATGGACTCTTGGCTGGAAAATATTCTATCATCCCACAAGCCCCAGAGATGGCAAAATGTTACACTGGGCAATGCATGTTGAACAAAGACTATAGATAAGTAATAGGCATAGAAAAAGAGTGTTGCAAACAGATTCACTCCAAATCAGACATTTTGCTTAAATCATTCTAGATATCACTGTCAAGAGCCCATTGCTTCAACTCTATTTAGGCTCTCTCAGTGCAATCAAGATGAAATCTTTTCAGTCCAAATCATCAACTAATTTCTATGTTCATAAAATCTTGTTGTGTAATGTCAGGGAAGCCAGGAAACTGCAAGTAAAACTTAGTTTTACAAAATTTAAGGTGGCAAAATGTCAGGAGATTAGACCAGATTGTAGTTAAGCACATCATCAGTTTAGAGTTGTTGTGTTCCACAAGCAAATCCACCCCTCTTGAATTCTGTTGACCTTTATCTGGCACCAATTTAGAGTTAAAGTTTAGTTGACCAGATTCTCTGTATAGATTTGAATAAACCTTCTCTACTGCAATCTTATAAATGATCCTCATTCTTTACACCTGACAATCCATTTGCTTAACAATCCAGGGATTGCTTAATGACCACAGCTGAGAGTGCTGGGATTGCAGTTGTTGAGAGTTACTTCCTGCTTAAAGACTGCTCCACTCAAGCAACCCCAACAGAATACAATCCCAACAGAATACAATCCCAACAGTGGACATAAATCAAGGTCTGTTTATATTTATCTCTGGTAATAAAACCAAAATCTGTCTTTAAATCAATGCAGGCAACATTAAAAATCTTCCAGGACTAGATGATGGATAACAAAATATTAATAGCAATAGCACTTAGACTTATATACCGCTCTACAGTGCTTTACAGCCCCCCCTAAGGGGTTTATAGAGTCAGCATTTTGCTCCCAACAATCTGGGTCCTCATTTAACCAACCTCAGAAGGATGGAAGACTGAGTCAATTATGAGCCTGGTGAGATTTGTCCTGCCAAATTGCGGACAGCTAGCAGTCAGTAGCCTGCAGTTTAACTATTGCACCACCATGGTTCATGTATTCATTGCCACAAAAGATTAATCATGTGTTCATTCATATAAAGCCTTTGCCCGTATTTTGCTTTTCTACTCAGTTTTTCAGATGAAAAAAAGGTAGTTAGAAATGTAGAATCAATGTTTTGGAGCAATTATCCTTTAACCAATGATGCACAACTTCAATATACATTTACAAAGAATTTATCTTTCAAACATATACAAACATATACAAAGAATTTATCTTTCACCTAAAGGATGCTTTGAAGTTTTCACTAGATGAAAATTGATGTCTCTCTAGGCCAGAAGTTCCCAAATGTTCTCAGTTCACAGTGCACTTAAAAAAAAAAAATCACATTTTTTTTTCATGGAACCCGTCTAAACTCCAATCAGCCTTACATCAATACCTGGAAGATACTGAAAACAAAATAAAAAAACAGATCTGCAAACATCTAGAAACAAAAAAAAGGTATTCCTAGAAGCCAGTAGATTTGTTGAAAACAGATCATGCCAAATCAATGTTATTTCAGTTTTTGATAAAGTGACTAAATTAATAGATCAGCATTTGTGGACATAGTATACTTAGAATTCAGTAAGGCATTCAGCAAAATAGACCACAACCTACTTCTTGGTAAGCTAGAAAAAAGTGGGATGGATAGCATCACCACCAGATGGATTTGTAACTGGCTGACAAACTGTACTCAAAGAGTAGTCCTTCATGATACGATATCAACCTGGAGGGAAGTAAGTAGTGGGGTACCACAAGTTTCCTTCTTAAATCCAGGACTCTTCAATATCTTCATAAATGACTTGAATGAGGGAATAGAAGGGGAACTCATCAAATTTACAGATGACACGAAGCTGGCATGAACAGCCAACATCCTAAATAATAGGCTCAAGATCCAGATGGATCTCCACAGACTTGAACATTGGGCCTTATTTAACAAAATGAAACATACAGAAAAGTAAACCAAAACTACATGTACAGATTAGATGAAACCTGACTTAATAGTAGTAATTGTGAGAGGGATCTTGGAGGACCTAGTGGACAACCAATTAAATATGAGCTAGCAGTATGCGGCAGCCGCCAAAAAAGCCAATGCAATCATAAATTGCATTAACAGAGGGACTGAATCAAGATCATGTGATATACTTGTACCACTCTATAAAGCTTTAATAAGGCCACACCTAGAATACTACATCAAGTTTTGGTCACCACACTATAAAAAGCTGTTGAGACTCTACAAAGAATGCAGAGAAGAACAACAAAGATGATTAGGAGACTGGACGCTAAAACATATTGAGAATGGCTACAAGAACTGGGTATGTCTAGTCTAGTGAAGAAGACCAGGGGTGACATGATAGCAGAGTTCTAATATTTGAGAGGCTATCATAGAGAAGAGGGGGACAACCTATTTTCCAAAGCTGAAAGTCATACAAGGAACAATGGATGGAAACTGATCAAGGAGAGATTTAACCTATAAATAAGGAGAAGAAGTGAGAACAATCAACAAAACTTGTGGGTCAACCAATGAAGCACTGGAGGCTTTCAAGAAGAGACTGGACAGCCACTTTTTTATTTATTTGTAAATTGCTTACAAGATAATAGGCATAAGTAAAAACATAGTTATGAAAACATGGATACATATAAGAAAAATTAAAAATATATGTAACAGAAACAATAGGATAGGGATAGTAGGCACGTTGGTGCGCTTATGCACACCCCCGACAGATCTCTTAGGAAAGGGCTGAGGTCAATAGTAGACAGTCTAAGGTTAAAGTTTTTGGGGTTTTTGGGAAAAAAACCACAGAGCCAGGTAGAGTATTCCAGACATTGACTACTCTGTTGCTGAAGTTGTATTTCCTGTAATCAAGTTTGGTGCGATTAACCTTGGGTTTTTATCTATTGTTTGCTCTTGTGTTGTTATGGTTGAAGCTGAAGTATTCATTGACAGGTAGGACATTGCAATATATGATTTTATATACTAAGATCGGTCTGAAGGAGGCATAATTCTAGGTTTTCTAAGTCTAGAAAATGTCAGAAATGGTGTAGGCCCCCCTGCTTGAGCAGGGGGTTGGACTAGTTGACATACAAGGTATCTTCCAACTCTGTTATGATAAGTTCTGTCCATCTAATAGCTCCTTTTCTTGAGTACTACAATATCCTGAAGCATTCCCCTGAGTGACCCAGGATGCCCTTGGCTGAAGTCATGTGAGGAATTGAATCTTACATCCTTGCAGAAGACTGCAAAACACCATGCATATTTCTGGATTCTTATGATGCTTCTGGAGAGTTGGTCAACTTCTTTTATTCGATGAAAAATGCTTATTTTTATAGAAAATATGTGTTAATGGGTTTCTTTTAGTATCCCTCATCTTATTCATCTCAGGAGGTCTCTTCCATTTTCATTAAATAGCCCTAACAAAACTGTTACAAAAGTACCCAGCACTTGCTTTACAGATAATCAGAAATAAAAAAGAAACAAATAAAGAATGGTTTATGTTATTTAGGAAGTTAAAAAAGGGAAAAAAAGACATACAAAAAAAAGTTCAGATTGATGACATGATAAAGAGGCAATTCTCCAGGATAATCTTTCCCATTTTATTTTGCACCACAAATTTCCACTATTGTAGTATTGAAGCACAGCTATTGTGAATAATGTAATAGGATAAATCTTGCATCTTTTGTTGCATAACATGTAAAACAAATGATTTTTGCAAGCAATTATACCATTATTGCAATCTTCCTCATTCAATTTCACAACAGCCTTGTTGGTTTTGCAGCAAGCTCAATCAGAAATTGGAAATCAAATGTGAATAAACACATTTCAGGGAGCAGAAAAAGAAGCTGAGTCAGGTCTAGCTCTGTGCAGTTACCATGCATTCCTTCAGCCAGCTGGCAGCCATGGGATGGCAAGGAAAGAAAGCTCTTTTCTGCACCTGGAAAGGGTTACTCCCTTGGCTGGAGCAGCCTGAGGGGTTGAGTTGATGAGAGTTTGAGGACATCAAATCAGGTTACACAGGTTTGGCCCCTCCACAACAATCCCAGTTTCTCATGTGACCCCTTGGGAAAATTAATTGTCCATCCCTGGTCTACATTGTGTCCTTAAATATAATTAACTGGGGTCAAAGATCTCTATCCTGCACTGGACACTGTTGTACAAATGCTGCACATCTTAATTAGCATCTACTCTGACTAGATACTGATTTAATCAATCATTACTCATTTCCTGTTACTTTTTCTAGTAAAATCTTAAGATAATATGTGGGATTCTTCTTATTTTTCCTGCAGAACAAAATGGTGAGGTGGAGTAAAAATGAAAGGAAGGAGAATACTTATTTTCTAATGGTTAAATGCAGATTAAAATTTAATTTGGACGGTTGACAAATCTAGTCCAACATTCTAATCTAGCCTTTCCAAACAATGATCCTCAGCTTTGTAGGACTCCAACTACTAACAATCTTAATTAATCCTTCTGTGGCATTGTAGCATACACTTTGATAAGGGTAGAGAATGGCAGAATTAAATTTTTAGAATTAAATATGATTCTCTATTATGGTAATGAAAAAAAAAGAGTTGGGATAGTACACAATGTCTTTCTCCCTAGTGGCATTAAAACAAATGTCAGTTAATTAAATATTGAAAATAAATAATAAAATTTTGGGGAAAATTATGAAATGGTAGGACTGAATCCATCAATATGTTGAACAAATAAAAAAAGTGATTAATCTCAGTAAAATGGTCAAGATTCATTTACAAGTAAAATTTTTAAGCATAAATATTCAAAATTATAAGCAAAGAAGAAAAGAGCAAAGAAGACATTTAAAGACATTTTCTGGAACATCATTATAGTTAGACAGGAAAAAAACAATTCAGCCATGCTCAGATTAGTTCTTCATGGGCATATGGAAACAATCATTGATTGCTTTAATAACAGGCTGTATGTGCAAATAAAAGAGTCATAGATAGAATTTGTGGGTTTGAATGTAGTTAAATAAACTGCTGCCTTCATTGACATCAGTTTCCATGAATATTCTGGTCTTGATTTCCATTTCTATTAAGGGGATCAGACAAGGTTTCACAAAAGCCATGATTGCAAGGACACGCACAGACAGCCCTTTGGCTTTGATAGGTCCCTGCATTTTATAAAAGGGCTGAGAATATGCATCAAGATTCCAAAATTACCAATACAAATGGAAATAAAGGCTATCGAGAAAAGTGTTCATCAAGAAAAAATAGTTCAAATGCTTCTGGCTGAAAATCAGACAAGTTATATTTTCTTTTCAATTACTATTGCTCAGCATGGTGGTGCTATATTACTAAACCCATATCAGGTCCGCAGGCAGTTGAAAACTGATCTGTTCATCTGTGGCATCGCAGGATTGAGGTCCAGATGTTAGATCAGAAACTTTGTTATGATTAGGCACAAGTAAATTCATTAATGGTTGCAGCTGCAGAGTATTCTCTGAGAGGAATCTTTATATGAACATTAAAAAATGCCTTCTTGTATCAAATCAAAAGCCCATATATTTCAGTATTCTATTTCCATCAGAACTGTCCAGATGTTTGGGATCTCCAAAGCTTCTAGCATCTACTGACTAGCTTCTTAGGACTGCAGTGATCTATCGCTGCATATTACTATTTTAAAATTTCCTGGTGATTGATTTTGATCGCCACATCCCATACTACAAAATTCAGTAACTGTTATATAACAGATGACTCTTATCCATGCCATGAAATCTTTCTGAACAATTCCCTCATCTTCAAAAATCATTTTTGCATGACAAGAGTATTTGTGCTTGTAAAATCCAAGCTCAGAGTTTCTTGACAGAACCTGTTTTGAGATTTTTATGCAATATTCTTTTGATCTGGATTAAATAAATGTAAAAATAAATTAAATGTATCTCTTGAAGATGCATTTGATGCTGCTGATATGATACAAGGAACTAACACCCAAGAAACAAGAGCCCTTTAGCAAACTGAGCCAGAGTAAAATCCAACTTTCTTTTAAGAAAAACTTAAAGAAAATATTCAAAGAGTATCAATGTAACCTTCATAGGCTAATGAGGAAAAATAAATTGAATTTGACTGGCCTCCAATGACTATAGGTTGTCTCTTTTCATTATTCAGCTGGGACAAATATGAATCTTGTAGATATTGTTCAGGAGTCCTACTGTACTACACTATAAGTTATTGAAGTATTGAACAAAGATAATGTATGGTACTGTAAAAAAAACAAATATGTTTACTTGTCTATATGCGATACAGGCAAGAGGATTCATTATCAGATGCATGAAGTGGATAGTCAAAGTGCTGAATGAATTAGCATTTAGGAAAAATATTTAACAACCCAAAATAAAACATGAGAGAACATGAACTTCTAAAAACAGAAAGCTAGTGTGGTATAGCGATTGAAGTGTTGAGATTAGATCTTAGACTAAAGCCTACCCTCAGCTATGGAAATATACTGAGTTACTTTGGATTAGTCACTTTTTCTTAGGGCATCTCCCAAAGTAATTGCGCACACAAATGTTGCCTTGAGCTCTTGAAAAATAATAGAATAGTGGTAATCCTCACTGGCAATCACAATTGGCAAAGTTTTCAAAGTGGCATCTTGGTCATTAAGCAAAGCAGTTGCTAAATAAAACAGACCGTGCTTATTAT
Organism: Laticauda colubrina; assembly: GCA_015471245.1. NCBI lineage: Eukaryota > Metazoa > Chordata > Lepidosauria > Squamata > Elapidae > Laticauda > Laticauda colubrina. The sequence continues at coordinate 1,340,994 of BLBF01000020.1, forward strand.
CTTGAGCTTTCCTTTGCTTTTTAGACTTGGAAGATTATCAATGCAAGGATTAGTCACAAAGTTACTTGGGACTATCTATGCTGAAAATCAGAGTTATCTGAAGGACAATCTATCTGAAGGTTTCTATCTCTTCTGTCTGACTGGACAAAAAGTCTCTGCTCTTTATCTCACTGACAAAGATGACAGATAACAAAGACATCTGACAGGACCCTGTATAGAAAAGCAAGCAGGCCTTTTCTATCATTTTGCCAGTATTCTGTCTTTACCCCATCTGTGTTCAGAAAGTCTGAAAATCTGGCTTTTTCTTCAGGCTTTGGGTTAGTGTGAATAGATAAATCTTTACAGGATTTTGCACGTTAATGTGAAACACTTTTCTTCTACATTTTTATTGTTTTATTGTTTATGTATCTACATTTTTTTATTGTTCTGTTTTAATGCTGTATGCCACCCACTCTTCATGGATTTGGGTAGCCTTCTTAATTTGACAATCAATCAATCAATCAAAAAATCCAAGGCTATGAATATGTGGGTGATTTCAGACTTTGGTGGATTTAAACAGGATTAAAAGAATTCATGGGAAAGGCTATCTGACTGGTTACTAGGCTTGAATAGAAACTAATGGTTCTTCTCCTGGTCATGATAATAGCCGAAAGATTGAAAAAGATATTAAGTAAAATTATTTATTCTGACCAGAATGGTCCCAAATAGACAAATTAAGACCAAGACAAGATTAATTATGGATGTCCTACAGTATTATGAGATGCACTCAAATAAACCAGTGGTGCTTATGTTTGTGGAAGCCCAGAAAGCTTTTGATAATTTACATTGGTATTTTCTCATTAATTAATTGACTAATATGAAACTTGGTGAAAATTTTTTGGGACTTATTAAAACAATTTATAAAGTACAAACGGCAAAAGTGATAGTGAATGAAGAAACCGCAGATGGTATAGAAATAAGTAAAGGAGTGAAGCAAGGATGCACTAGCCCATTATATATATTATCAGAAGAAGTATTGTTGTAACAGGTAAGAGAAAACTGAGACATTAAAGGATTAACTGTCAAAAAAGAGGAGTATAAACTCCATGCCTTTGCCGACGACATGGTATTCATGATGGAAAATCCAAAAGAAACAAAGTCTTGTATTAATGAGTAAAACAGAAGAATTTGGAAAGGTGGCAGGGCTCAAAATTAATAAAGAAAAAACTAAAATAATAACCACAAATTGAACTAAAAAACAAAATGAAGAATTAGCAAATGAATTAGGGATGCAGATAGTAAAAAAAGTGAAATATCTCAGAATTTGGCTAACGACAAAATGCTTGTCAGTAAAGAAAGACAACTATGATAAATTAATAACTCAAATACAAAAGGATTTAGATAACTGGGCCAAGATACAATTGTCACTGATGGGGTGGATTGCAACTGTAAAAATAAATGTGTTATCAAAATTATTATTTTTGTTTCAAACTGTGCCTGTTAAGCTAGGAAAGAACTTTTTTGAAGATCTAAATTAAAAAAATATTGAAATTCATTTGGCAAAAGAAAAAAGCTAGGATAAAAAATAAATTATTACAAGTCAGTAGAAGCAAGGGAGGATTCGGCCTCACAGACTTTGAATTATACTACCAGGTGGCAATAACCACATGGATTAAGGATTTGATTAATCTAACAGATAAAAGGATATTAATGATGGAGGGTTACAACCTACAACTTGGCTGGCGTGCGTATTTTGGGATGGGAAGAGTAAATGCCATACTTATTTCCAAAGACATTGGATGAGAAGCACTCTATTCTATTATAGCACTCTATTATGGGAGAAGCTATAATATCTCCCCCATACATGGATATACTGGCAAAAAAATCAGATCATGGTTAGAGGAAATAACGAAACAGAAACTGAAATTTAAACCAGATTTTATTTTATTAGGTATGCTAGAGCCTAATATGAATAGAAATATTTGATGCTTCATGTCATAATGGCCACTAGAATATCTTTTGCCCAAAATTGGAAACAGACTACAATTCCTCCCAGAAACCACAATAATTAATAAGGTATATGAATGCGCAGAGATGGACAGATTAACGAAGCTATTGAAAGATAAAGAAGGAGGATATTATAAAATATGGGATGTTTGGTACAAATGGATAAGAAAAAGGCGCAAAGATGTCAAATTATGATTTATGTAATACCATAAAACAATAAGGTTTACATATAAATAAATGTAAATAAAAATGTATACATGTAAAAAATACTTAGAATGACGAAGAAGCAAACATAGAGATGTATAACACGGTAATAGAAGATATTCACTATGTAACCATTGCTATTGTAATGCTGTAGTGTGGAAATTTGTTTTTAATTGTCAAAACATTGAATAAATATATATATTTTTAAAAGAAACTAATGGATTTTCATATCTCATTCACAAGGCCTACATCCTATTTATGTACCAGTATTCTGCCGGAGCGTTCCCCAAAACATTTGGAGTACTATTTTAAGAAGCAAGATCCTCCAATAGTTGATCTTTAGTCTGACCCACAATGGCAATTTGAAAGCATTCTTAAGATTATCAGATCTGGGGTTTAGGCACAGGCAAAACAATGAACTGCAAGAACACCCCGTCTTTCAGTCTCTCTCTCACACACAAAGAAAAACAGATTCAGATTTTTCTTATTGTTTATATACTTTCAATGGTATGGAGAGAATTTCCTACCTTAGAATCAAACACTCCATTGTACACAAGGCTTGCTATGTGAGGATAGCTATTATGTTTCACAATTTAAAGGGACCTCCAAGTAGATAGAGCTTTCATGAGTTTTGGTCCTAAGCCATATAATTTTTTCCTGAATAAAAGATATTACAGTAGGAGAGTTGGGCTGCTGCTCTTGACTTTAGCTGAATCTCAGGAACATTACAGTTGAAATCCACCCAGAGAAATATCACTGAATGAAATATTTGGGGAATTGACTTCAGAATAACAGAGTTGGAAAGGACCTTGGAAGGTCTCCTGCAAAAACCTTATACCATTTCAGACAAATGGTTGTCCAATCTCTTCTTAAAAATGTCCAGTGTTAAGCATCCACAACTTCTAGAGGTTCAGAGAGCCGAAATGGGAGCACATGCGCACATGCACACAAGAAACTGGAAGAGCAGCTCCTTGACACGCGCACACAGGAGTGCCAGAAACCAGAAGCTTAGCTTCCCGGCAAGCACATGTGCACCAGCCACCTAGTCTTCCAGTTTCTAATGTGCATGCATGCATGAATAACCAGCTGGCCAGCATGTACATGCGCTCCACGGAGCTGCTCTTCTGGTTTCCAGCGCTCCCACACATGCAAAGACCAGCTGGCCAGCGCACACATGCACTCTGGAGAGCTGTTCTTCTGGTTTCCAGTGCTCCCATGCATGAAGGCCAGCTGGGCTGGCACGCATGTGGACAATGGAGCCCAGAAGAACAACGGATGATGGCTGGCATGCCTGGAGAGATGGCTCTCATGCGACTTCCAGCACATGTGGCATAGGTTCGCCATCACAATTCTAGGATGTTCTCTCCTTGATTAATTTCCATCTACTGCTTGTTGTTCTGCCATCCCTATTCCTTTTTTTCATTAAACTAGACCTATCCAATTCTGGCAACCATTCTTTGTATGTTTTAGTCTCCAGTCCCCTAATCATCTTTGTTGCTCTGCTCTGTATACTTTCCAGAGTGTCAACAACTTTTTTTACATCATGGTGACCAAAATTGGATGCACTGTTCCAAGTGTGGTCTTACCAAGGCATTATGGAGTGATATTAACACTTCACGTGATCTTGATTTTATCCCTCTGTTAATGGAACCAAAGACTATGTTGGCTTTTTTGGCAGCTGCTTCACACTGCTGGCTCTTATTTAAGTGATCATCCACAAGGACTCCAAGATCCCTCTAGCAGTTACCGCTATGGAGTAAGATACCACCTATTCTATACCTATGCATTTGTTGTGCACTCCTGGCCCATGGGCTGTTTGCATCACATACTGGGCACACCCACTCCCGGTTTAGCAAAGGGGGAAAAAACTTCTGATGTCACATGACACCGTCATGATGACGTGAGTTTACTCCTGACTTAGACTGACTGCCCTTGACTTACAATAATTCATTTAGTGACTATTCGAAGTTACAACAGCACTGAAAAAGTGACATGACAATTTTTCACACTTATGACAGTTGCAGCATCCCCATCGTCATGTAATCAAATTTTACATTGGATTTGGTATTTTTATCCAAGAACCTGGAATAGGCAGGTGTTGATGTTTGATGGTATTATTGCAGGATGTAAGCTGTTCCAAGTCAATTTTGCAATTGACTGATGGTGGCTGAGTATGCAACCGGCCATAATAATAATATTATTCCTTTTTGCCTGTAATCCTAATCATAATTACAATGAGAAAAAAGTAACTTAATAGAACATTTCTGAGTAAATAATTATATTTCTCTTGGTTATGGGACAATAGACTACTTTAAAGGGAAATTATTGTCTTGACATTTTTCTATTTTAGCCCTCAGAATGTGGCAAATATGTATTCTTCATATGACCTCAATTTTGCCTTAAGCCATCAGATAAAGAATGTTAAAATCCTTACCCAGACTGTCGTTAAGATGATACAACAACACCTTGCAAAATCTTCTGAAGTGCAAGGAAAGTAAGATTTAAATTTTCTTGATTAAAACAGCCCATATAATTTCTTAAGTTAAACAAATGGTTTGTAACAGAACCAGGCAGAAAATTCAACTGACTTCTTGATTTAGCACAGGAACCACAGCTGCTCTTTATGCATTACGTTTTCCAGAAGTCTATCTGTTATGTGGAATAGTTACATAATTTCAAAAAGGAAGGGATGCAATTATGCTATCAAATGATGTCGTCAAACATTGCATTTCGCTACATCATGTGGATGTAGACTATGTTTCATGTCTGTTAACAGTGCATTAAATACTTGGTTGAAAACTGCTGATCTTCATTAACACTGTGTATATTATTTTGAAAACAAGAGTCCATCTTAAATCATTTCTCAATCTTGAATATATGAACCAGTGAAGACACCCAGATTTGTACATCGAGCACTTGTCAGGGACCTGTTAAGATAGCTATATGTTTTCCTCTGCTTGCATATCTGTCCAGGCAAAGGTATTTTTTATTCAAATTGGCCCTGACAGGTGCTCTGATTTACATTTTACCCTATGAATCCAGATTCCTGCCTAGATCTAATGAATATAGTCAGAAATGCAGTAAGCACTGCAAAACACCTCTGTCTCTCTCTCTCCCTCTTTCTCTCTCTCTACACACACACACACACACACACACACACACACACACACACACGTAAGAGTGACAGGCTCATCTGTATATAATAGTGCACACGGACACACATACTTTCTGAAATTCTTTTGTATATATGTGCAACATCTGTACAAAAGGGGCAGGGCATGCACTTCAATGCACTTCCATAAAGTTTCACTCCCTCCTATCCATGCCGTTAATGACATAACTGTTTATAATACTAATTTTAAATTATAAGAGGTCTCTTGAAAAATTTTCAGTATATAAACAATATAAATAATAAAATAAGTGGATTGAATTTAGTTACATGACAAATCATGGAATTGATAAAGAAGTTAAATAAGCATGGATTCCTCTTCTAATATAGATCAAATCAGACAGTGGAACTGCCTTATTACATCTTACTTTAAAATAAGTGTTTTGTATATCTTATAGGAATAAGTAGATGGTAATCTGATGTTATACTTCTAAACTTTTTCCATACTTTTCTCAAGAGCTTTTGCCATCCTTTTTTTCAGATACACAATCAAATGCCTGCTAAACTTAATAAATGCAGCATCTAGAGCAAAGCTTATTTTTCTGTATATTTCTCCACCAAATAATTTAAAATCCTCTGCTCTATTGCACTTCAAAAGATTTGATCCCATCCTAAAGTATATTTTCTAGCTCCATCCAATTTAAAAGTGTCTTGCATACATTTTGCTAATGGTATTTAATAGACTAATTAGACAATGATAATTATCATAAAAATCTTCCATTCCCTTCTCTTCCCTAAGAGTGGCAAATGCCAGTCTTTATGTAAATAAATGATAAGGCCAGAATGGCACCCACTTAATCAGCTCTAGAGAGAAGAAAGTTCATTCCTTTCCAGATTTCAGATGACTAATCAGACTGACAATTATTCTCTAAGGAAGATTACTGAACCAGATTCTCCACATATATTTCATACAAAAATGCTTTCCATATTTTTTTCAGGCTATACAAGATATGGGGGTTCTGATACACAAGTAGTTCTGCTTAATGACATCAATTGAGATTAGCAACTCTACTGATAAGGAAGTGTTTGCTAAATGGGAAATCACATGATCACAACTGTGCTTTCTGGCTGAAAAGAGACAACCTAGCCTGTTTCTCACGTTTAGCTTTTGTTTGCTTCTTAATTATTTCCCACTACCAGCACTTTGGATTCCCTGATTGACTGTTTACTGGCTTTTATACATCAAAAGCAATGCAGTCACACCACATACTAGGGTTAGAAGGCATGGGTGAGCTACATAAACAGGTTACTCTCTTGAAATCCCTTTGTCTCCAATCTCTTCACTCAATGGGTAGGACGGGGGAGGAAAACAGTAATTGATTTCTGCAGGCAATTTCTCCTCTGTCTGACCCTTTCCATTGCCGGCATGATCACATTGCTCTTGTGTAGAACAACAGCTTGTGCTCTTGAAATCTCTTTCTCTCCAATTTCTCTGTTCTACTGGTAGAAGGGCCAGGCAAAGGAAATATTGCCTACAGAAATCAATTGCTTTTTATTCCTGCCTCATCATTACAGTGGAGACAGATTGGAAAGAAAGAAATTCAAGAGAGAACTGTAACGTGCTTGTGTGGTGCATCTGTGACTCCCAGTGTAATTTCATTGCTTTCAGTGTGTATAAAAGTAAACATACTTTCTTCAAACCTTTTCTCCAATTTCTCTGCTCTGCAAGAGAGCAAAGGAAAAAAATGCAGATCAGGCATAGAACAATGCATACTCACTGGTCGTCACATGACTCAAGGGATGCTGCAGAGTTGCAAATGTGCTGTGAAGTTACTTTTTTCAGCACCACCATAATTTCAAACAGCTGCTTGAATGAATGGTTGGTGAGTACTATCTGTATACAAATCTACAAAAGATGGAACCATCATTCATTTATTTGCATCTAAGAGTTGATACTACTCAATTATTATGGTTTTCTTTTTTGATGTTATTGGCTGTTTCCATTTTGTTTAACACTGAAACACCAACTATGTAGGCACTTGTTTAGGTCTTACTTTGGAACATGGCAACATGTTGCCTACATATATTGGCTTTAACACATTCAAGTTACTCTTTTGTATTATTTTACCATAGTTCCTACTAATTGTGAGTTAATTGAATTGAACACTTTATTTATTCAAGCATGATTAGCCATACAAGGAATTTGTCTCTTATGTTTTCAATTCACAAGGAAACAAGCAATGGCAACTAAAACCAAATCTATGTGTAGCAGACATTGAGCAACAACTCAACTAGTCATGATCCAAGCTTTACTGCCTGTGAATCCGATTACTATGCCTCCTCTATGGCATACTTAATTAAATCTGAAATACCTAAATAGTGGAGTGCCTTTATCTTGGCACGATGTCATGCTGTTCTCCAAGTGGTCCTTGAAGGACAATACAAGAAAATTCCTTACTGGGAGAGACAATGCCCCTATGACTCTAAACAGAAATACAACAGAGCATGTGCTTCTCTGATGCCTACACTAATACTAGCCTTATCTCACTTGCACTGCATAAATATCCAGGGCACACAGGGCAATTCTATATCTCCCGGATGCTTTCAGATACCAACCCTGCTATAACATACAATGTTGTCAGGTTCTACGTAGCGGCATTCCACATTTTTCAGATGATGAATTGTGCAATAAACAAGACTCAGTGAGCACCTAATTTGCCATATTAGATTGTTCTGTGATTTCATATAGTCTTTATGTCCACTACATCTATCTAATATGCCTACACTTTCTTTTAGATTCTGTTCTTAAAGACTTCTATGTATACTTCCTGTCTTAACTTTTTCTAACTTTTCTTTTTTTTTTTTAAGCCTCTGGGTGTACCTTCTATACTTTTTCATTGACTGTACACCATCCGCTGTATGTTGCTGTATGAGCATAATAAAAAAATGATTTAATTACCATAGTAACTATAATAAATTTTGGAGATAAATTCACAAGTTCCTGAAAATATCAGGTAAGTCAAAATATTTGCCCAAGGCTGGTTATCTATTAATGAAATAAATGACAAAAATAGAATTTTTGATTTCTCCTTTATAGAAGCATCCAGTTTCCTAGTCCATTTCAGGCCTAAGGCCTTAATGTCTGTTGAAAAATTGCAAAATATATAGGAGGTAGCCAGATAGTCAAATAAGTAATATAAGTACTCATAGTGGTGCCTGCACAGTATGGATATCCCACAGGATAATCCCCTCTTATGTACTATTTAAGGATGATAAATATAAGCAGATTTAGGCCAGCCTAATAACTTTTTAGGTTATTACTACAGAGGATCTACAGAGAGAGATACATCCTCTGAATTGGGTGAAGATTGATAGAAAATAGAACAGAACACTGAACCATTTATAGCAACAAATAATTACACACTATATACTTGTATTGGTTCATTATAAATTGCCCAAATATTTTGTCTGGCAATATTGTCTGTCTGTCTCTATATCGACCTATCCATGCTACTATCCATGCTGTTATTTAGTAGTTAGAGATTTGTTAGGAGAAAATATATTAATAAATATAAGTCCGCAGAGATTAAACTTAAAATTTCTGAGGAATGTATCTCCATGAAAAATAATGTAATACTGTGTTCCTTTAAACTCATATTTCATATTCAGCTTTGTGTTTATCTATTCAGAGGTTAATCCATTTTGTTTAACACTGCATATATGAAGATGAATGTGCTCTGTGTGATTTTTCACAGCTAAGCTAAATGCTATATGGCCTGTACACAGACACAGCAATAGTAGGGCATAGAATAATTAGGGATAAATAGTAGGGATGAGAATAATTCCGAATTCTGGCAATGTAGAGAATGTTACATTAAGAATTGCAACAATGTTGTCATCTTTCAGAAAAATATAAACTCTCTGCTCCTATCTGCACTTGGGGCAGCTACTAATGACCCGCAATTAACCAACACACATTAGAATGCACAATAGTTTGTTCTGATGTTAGGCAGTTGTAGTTGTATGTGAAGAGGTGAGAACTAGATACGGAATTTCTTGGGTCTGCAATTTTCTAACAAAATCTGTCTCCCTGCCTGCCCAACTATGTGTTATTTCAAAGTTAGCTTGCTGAATTTCTAGTGTCATAATTAATCTTCTTTATGTCTGATCTCTTAAATCAGCCATAATGAGTAAGAATTTGGAGAGTTCTGGTACCAATGTAACTGGAAATACCAGTTTGGGAAAAGCTGGTATAACCTCAAGAGAATATGGATGTCTCTAAGCCATAAAGAGAGAAACCAACTGTCGTTGGGGTTATTTCTTGTTTTCTGCTTTAGAGTCATAATCCTACATCTGAAAATATGTGCAATTAATCTTCCCCAGAACAGCTGCTTCCATAGGATAAAGCAACAATGCTTGGCATGTTGTACAAGTAGGTTCTTTCCCTCCAGGCCTAAGAAAATGCTTAAGGTCAAACTTTTTAAGTTGATGAAAACCAACAAACTGAGATTAAAAAAAAAAAAAAACTTTCTGAGCTTCATGTAATTGTTAGAGGGAAATAGGCCATATAGAAAAAAGCTTACACAACAGGCCGATATTTCAGAAGCACTGAAATTCAACAGACTGGAGATTGTAATGGCAGATGTAGCACTAATGTCCTTTAACTATATATTATTTTAGTAGAGAAATAGGTCATCATTGGATAATCTGATTAACCCTTATTCAAATTCCTCACACACATACTGCTACTACTTGACAAGGATTTTTTTTTAAAAAATGTCCAGTTCATTCTAGTAATCATTAAATTAATGCAAATTACACTTTTTAAATAATTGGTATTAAAAATTGGGAATACTGCTGAAAGTGTTTTCAAGAAATTGATATATCTTTGGATCTCACCTCTTAATTCCCATTATAAATGTAATTACTTATAAATTATATAAATCATATTTTCTATCACTGTCAGCAATATTATAGAATAGTTGAGTACTGTGAAGAAACTAAAACCCAATCCTCATTTAACATTGGCAAATGATGCCACAACTTTTGTTCTGCCCATAGATTACTGCCCCAAATGCAGTTCTTTGGATCAATCATCTTCATGCAATTAAAAAAAAAAGCAAATTAGACTACTACACATTTCTTTTAAAAAGAGAGGATTTTTAGTAAGCTGTAGCTGTTACAAAAGAGAAATAATTTCATTGCTACATATCAAGCAGTAACCATGATGCACTGTTACGTATGAATGGGACCACTGTCATAACTATATTCACAGTGCATAATAGAATATTGTCTGTATTTTACACAGCCAGACAATAATAATGATTAAACAATCAGATACTATACATTTAAATTACATTAATGACCATACTTGTTTATTAAATAATAAAATTTATTATTAAATTTCAGAATATTAATGGGTTCAGTACCTTCTACAAGATTCCTCTTGTCAGTACAAATGGATAAACAACCTGAAAAAGTTCCTTTCAGGGCTGTTTTTCAAGCCAGGATTGGAAACAAGAAATATAGCTCTCAATTCAAATTTGCTAGAAAATGTGGGAATATCCAAATTGGCCAATGGTATCCATTGTGGGTAAGTGATGACACATAAAAAATGGCACTATGAAAATACCACAAGTTGTATCAGTCTTTGGATGCAGTTTGCCTATAGGAAACTTCCTACACACCAGAGGACTTCCATGCTAGTCAAAGGTGTAACAGACTGTTTTCAAATATTTGGCTAAGAGATAACTCATTCCAATCAATGACTGAAAAGAAAAACATACGTTGCACTTCTAATAGAACTGTATAGTAAACTAGGATTTGAGGCTGGGGAAAACATTCTTCATTTAGTAATGGAAAAGCCCTTTTTCTATGACAGAGATTGCATAACTGTAGGAAAAGTTGAACATCAGAGTTTCTGTTAAGGAAACAGACTAGCTCATGAAGAATAAACATAAGAGTGGCTTATGTATACCTCTATTCATACAGATTTTGGCACCATTTGAAAAATACATTATATTAATCTAAAGCAAATTCATTCCTCCATTATAATTCCCCCCACATTAAAATTAAATTAAAAAAGCTTATGAGAATTACACTTCTATAGTTTGAACATTTACTTTTATGTTTTTATCTTTGTACAGTTTTTTATTTTTTATGATTGTAAGCTGTCCAAAGTTATTCTGAGGTAAGATGAGCAGCCAATTTACGAATAAATAAGTAAGTAAATAAGTAAATCACTGCATATTGTTATTGCTTTTTTAAAAGGCATGACCATTCCTGAACAATGAGATTAAAAAACAATTTTTAATTATTTTTTTTAAAGTGAATCCAGGAAATGTATCATACAGTGTTTGAGCAGATGTGCTTAGCTGAACCAAGCTGTTCCATTTCCAGAATTCTTCTCTCTTTCAGATATTTGCTAGCTAGGAATTCTGATGATTAAAGCCTAATGTATTTGAAGGCATCAAATAGGAATTACATTTTTAAAAAATTGAATTATATAATGCAAGTGTATACTTAATTTATCTTGGAAAAAAACTTATTATTAATATTTTCAAATAATATTCCAAAACCATAATCATGATATTGTGGTCAGTGACATCAGCAAAAGCTGATACATAATGAGGTTTAATTTCAGCAAAAGCTGATATTAATTTCAGCAAAAGCTGATACATAATGAGGACAGAGTTTTAAGGATGAACCAAAAATTTTATCTCATAATTTTTGAAAAGGTTTAGAATGTTTATGAATCAGTAAATCCAGTGGATTTATATAAAAAATAGGAGGCATAAATACAGGCATAGTTTTGGTTTTCAATCATTATTTATTAAGCAACCTTCAAATCACAGCAAATCAATATTCATTACTATTATAGACCAGCCTACATTAAGCAATATTAGTGGATAAGATAATACGGTACCAAAGAGATAAGATTAAAGGATGGAACAGATTCCAACATTTATTAAATGGTGGGTTAAAGATGATAATCTTTTTGTAATAAAGACCACAGAATAATGGAGTTGAAAGGAACCTTTCAGATCTTCTAGTCCAACCCCTGCTTAGGCAGGAAACTCTATGCCATTTCAGACAAAGATTTGACAAAGATTTGCTACTTATGACAAATAATTAAGTTTCTCTAATACATGTAATTATCCTCTTTTCTTAGGCACAACTTTGAATTTTGTGCTTCCATTCTTTGGTTGAAAAAGCATATAAAGATGTATTATTTAATGAAAATCAAGCACAAAAAGATATATTTGGATAGTGTTTCAAATGTGTATACGAGATAAAATTCCACACATACCAATGAAAATGTAAGTAATGTGCACATAAAAATTAATTCAAAATACAAACAACATCCCCAACTTAAGGACAGATGCGTTCATTCCTGAGCAAAAGGTATTATGAAAGGTCTGAATCACCTCTTACAAAATATATAATTATGTAGAGTTTCCCTTTGCAAACTACACATCACACACATCAGAGGTAATATTCAGCAGATTCTGACCAGTTCTGGAGAACCAGTACCGAAGAACTGGAAAATACCACCCTGACCAGAGATTTTACAGTAACCTTCCACTGCTACATCCACCAAGCCACGCCCACAGAACCGGTAGTAATTTTTTTTGAATCCCACCATTGACACACATGTATTGCATTAATAATGTATTCATCAGTCTAGATATACAATCTCCCACATTTACATTGGAAAACCCCTCATTGAAGACATTGGCTTCCTTTTAAATAAAATTGCCCTTCTGCAGTGGCATAATGCATATGTTTGAGAAAAGCAAGCATATATTTATAGATATTACAAAGACAACTGTTAAATTCAACACAAAAGTAATTTTGAAATAATTTCTACCCTCTAATTACAGATTTATAGTCGACTCTGATCATGTACACATCTTTTGCATGGAGATATCTATCTGCAGATATGAAATTATGTGAAGCAAAGCATATTTTCATAACATAAGCATGCAATAAATTAAAAAGGTTGGTTTGATATTATTATTTTGTATGTTGCCAATCTACAAGTTGCTGACTGTCCAGCCATCTCTCTTTATGTGTATCTGTAAGTGGATGTGCGAGAAAGAAAAAGTTGAGTGTCTAAGAGAAAAAGACAAAGAAATATTATGAAAATGCCAGGGCAACCATTAATCTTATCTTATCCCTTGGAAATGGCATTTCAATAAAATGAAATGGGAGAGATACATGCACTGAAAAACTTAAGTCATCTGCTATTATAATTAATTATTAGATTCCATCGTTGGGTACACCAAACAATGTTACATTCACATGTGTAGCTCTTTTCAAATACAATTCTTCTAGAAAATATTTCATTCTTTTTGCGATGGATACAGCACAATATAAAGTGGCAGTTTTTGAAATTTGGGGACTGATTCAAAACACATAACCAGATTTCCCCCCCGATATTGAGTATGAAGATGATTTTTAGGAAAAAAACATGGAAAGAGTGGCATTGAGAATATTTTTCAGGCTACCTTCTCAAAAGTTGGTGTAGTTCTGATCCTATCTACAGGAACTGGCTGAGGACATGGGGAGAAGAAAACTTAAGTTTTTTAAAAGACTTTTAATTTCCTTTGGGCTGTGGGCATCAGGAGAAGAAACATAATTCAGAATTCAAACAATAAAATGAGAAGCAGCAATTGTGTCTCTCCCCCTCCCACCATTAAAAATTGAATTCTATGTTGTAATCCTGGCTCCCAGGCAACCTACCCGTAGCAAATCTGGGATGACGGATTTGTTTTGACTGCAGAACCATGCAGACAAATGGAACAGACAGATGGCATGATGTGTATTCATGATACATGTCCTCGTACCAGAGTCTAGTCCATACTGACTTTTTAATATAAAAAATTAGGACAGAGCTGCAATCCCAGAAGTGTGAAGAGCTTCAAACTAACCCAATCAGAGTGGGGTGACTCTTTTTTTTAATATGAATGAATTCATAGACGGTATCTTGCTGAGGGATATACTAGCATTTTTCCCTCCAATGGTTCTTTGTAATGATGGAGCACTGTGCCTTTAACAAATGTATATCAAAAGAGAGAAAGAGAAAGATATATATATAGAGAGAAATCAATGATTATTATAGAAGGCTAAGTTTAGAATCATTTCCCACTGGCATAAAAAGCAGGTATCAGAATGCCAAATATAAGCAATATAACATTGATATTTAGTTCTATCATATTAAGCAAAGAATGAGGTGAAAATCCTGTGGTGGTTTGTCTTTCTTCTCTGTGTAATAAAAAAACCCACCCCCTCTTCTTCCCAAACTTCTTTTATCTGGAAGCCTGGCTGATTAAACACAAAGAAAGCAAATGCTTGTCAGCAAATGCAATGAGCGTTGTTCAACATAAAAGAAGCTATTTATTCTCCAATGTAGAATCAACTGGGATAGGACGGGGTCTCTCTCTCTCTCTCTCTTCCCTCCCTCCCTCTCTTTCTCCTCTTGAAAAAATATGCTTTTCTTTTTATTTTATTGTCTCGGCTTTGTCAAACATTCCTCATAATCTACTACCAGGTCCAAAGAAGGTTGTTGGTACCATTGCTATGCTGAATATGGGCTTATTTCAGAGAATCTGTGAAAACAATTAACCAGGAAACTCTCCTATTCAAATCTCACCTTGTGTCTCTGAATTCACCAGGCAATCATAAGATATATCTTAATTTAATTCTTTCTGCAATTGCTAGGTTGGGAATAATAATAATACTGATCTTCCATAGGAATATGCAGTAAGGTTGTTTGAAAACTGAGCAAGTTGTTGCACCGATCATAACAACATACATTTCAATACCAGGTTTTTTTCAAATACTTTTTATCACATGGTTTTGTTTAGTCACCATATGAACCAGCACGACAGTAAAGATATAGCAACCAAATATTCTCCATCTATTTTTGGACTTTTGAGTTCTATCTGCCTAGTCTGAATGAGAAATAGCTAGGAATGTAAGAGTTATATTGTAGTATAAATCTCTGAACTGCAGAGGATACTATCAGTGACTTAATGTGTTGTACCAGTGGTCATTAATGGGATTGACAATGGGAAATGCGATATTATAACTTCAAAGTTATCAGGTCAGTTTTAGCAAATATTCTAATAGAAGCAAGATATGCAAAAAAAAAAAACATGTCATGTGAATTCAACCTAGTTTGTAATTAATCTTTTTGAAATACTTGGAACATTGGTCAGATTTCAAGCATTAATTCTAATTGTAACATCACAAACAGGAACAGTACAATAGGATCAATGTATATTTTAGGAAGAGTGCAATCCCCTATACAATGGTTTTGTAGGATTAATGTAAAGGATATTAATGCCCCATCTTGAACATATTTTCAGTGGAATCCAATGGATTTTAAAGGAATTTCTTGTGTAAAAGGATATTTAGAATTTCAGCTTTGTTTTAAATTCTGCTTAAAATATTTTTACAAATTATATTAATAAAGGATTTTTCTTTCAACTATCCACCAAGGTCCAGTAAGAAAAGAGGCAAATTACTTCTATGAGGCATTATGGTTGTTCTCTACCATTCCTCATCTCTGACAAATCTATGGAAGGACAAATTCTTCAAACATACTTTGTAGAGGGGAAGGATCTTATACTTAGAAGAACTTTATAAGTAACTCACCAAACATCAAAATGATATTTTGACATACCAGTTTCTGCTTTCCAGAGGACCAAATAACAATCAACTCAGCAATAAAATCTTTTTTTTCCTGAGTTGATTTGGATTCCTGATAATTTCTAGACATGTCCATAGAGTTTTCTTGGCAAAATCCAGATCCTTTTTCCAATATGTTTTTTAAAATTCCCCATGCCCTAATCAAATAGACATTGCTTTTCTGTCATCTAACAATATCAAGAGAAAAGCCATGTAAGCCTTGTGATCTGTAGACATTTCTTTCTGAAATATTTCTGTGAAGGGTGAGATAAAAAGAACTAATTAAATAATACATGGCTACAATGTTATTGTTCTTCTCCAACAGTTTTCTACTCAGTTGCTAGTAGTCTTAAGAAAGCTTAATTTGTCTGCCTCTAATAGCTGCTTTTGATGTTGCCACAAATAAATTAATTACAATTTTCACACTTGCCTTTCATTTTTCCTTCACCTATAATTCTCTGATTGTCTGGACACTCAGTAATGCCTTTAAAAACAATTGGAGTTTATTTCCTACTGTGCAGGATAGGATGGTATGGAAAAGAAGTAATAGTAAACATGTTTTGTATATAAAGAAGATAATCATACAAAACTATTCCAAACTGGGAATATAATATGTGTCATAATGGTATTTTTCGATAAAGGAATGAGGCTTGTTAAGAGAGCAATTTATGAAGGATGTGTAATTTTATATGGGTTTTCTTACAATGTTCATATTTTACTGTCATATATATTTATTCACAGATTTCTGATGTACAAAGACAAATTACAGTATGCAACTCATACTGATGAAGTGCATGTTCTAGGCTCCTTATACAGGATCCCCAGAGGTTCCATGCATGGAAAACAAGTAAAAATAATTTGCTTCTGTTCAAGATGGCCCAAGACAGCTAATTATGTGTAATGGTTAATGCATCATTCAAGTTAGGAACTGGGAGACTGCGAGTTCCAGTTCCACCTTAAGCATAAAGACAGTTTTGTGATCTTGAGCCTGTCACTTTCTCTCTGCCCTAAGAAGGAGGCAATGGCAAACTATTCTGAAATCTTGCCAAGAGAACTACAGAGACTTCTCCATGTAATAGTCCAGGATCAACACTGACTCAAAGACACAAAAATAAATAAATAAATAGTAAACCCACAGGGGCCTATCGCAGAATGCAAAACTCTTTGTACTTGGTGATATGACTGCTTTGCACAGGTGCTCAGAGAACCATTTTTTAAAAAATAGCTCTTGCCTATTGGAAAGTTGTCCACATTGGTTTAAACCCACATTATATAACTAAGTTTTGTTAATGATGCTATTACTTATTAATTTTTGATATCTTCAAAATATAATATTTTTGATACCTTCAAAACACTGTTAATACTGCAAGCTCCTTTTGTTCCTGTGCTTATGTATCTTCAGACAGATGACAACTGATTTCCACAGCCCTGACACATTAACAAATTTATTATTTGTTTAAGTCATCCCTGGAACCAAAATTTTAAATTCCATATCGGACAAAAGTCATGGTGCTTCAAATGATAAACAGTTCCAGCAGTTTAAAGCAATTTTAGTTTTATTATTTTTTTAATTCAAGAGTGCAGTTTGCTTGTATTAGTGACATTTGGACATAATTCAGAAAAAAAAAGATTACTTGAATATTTTTTAGTAACATTATGATAAATTAGGCTGCTGTACCTTGGAATTCTGCTAACATGTCTCATCTGTTTTCCTTTGGTAGATACAGAAGATGCTGACCCCAGAAGATGTCTTGAGTTAATTTAGTTACTCATCTGGTTCTCTCAATTCAACTGGAAAAAGAAACAAGGGAGAATTTGAGTTTTGAATATGTGTGTGTGTATATGTAGTGTCTGTGTGTAAAAAACAATTTTTTTTAATTTTTTATGTCCTACATTTTCTCATGATTTGGTCATATATAATTAGATAAAATGAATGGTGATATAGAAATAGGAACCGACTTTCATGAACAGCAAATAGTATGGGCAAAAAGTACACATTCCACTGAATCCATGTAACATGAAAATTCTTTTCTCTTATAAATTTAGGCCAATTAACAAATAAAACTGCTTCACATGATAGATGCTATCACAATAATGAATTGGAGAGTATGCGTAAGTGTACTGTATCAGTAATTCTGTGACCCTTGTTAACCCTGGGTTCCCCAACCAGGGTTAGGTAGACAAGCTAAACAGAATGTG
>BLBF01000020.1:1359196-1369970 GCA_015471245.1 Laticauda colubrina
TATTATTTCACCTAAACCAGTTAGGGTAAACAATGTTATCCCTAACAACCCTAAAGCCTGTTTCCTCAAATACAATACTATCTGCATTAGTTAAGAATATAGTATTGATCTGAACAGCAATTGTACAGGAAACAGGAGGGAAGTGCCATCTTTCTTTTTGTCTCAAAGGGTAAAATTGCTGAGCTAGGCTTTCCATAAGGAAAGTTTTCTTTGAGTCACTGAAAGAGCAGAAAAGAATGCAGAATTGGGTATCTCACGCCAGTTGAAACTATATTGCTTCCTCTAGCAAATTCTGCAAATGTGAGAAATGACTTTTGTTCAAGTCCTAATATACTTGTCTAGAACTTTAGCATAAGACAGGACAGATGTTCTGACCTTCACAAAATCATGAAACAGACTACTTGTCCCAACAAAACCCCTTTTTATTTGGCTAATGTGAATTCCTATCAGTCACATCCAGCAAAGTCCTCGCAAACAGTCTTTCAAGGGTGAATTGCAAGCACAGACCTTATCAGGCTTGGAGAGTTGCCAGGCCAATAGCTTCCAAGCACAAGCTATCCAAGGAGTCTCTGTGAGTCACAAACTCAAATAAACAAATCTTCACACTAATTAAATGAACTAATTGTCTCCTGAAAACACCACTCCCATTTCGCTCTTATTTATTCCCTATGGGAGGGGCAATTCACCGTCTACCTATGACTTTAGTCCTGATTTACCCTTGTTCCTTAACTGTTCTCTTTTCCAAACAGTTCTGTGCCTACGCACATCAGGAACAGGCTCCAGCTGTTCTTCTGCCCCACTGATCTTCGACTCCAAAGGAAGCTGTTAACTGTTGGATGGCCCTGGCCTCATCTCTGCCTCTGACGCACAGCACTCATGAGAGCCTTCCCAAAATACTAGGACTGGCCCATGCTCCTTCCCAACTTCCTGACAACAACACATGACAAGGCCTATCCACATGTAGAAGGGATGTTTATTTCATTTATTTATAAGTCACTCATCTCACTATCAAGCAACTCTGACAACATATAAATCCTTTTCCCATGCCTGCCATGTTTTATAGGTGAGAGGTAACCATTTCATTTTCATCCCACAACTTCCTATATGTTCCTTCAGTACATAGTACTGTAATACTACACTGTAGTATTTCCTGTGTACCATATTTTACTGAGCCTTTTCTTATATCACAGCCAACTGCATTTGAGGTTGTGTATAAGATGGCAGGGCTACCTCTTACGGATGCAGCTCAATATTACACAGATGTACAAAGAGGACTTGGATTACAACACCATGCCAGCCATCTTTCAAATGTTGTCATACGGGGTCCACAAATGCTCATGAAATGTCAGATTAAAGCCAATCAATTAAAATCAATAATATAGAATGTCACAGTAAACTATCACAGTAAACCTCTTAGGCTATTTTATTTATAGAAACATGCCCTGAAGGCTTTTCTTAATAAATGTTAACACATTTGATCCATACCACCAAATTAAAAGAATCTATAATTATGTATCTATTTATATACTGTCTCCTTTTTAAGTGAAATTTTAAGCATTTTAGTTAAGAGTTAAAATGATTTGAATAATGAGAATGTTAATCACGTGCAGTAGTTAGTTGTTTAAACACAATGAGTCTTCCCTCCCCTCAGCACTTTTATATTTGTGTTTTATTAAAACGCCCATGATCAGTTGAACTTACAATGATATCCAAAGATTCATCTTCCCTTTCTTGTTACATCCACCAAAATATCCTGAGAACTTCATGTCATTTTTTTCTTTTCAGACAAGGTAAGTGTTATTGCCCATAATGTAGTGAAGTTCTGTATAGTTGTTATGAATGTGTGCAAACAACTAACTACTCCATGTGACTAACATTCTCATATCAGATTCATTTATTCTATTGCTATGTGGATGCTAACCATCGAAGACAAAAACATATTTTAGACCAATAAGAAATTGACCAGTTGTGCTCTGTGTATTTATAAATACTGTTGTTCACCCCAATTCTACCATCTGCTCATGTGGGACATCTGATTGTTATTGAATAAAGTTGTTGACCTCATTTCCTCATTACACATGGAATCTTTATTCCGGCCACAGAAGCAGATTCAGCTGGATGCTAGGAAAAAAGTTTCCTTACAATAGGAACAGGCTGACAATGAAATAAATTACTCTGTATGATGGTGATTTCCTCTTTTCTGGATGTTTCAAGCAAAACCTGGATAGTCACTGATTTGAGATATGTTAATTTGGATTTCTGCACTTAAAAAGGTGTATCCTATGATGCTTTTATTTATAACCTATTTGTACATATCAAACAACAACAACAACAACAACAACAATGTGTTGGGAGGAATAGTTTTACCAGCATTTCTTTCATTTCATAAGATGGCACTTGATAAGGCAGGGAAAATGAGCGATTTAAAAAAAAATACCCACACATTTTTCTATCTTTTTTTCTTGTTTGTTTTATTACATTTTGTTCAAGCCATATATACATGTGTTATGAATTGGACACCTAATTGCACTATTACATCTTACACTTTGGTAGTCAATTAGATAATCTTATTATAAGATGTAGGCAGTTGCATACAAAGCTAGAAAAGAATAGAAATGGCAAGAGGTTGGTTAAATTTTTTCTCGTTATACTGCCAGTTAGCAAATAATTTGTTGGGTTGACATCGTGATTCGACTATAGTGCACTTTCCCCCCAAAAGAAAAGTGACAATCTTATCTCTTTAATCAAGACTATCTAAAAATCATTGCAGCATTTGTGATAATTTCATTCTTTAACCTAGCATTGATTTTCCCACAGAAATTCTTTTTTTCATAATGGAATGTCTGGGAAGCAAGGTACAAGTTGACTTTCTAATTCACACACTATTCCTTCAGCTCCCTACCATATATGAAGAAGCTTTCATGTGAACTTGATGCAAATCCCTATCCAAATGCCTGCAATTTACAAGATTAGTGTGCCAAGTATACTGTGACTCTATAACCAGAAGAATGAGAAAACTTTCTCCCAAACACTTCTGCATGCATCTTGACACCTGGGACTCCTCCTTGAAATTGTGGTTAGTCCTAGCACCCCTGCAGTCAAGGAATCTTGATTTGCAACCTAACCTTTAGATAAGCAAAGTCAATGGGGGAAGTTGGCAGGAATTAGCAAGTTTCAGTCATAGAAGTCTTTGCTTAATAATCCATGGTGATTAGCTTAATGCTGCTAACTGGACACTTCTGGAACTGTTGTCACTAAAGCCCATGTACCACTGCACCAACGGATGCAAAGAGGATGTAAAACGGACAAAAAAGCTTGCCATCCATTGGAAAACGCGATGCATCCATTGTGTACTCATTGCATACGTGATTCATACGCACTATCCGTCAAACATCCATCTACTGCTATTTCATCCGCTCAAAAAGTTTTGAGCTGCACAAAACTTTTTGAGCGGATGACCTGTCCGCCGCGTATGATCTACATCTGCAACACATATGGGCAACAAAAGTTCGACATCCGTTGTCATCCATTACACGTCCACTGTATCCTCTCGGCTCCCTCTGGACATCCCCTCAACTCACATCCACTGCAGCTGAAAGCAGAAAGAGGGAGGAAGCAAAAGGTATGTGGAACATCCACACAGCGTTAGTAGCACAGAAATAGAAAGGATGTAAGTGGATGCATCTCATATATAAAGCATTAAAATGGACAAAACGTTCGTATATGGGACGTATCTCGGATATTTAGGATGTCTGGAGTATGCCTAGAGTATGTGGAAGGACACCTAGCGGAAAACCGACATTTCCCATAAAAAGGGGGAGGAAATCACCTGGATCTCACTATCAGTCCAGCAGCCGTGGTGTGCAGACCTCTTCACCCATGCTCTTGCTCTTCCACATCATTCATTGATCTCCACCATGGATCATCACACATTCCTTAAGGTAGCTGCCATAATTCAACACCAGAACCAAGCCCTCTTCAGACTGTTTCACCTTTTCTATGCAAGGAGAAGAAGGAGACGTCCAAGAGCTGTCTGGGTCCGAAGATGGATCGGGAGAAGAGTGGAGTTTGGACTCTATGACAAGCTGATGGTGGAGCTGAGGAATGAAGACACTCGTGCATTCCAGTACTTCATGAGGATGCCGCCAGCCATGTTTGATGAACTTGTGGAGCGTCTGAGACCCACGTTGACCAAGCCGAGCACCAACTTCCATCCCAGCCTGGACCCTGGACTGAAGGTGGCACTGACTCTGCGCCACCTGGCCTCTGGAACCACGTACAGAAACATGCAGTATGCCTGGAGGGTGCCACACAACACCATCAGCAAAGTGGTCAGAGAAGTGGTGCAGGCCACCATTGAAGAATACGTGGAGAAGCTCCTCCACTGCCCCCCCACTGAAGAAGGCTGGAGGAAACTTGTAGAACAGTGGTATCAGAGGTGGAACTTTCCCCACACCGTTGGAGCCATAGATGGGAAGCACGTGGCCTGCAAAGCTCCACCCAACTCAGGGTCCTCTTATCACAACTACAAGGGCTTCTTCAGTATCATCCTCTTTGCCATGGTTGATGCTGACTCCAAGTTCATGTACATCGATGCTTCAGGCAACGGGTCAGCTTCAGATAGCCAGGGATACAACGCCAGTGATCTCAAGGATGGGCTGGAACGCAATCTCATCATGGGTTTTCCAGATCCAGACCCCCTACCCAATGACACACAAGATGTGCCCTACTTCATCGTGAGTGATGACACCTTCTCCCTCAGAACCTACCTCATGAAGCCCTACACTTCCAGATGCCTCACCCGTGAAGAGAG
The DNA here is from genome assembly GCA_015471245.1 of Laticauda colubrina. NCBI lineage: Eukaryota > Metazoa > Chordata > Lepidosauria > Squamata > Elapidae > Laticauda > Laticauda colubrina. The sequence continues at coordinate 1,364,010 of BLBF01000020.1, forward strand.
GATCTTCAACTACAGGCTGTCCAGGGCAAGATGGGTGGTGGAGAACACCTTTGGCATCCTGGCCAACAGGTTCCAGGTACTTCTCACCACCATGCAGCATCACCCAGGGACTGTGAGGAGCATTGTGGAAGCTTGCTGCATCCTGCACAATCTCATGCGCACCTACGACCCAGTGTTGCAGAACAGGCTTGTGGACCGTCAACAAGGCAATGGGGACATGGAGCCTGGGGAATGGAGGCAAGGACGAAACCTGATAGACACTGTGGATGGACAAGGCCCCAACAGAGCTTCACGTGAAAGGAAGAAGCAGCGCAAACTCCTGAAACACTGGTGCAACTCCCCAGCTGGAGCAGTGGAGTGGCAAGACAGGATGGTAGATGCTTAACAGATGCTTCCTTGAGCCTGTCTCATCACACTGATGCCATGTATGTTGAGTGGCCTTACAATTAATAGGGCATTAATAAAGAATTTTGTTTATTTTGAAATGTGTTGATCAATGAATAAATTGTTATTGATAATAAAGGGCCATATGTGTGGCAGCTGGGAGGGTGGACCATACAGTCCTACTATGCTTGCACTGGAGGTTTATCTATCCCACAACTATCCTTACTGATTCCACAACTATCCTTACCAATCCCATAGCTATCCTTACCCATCCCACAGCTATCCATCCCACAGCTATCCTTACCAATCCCACAGCTATCCTTACCCATCCCATACTATCCTTACCAATCCCACAGCTATCCTTACCCATCCCACAGCTATCCTTACCCATCCCACAGCTATCCTTACCCATCCCACAACTATCCTTGCCTATCCCACAACTATCCTTACCTATCCCACAAGCATGCAAAGGCTTAACCCTTTTTTCAAAGTTTTCACCAACACTTTATAAAGTAAATAAAATGAACCAAGTGTGCAAAGCAAAGATAACCTTTATTAACAACTGTCTTAAGTAAACTGTATGACTTTATTAAAAAAGCAAAATGACCCAAGTAAAGTGTCTTTAAGCAAAGATAAGGTGAACAGGTAACAACTCATTCTCTGGCACTATTCTCAATCACTCTGAGGCATGTCCATGGTCTCAGCTGTCGAGCGGGCATGGACTGTGGAGGTGGCTGTTGCTGGAGTGCTGATATGAGACGCCATTGGGGTGCCTGGCCCCGAGAGTACAACAGGGGATGGTGTGTTCAGGAAGCTCCCAGGGAGCTGACTCAGTCCTGTGAGGTTGAGGCCCTTCCTCAAGGACCTGGGATGTCAGGCACAGGACTGAAGACAGATTTTCTGTTGAGGGGCTTGGCTGTGGGGTGGAGGAAGGAGGAGTGTTGTGGGGCTGTCTGGTCTGCAGCTGGGTCAGGTGAGGCGTCTGTGGCGTGCGATGTACCTGGGCCTGGACTGGGAAGGGATGCCTCTGGTGTGGGAAGTCCTGGTACTCGTAGCCTTGGTAGGTGAGGGGCTGTTGAAAACCGTGGAAGGGCTGGGACATCGCCTGGGGTGGAGGAGCAGACCTGGAGTGGGTCAGAGCAGATTCAGCTGGGCCCGGAGGGTGGTGCAGCAGTGCTGTGATTTTCTCCTTCATCACCTGGTACTGGGCCTCGGGCAGGTCCATGAGGGTCTGACTCACATACGTGATGAAGGGTTTACGGTTAGAGGATGGCATATTGCTGTGGACCAGCTGAGAGAGAAGATCTGTGCTGGTCTGGATGGTGTCCCTGATCTCCAGCAGGACAGTGTGGCTCTGGCCCTCCAGTCTGCCTCTCTGCCTGCTTTCTGTGGAGGTGGAACTGGGTGTGGGTGTGGGTGTGGGTTGGTCTCTGGCTGCTTCTTCTTCTTGCTCCATTTGAGACAGGGGATCCTCCATGTCCTCTGGCATGGAGAATGCAGCTGAAGGGGGGGGTCTCTGCCGTGGGGCCCTCCAAAAGACACCTGCCTGGACACGGTAGCTGTCTCCTGGCTGGAAGAGGAGTGGCTCTCTGTGGGCTGTCTGAGGGAGAGGGTTGACAGAGGGGCTGCTCCTCAGTGGCGGATCTCACCCTCCAGGAAGCTGCACCTGGCCATGACGTACATCTCACGGTCAGTGAGCTTGACAGCAGCCTGGCCAGATTTCTTCAGGTGCAGCTTGCCATACCAGGTGTGCATGTGCTTCCACCATCCCAGGAGTACGTCTGAAGTGTAGCCCAGGCTCTCTGCCTTGTCTCTCCAAGCTGCCTGCTTCCTCTTGGTGTCGCGATAGAGCCTGTGGCCCTTTCTCCACAGGTACTTGTTCTCCCTCAGCCATTCCAGCACCTCCTCTCATGGTCTTCAGAAATTGAGTACTGTTTCCTCTCTCCCTTCTCCTTGCCTTGCCTCTTCCTCCCTCTGGCAGGGGCTTCAGGACCTTCAGCAGCAGGGCTTTGAGGGCCTTGGGGCTGGTCCATCACAGCAACAGCAACAGCAGGAGAAGCACCAGCAGACTAGCAGGAGAAGCACCAGTAACAGCAGCAGCACCAGCACTAGCAGCAGCACCAGCAGCAGGAGAAGCACCAGCAGCACCAGCAGGAGCAGCACCAGCAGGAGAAGCACCAGCAGCAGCAACACCAGGAGCACCACCACCAGCAGCAGAAGCACCAGCAGTTTCAGAGTCAGCGCCAGGGGGTGGGATGGTGGTTCTGTCCTTCTTGCCAGGACTGGCAGGAGTAGGCACAGGCTTTCTCTTCTTCCCTGTCGAACCATGATGTTCTTTCAAGATGCCTCTGGCAGCAGATCTTTCCTCTGAATGCTGACTGCTTGCGAGCTGCATCCTTTTATTTCTGTGGAGCTGATGCAATTCATACTCCCCGCATGCGCAGTGAACGCTTTGCATCCGCTATGCATCCTATAGGCGTCCGTGATGCATCCGTGTCATCTGCTACGCATCCGCTCCTTCTGCTATGCATCCACTTCGCTATTCTCCCCCAGAAGCCCTGCGGATGTGTCATCCGCTTCCATCTGCTAGGCTTCCTACAAACATCTGCTTACCATCCTCGCTACGTACTACCCCCATCCGTTCCTTTCCGTTGTTGTCCGTTCTGTTTATGCAAATTTGGGGCACTTTTGAGAGCGGATAACAACGGATGGAGCCACCCCCAAAATTTTGCTCGTCCGCTATGTCCTTTTTGCATACGTTTTGCATCCATCGGCCAGTGTGACCTAGCCTTAAGTGATGTGGTCATGTGATATCATATTTTATGACCAGATCACTTAGGGATGAAAATTCCTGCATATAGTAGACAGGACATTTTCTCAATCTATACTCATGAAATTTACATATGATTATATTACAATTATTATTTCTTTGTACATTAATACCCAATTCTCATCTGAACTATTTTCACCATTTTTCACAAGCAAGAGCTTCCTTCTATTCCTCAGCATTATATTTTAAACGCTGTCCTGTGAAAGGTCTCTGGTAAAATTCTCCATCACTCCTTTTACATTACATACAAATGGAAATAAAATATCAGATGTTTTTTATGGTTATAGGAAGAAAATTTCTGCAACATTTCATGTGTGAAAAAGCAATTCATTTTTCCATCTTTGAACAGTTATACAAGAAATAAATAACATCTTAGCTAGAAGTAATATACAGTATGAGTTGAAATAGTTTTGAAATAGAATTGATACAAATATGACAAATATAACAGGCAAGCTCAATGATTGTGCATTTCTTTAAAGCATCATCAAAGTGGAACTTGTATCTTTCATTTTCTTATTTTCCATTCATGGGGCAAAATGACACATATTCCATCTTTGTCCTTTGAAATCACTCTAAAACCTTGTCACATTTAATTTCTATTGAAATAAACTCCAAACTCAGGGCTACCAGGGATATGAAATTAGAACAGATTTTGCTGTTGCTTCTATGAAAAATATCTGAAACCAATCAAATTCAGATATATAGATAATTTATCCTGCAAAACTTTATGTAAAGCTTTTAATTATAAACTTAATATGGCTAGATCTACCAAGGTGTGAAAACTGTGTTCTAAGACAATTAAAAATCCAATATTTTGGATTTGCTAATTTTTGTTAGTGTGAAAAATGAAACTCCATTTTCTTATCAATTATTGATATGACATGTTTTTGATGTAGTAGGTGTCTTCTACATTAGAAAAATTAAGTTAACCTTTCAAATTCATCCCATAGTAAGACAACAGTATTCAGATAAATTCAAATAGTATTATTTCCACTTGTAGATAAATTTATATTGTACTTAATATATCATATTTTTTTAAAAAAGTATCATAGTATTTCAATAGGTCTCATGACATCGTTTCTCCCTAACCTACTGGGTCTTAACTCTAAACCAGCAGCCCCATTTTTTGCAGTTTGGCTGGGGGAAGGAGGAACCGGGGCACACAAGCGGCGGGCCGGCACGCATGCATACGTGCCATTGGAATTGTGTGAGTAATGGGCTGGTATGGAAGTACATGCGCGCACTCGCCTGCCACCCCCGCACCTCACTTCCAAATAGGACACAGCCTACTAATGGGCTGCAGTCTGGGGGTTGGGGACTCCTGCTCTGAATATATTTTTTTTAAAAAATTTACCTGCCTCTTTCATTGTTTTTTCTTGTCAATTGTAACAGCTGACATGTTAGCTGAAATGTAGACTAAACCCAACTGAGCAGAAAATGCAAGTCAAACAGACCTAATAAACCCCAAGTAACCAACATACTACCATTTTGGGTATCAATTCTTTGTTTCTCCTTTTACCAGCTTTCAGAAATCCTGATACATTATGAATGCTTGAATCTCAGATTACATTATTCAAAACTTTGCAAATATATGAATTAGTGGTTTATCTGCATCATTTACTAATGCAAGGATATTGAATTTTTTTCAATCCCTGAAAAAAACCTTGGCAAAGGTAGACAATTAATTTCTCTTCCACAAAATTTAGTATTTTATATTCATTCTTCTTAATAAATTATTATACCCAGCTATATTGTCTCATTGCAATTATTTTGTTGAGCTTGACATACACAGTTTTAGTCTTTCTAGAAATATTCTTTCCTGTATTTTGTCTCTGAAGCCATGAACTTCTTGCCAGTTTTCTATTCTTCTCACTAGCATTTTACACATGAAATCTATTTTCCTTTAGCAAATGGGATCTTTGTGTCTTTGTCTTCTTTGCTAGCTTTCAGGCATGTTTTGGCAGAAGCTTTGACTGCCGAGGCATTAGAAAGCAGGGAGAGGGAGGGACTGTGCAGTCATTTGTCAGCTTTTCCTGCATTTGTAATTTTTTGTCCACTCAGCACTATTAGAGGGGCTTAAAAAGGGGGAATTCTCAGAGCTGAAGAGAGTCAAAAGCTCTTTAAACAACCACCAGACAGTAACAGTCAAGGTCAGGAGGAGAAAGGGTCGGATTTAAATTATCTTCTGGGTGTAAGACACATTTATCTAAAGTCAATGTGGGCTAGAATTTCAGATTTTTGTGAACAAAACTGCTCTCAGGTACTTCTTATATGATTTAAGAGGCAACATCTCAGATGACTAAACCAAAGAAAACATTTTAGAGACACTGAATGGAAATCTGAGTTTCTTACATTATTTCTCTAAAAGCAAAGCCATTGCACAGGCCACTGCTATGAAACTTTTTGATTTCTGTATTTTCTGAAATCTACCCATATTCAGAAAAGAAAATATGACTTTAAAATATCTCAGGAAACAGCAAAATATCACAACTTTGGTCTTTTTCCCTCCTGCCACATAATGATTGATGACTCAGTATGCTTTGATTTTTATGAAACAGAAATGTTTTCTTACCATTTCTGTAGGCTGTTGTCATCTAAATCCCTACTGTGACTGTTAATTAATCTGACAAACCATGGAAAGACCCAGCTATCTAAGAAATTATTACTTCTAATTCCAGTGATTAATAACAGATTGTAAGATATCTATCTATCTATCTATCTATCTATCTATCTATCTATCTATCTAT
>BLBF01000020.1:1369980-1440585 GCA_015471245.1 Laticauda colubrina
TATCTATCTATCTATCTATCTATCTATCTATCTATCTATCTATCTATCTATCTATCTATCTATCTATCTATCTTCATTCTTATCCACCTATCTCTAGTTATTTAATTGTCTGTCTGTCTGTCAGCAGAGGGAATAAAATAACTCTTTATATTGTGCTAAAATGCATTATTTCAAACTTAGAATTTTGAAAAGCTGGACACTAACAAGAAAAATATATGGACTGAAAAGATCCTATTCCTGAATTACAGAAAACAAGCAAACAAAGTTTTAATAACAAACAAAATGACAACACTGGTAACTTGAATCAAAATGTTAGTGAGACAGAGTGAAACATTAGATATCCAGGAAAACATGACTTTGCAGTCATAGTGAAGAATCTTTTTAATACCTTTTAATACTCAGCAATCATGAGGGATTTTTTAATGTTAAGGGTCCAACACCAAGGACAACGCATTTTTTCCAAATCTTTTAGGCAGATTTTTCTACCAGCCAGCTGATGAACTTGGGCCAGTCAGTCACTCTTTTTTTCAGCCCAACCCATCAAACAGGGTTATTATGAGGAAAACAGGAAGAAGGAATATTATATATGCTGGACACCTTGAGATATTTATAAAAATAATAAAAATGGCACATACATAAATAAAAAAAAAAAAACTACATAGAGCATAAAATGTTTGGTCTTCTCAGAACTTTGAACTCTTATAAGCAGTCTGACTACATTTCCCTCTTATCATTTTGAAATAGACTGATTTCAAAAAGGGAGGCCTTCTTGCTTATTTAAAAGAAATCAGAGAGCAGTCCATACATTTCCTGGACTGAATATGTAAATGTTAAGTATTTTATGATTGAATATGTAAAGTTAAGAACTACTTGGAAAGAGGAAAAAGATAATTATTACTTGGTTAAGGAGTTAAACTCCAAAATTATAAAGTCATTGGACAGTTTTTTAAATACTTAGAAGAAGGGGAAGTTCAACTATCTTTTTTTTTTTTTTGCATGATGCCAGGTGAGTTAGTGAAATGATGTAGTGAGTTTGATTTTTCAATCAGGCTTTGAAAGATTGTCTAATTTCAATCCTGTGCAATATACAGTCACAAACTCAGATGTCATAAAAATCTCTCCCAGGATTCTACTATATGGCAAACAGTAGGATGAAAGAGTCTAGGAATATTTCTCACATGCTAATTTTCTTTACAGATTTCTTTTTATCATTTGAGAGTTATGGACTTTTCATGACCTCCTACAATCCTAAATTGTATAATGTGGAAACAATCATTTCATGCAATATGCCAATTATCTGTATATACATGCAGGTATTTCATTAAACTGTTTCCTGTTAATTAATGCCTGTACCTTAAAACAATTAATAAAAATAAACATAAAAGAAAAGGCATGTTGATGGCATTTTTTAAATTTAATTGGCATAAACGCAATTATTTTTTTGCAAAAATCATTTTAATTGTGTTACCTCTGGTATATCTGAGATCAGGCTTGGCATTAAACTATTCTACCTGCAGAAAGGTGCTCATTCATTAATGAAATTAAAGTGAATGGTGAAACTCAAAAATTCAATTGGCTCCTGAAAAATTGCTTTGTTTATTCCATTTGTCTCTTATACAAAACTTGCTACATGAAACATAGTATATGTTGTCTTGGTTTCACCTTCAAGAGAGAATATAGTAATGCACTGCTCACACTGCAAAGTACCAAGTTATAAATACAGATAGTTCTCAACTTGCAACCAGAATTTTGGTTGCTAAGCAAGGCAATTATTAAGTATGTCACGCTTGATTTTATGATCTTTTTTGGCATGGTTAAGTGAATCATTGCAGCTGTTAAATGAATCACAGAGTTGTTAAATGAATCCTGCTTCTTCCATTGACCTGCTTGTTAAAAGCCAGCTCAGAAGGTTGCAAATGGCAATCGTGTGACCCCAGGATGCAGCAACCCTTATAAATATATGCCGGTTGCTAAGCACCCAAATTCTGATCACATGAAAAGGAAGAATGCTGTGAAAGCCATAATTATAAGAACTGGTTGTGAGTAACATTTTCCAGTGCTGCTGTAACTTCGAACGGTCACTAAAGAAATGATTGTATGCTGAGGGTTAACAGTAAAGCTGTACCTGTTCTTTACAAGGTCAATAATTTACTGAGACTAGAATTAAAATTGAATTTTTCTTGTGCCATCTTCCTATGCAAAACTAACTTGGAATCCACACTCAAAAGATAAAAGAACAAATGTTAACCCTAACATTTTTTTCCTTTAAACATGGGAAACAAACAGCTACAATGTACATAATAAGGAGTTCAATTATTTATGTAGCAGGTTACCTGCTGGTTTTAGTAATATAAATAATTAAAGAACGTAAGAGAACATAATAAAATAATACATTTTCTATACACTGGTTATTTTACATGAGCTATGTGGTTCCCTCTCATTTTTATTCATATTGGCAGCAACTGATAAAAAAGAAATTGTTGCTCAGCATTTTACTTCATTTTAAAATGAATCATGTAATGAATGCAGTTTATTCAAAGGAATTACCTGTCATTTTTTTTGTCACTGAGAAATTTTCATTTGGACTAGTGAACTATAATCAAGGTGAGTCCACATATGAAATCCTTCCTCTCATTATCTAGTGTAATCACATAGTGCCAAGGATAATAAATGCTAGTGTCAGCCTTAAGTAGTTATGTACTCTAGACCTAATAGTCTTGCACTGAGATCTTAATCACTAAACCAGATAATACACTAGAAAAGGAAATGATAAAAAGTTCAAATATTGCTCTCCAGGTGGAAATCACCAGTCTAATTCTTTTTTCCCAGCAGTAATTTAAATTACGTTTGCAGAAGATGGACTGCCAACAAACATTTTTAGTCCTAGCTAGTGGCAGCTTAAATACATATTTGAGCTTCTGGGAGGTTCGGTCATTACTAGTGAACCAAATTGCTTAAAATGTATGTTCAATCATTTAAGAACATTGCTGAATTGAAAACTGATTACTTTGAAAGATTTACATTATGTTTGGTTAGAAATCACGTCAGCGTGGCAACAAAAATAACAAAAGCATTCTTTCCTTACTAAAGAATGTGATCACCCCATATCTTGTCATTCAGTTTTCCACTAATATAAATGAAATGTAGGATTTTTGAGAAATGATAGAACTTTTTTGATTTGTCTGCCAAAAGTGTTTGCCACTATTATTTTCGGAATTTCTAAACAAATGCATGTGATTGTGAAGAGGTAGAATTCAAAATTATATATAGTTTAGTATCAGAGTCATCTTGAAACAGAAATTTGTAAATTCTTTGTCAAAGAAATAGTATTTTAAAGTAATTTTTTCTTTACGAGTAAATGTACATTTATTCCACTTAGGTTCACCACCCTAAATTTCTCTCAAAATGCAATTTTTGGAAATGCTGATAATATATTAGCTACGGCTGAAACTTACATTAGAAACTTGGACCAGGATCACATACAGTTGTGCAGTTAGGTCTACTGGTGCTATTAAGCACTTCTTTTATACTAGGGGCAACTAATACCGGTGGCATTAAAACTTTCTGAGATAAGCCACTGGCCAAATTCTTTATGAGGTGCAAGTAGAAATTTATGGAAAGAAGGTACACAACAGTGAATCAGTTTTTGATATTAATAACTTGATGCATCCAAAAGGTCAGTAAATGCCCAGATCAGGTTTGAGAAAGCAATGCAGATAAGTGATTGGAAATGGATGAGAAAACTATTGGCTGAAAATCCTGTCCCCCCTCCCCCCCCAGTTGCACTCACCCCTTTCGTTTTAATGGGACAATTTGCCTTCTGCCTGGAAACAGGTTATAAAGCAGAAGTTGGCATTATATGCGCTTTCTAAATTGTTCCTAATTTCTTTAGGAAAAGACCAAGCTAAAGACCTGCTCATTCAAAGAATAAGGGATATAGTTTCAAATGTTAGGTTACCCCAACATGGAAGACATTGGATAAATAAGGGAATCTGGGAACTAACCAGGTATCTACAAAATTTAACTTTCCCCAAGCTACATATCTTTCAGAGTCAGGCATTAGATCTTAATCTTAATGCACTGCTACAAGACAGATACTCCAAATTCCTATTAATTGAATGTATCTGCCCATGTGATAACAAGACAATTGAAAGCATTTCATGTGTAATACTACACTGTAACTACATGGATATCATGTTTATGTCCTGCTCCCAATATGTACATTTCCAGGATGATCAGACAATTTCTATTCTATGTGAATTATCTTCTATAAGATTCAAAACTTTTTATCAGTTGTGCAGAAGCCAAATTCTGTGCTGCAATGAAAATAAGACAGAACAAGTTACAGAAAAAATCACTTTTGTTTTATTTATCAGTTTAGTTTTAACACATATTTTATTTTAGGCAATATATATTTTACTTCAGTCCATAATATTTTAGATTTATATTTGTAAACATACGCAAATCAAATCAAAGAAAGCACTCACAAACTATTTTCATTCTCTTACTAAGAGAACTTCATTTCTCCATAAAGTCTTTAAGAATTGATCTCAAAGATGATTTTACCTTACAAAGTTATTATGGAGAATAGGTTTGCCTTGTTACAAAGAACACAGTTTATTATTTTTGAGAGACAAAAGCTTGTTTGCTCATTTACAAAAATGCAAAGTGGGATAGAAATGACATACATGATACACTTATAACATCCATGTTCTTGTCCCTGCCTTTTCTAGTATTAAACTTTTCAAAATTGAACAGAACAGCACGGGGGGCAAATTTATTGAGTGTTCAGCTTGACTGTGCTTTAGAAGGGGCATTAGTTCTTACCTGACACGCCCTTTCTCTGGGAGCTGTGAAGAGCATCCAGGCATGGGAAGTGCTTCTGTCTCTCGTTCGATAGGCTGAGCTGATTTCTGAGGACACTCCTCCTTGTGGCTCCTCCCGTGTCCTCAGTTTTGGAAAGTCGAAGTGATCTGTTTATTGATTTTCTTCTTCATCATTGCTCTTTCATCTTGGCCAGGATTGAACCCAGAACCAGTCAGACTCTGGGTGAGGCTGGATGCTCTTCACAGCTCCCAGAGAAACCAACGCTCCTTCTCCTGAGAGCTGTTCTGAGCATCCAGGCAAGGGTGGCATGTCCTACAGGAGGGTCTCCATCTGGTTTGGAGTACCCCTTTGGGTGTGCACCCGTTGTAAGACCCATCTGCCCAAATGCTGCTTTGGCTGAGGCGAAAACATCCAACTTATAGTGCCTTATGAAAGGTGATGGAGATGACCACATCACCGCCCTGCAAATCTCCTCAATCGGCGCCTGAGTTGCCCAAGCCACCGATGTGACAGCACTCCTGGTGGAGTGTGCCATAATACCTCTAAGCATGGGCAATATCTATGCTTTGTAAGCTTTTGCGATTGTGGCCCATAACACCTGCCAATTGTTAAGGGTGTGATTTTCCTGCCCTGGGCGGAAGGCTGGAATGAAATGAAGAGGGCCTCCATTCTTCTGAATGAAGCAGTCCTGTCTATGTAAATGTGGAGTGCCCATCTTATATCTATCAGGTGCTATTGCCTCTCTAGAGCATGGACCGGTCTTGGACAGAAGTTGGGGAGGATCAACTCCTGTGCTTGATGGAAGGCCGAATTGATTTTGGGTATGAAGGTTGGATTGAGATGAAGAACTACTCTGTTGGAGTACACAAAGATCTTGTCTCACTGACAGAGCAGACAGCTCGGAGATTCACCTTGCCAATATTATGACTACTAAGACCACCACTTTATAGGTGAGCAGGTGGAGACTTGTGGTTCTCAAAGGTTCAAATGGTTGTTTGATGATTGCTGTGAGAACTTTGGTTAGATCCCACATGGAGGAAACTGTGTATCCCCGGGTGATGAGTGAGGGATTGTAGGTCACCATAGGAAATAACTGAGGTTAAAGCTGCCACCTGTCTGCGTAATGTATTTGGGGAAGTCCAAACCTTTCTGGAGAAAATCCAGTATTTTTGCTACCGATGGAGAAGTAGGATCTATCCTCAAAAAGAACCTTGGGAGTTGAGCTTTGAGTGATGAGGCAAAGAGGTCCAGAATTGGATGGCCAAACCGATCCAACATGTCTTGGAACAGTCTCGGGTGCAGGCACCATTCGGAATGGTTGACAGTGGCCCTGCTCAACCAGTCTGCTTGGATGTTGGATTGTCCCGAGATGTATTCCGCTCTAATGGAATGTAGGTGCCTCTCTGCCCATCAGCACAGTCTCTCGGCCTCTCTCATGAGAGATTTTGAGTGTGTGCCCCCCTGCCTGTTTATGTGGGCCTTCGTGGCCACTTTGTCAGTCAGGAGGAGGACATGCTGTCCCTGGATCTGTGGTTGAAATTTGCGGAGGACGAGGAGAGCAGCCCTCAATTCTAACCAATTTTATGCTGCAAACTTGTTCTGTTGTGCACCAGTGACCCTGAGCTACAAGGAACTGATAGTGTGCCCCCCCATCCAAATAGGATAGGGTCTGTGGTGAGTCTCTCTATGTGGGTCTTTGTAGAGACAGCCCTTGGTGATATTTATTGTGTTCACCAGTAAAGTGATAGAAGAACCTTTGATGGGATGGTGACCTTGGACATGGCATTGCTCCTTCCTGATCTTTGGTATGGAAGCAGAAACCATTGCAGGGTTCTGGCATGGAGACGGGCTCAGGAAACAAGAAATGCAGGAAATATTTTTTCCTAATAGTTTGGATAATTGGGCCAGGGGTACTCACTTGAGAGACCTAATGGACTATGACAACTCCCTGATGCTACCCTGCCTTTCCAGGGAGAGGGAAACCTTTTCTGCCACTGTGCCAATGATGACCCCCAAGTGTAGGAAGTGAGCAGAGGGTGGCAAATGACTTTTGGCCCAATTGATCGAGAACCCATGTCCTTGGAGGGCCTGGAGCGTGATTTGAATATCCCATTCCACCTGCCAATGAGACAATTATAAGATTAGAATGTCATTGAGGTAATATTGTAGGCAGACCGGCTTGCTCCTAAGATGACCTGCTAATGCCGCTAGAACCTTTGTAAATGTTCTAAAAGCAAAGGCTAAGCCGAATGGAAGAGCTTTGTATTCAAAGTGTTGACCACTGTAACAGAACCTCAAGAACCTACTATGAGAGGGTCTGATAGGTATATGTAAGTATGCCTCTGACAGATCTATTGAGGTTAAGACGTCTCCCTGTCTGATGCTAAGAAGGATGGATTGTAGAGAGTTCACCTTAAACTCCTGTAGACCAGGAAGTGGTTCAGACATTTGAGGTCTAAAATTGCCCTCCACCCGCACCCCCCAACTCCTTGGGACCACAAATAGATGTGAATAAAATCCCTGCCTTTGCTGGTCCTCCAACACAGGTTGGATTGTGCGGATCTCCAGCAAGTGTTGGATTGCAGTCTCCATATGGGTCTTCTTGGTAGGGTCCCTTGAGACAGGACATTGCATAAAGAAGTTTGGGCTTTGTGGAGAGGAATTCCAGACAGTCCTGATGTCATGGTCTCTCTGACCCAGGCATCTGAGGTGGTGGACTCCCATAGTTCTGCAAATAGTGTTAACCGTCCTCCAATGGTAGGAAATTATTTCGGGCGTCAAAAAGATTTATTTTCTGCACCACAAAAGGGCCTCTTCACTTGACCTTCCCTAGTTCTGTCCCCGAAGTCAGATCTTTCTGCCTGCTATCCCTGCCAGTACCCAAATGGTCTATGGGATCTTTAGGAATAGGTCCCCTGATAGAAGGGACAAAAGAAATTCCTCCGAAAGGACTGGGATGGTCTGGTGTCAGGCTTACGAAAGAGGGAAGGATTTTCTTCTTATCCCAAGATTCCACCAGGAGCAAATCCAGGGCAGATCCGAACAATTTGTTTCCCTCAAAAAGGGTGGATGCCAGCTTCCATTTGTGTTCGCATCCGCTTGCCAATGGTGGAGTCAAAATAAGAAGCATGCTGTTACTTCAGACACTTTGGCTCTGAAGGAAAATTTGACCGAATTCAAAGTTTTGTCTGCAGAGAATTCTGTGGCTGCCATCAATTTGGCTATGTCCTGGTATTTGAAAAAATTATGGAATCTTGCAGATGGCAAAGCCACCTTAGGGAAGAACTGGTGAAAGAAGAAGTGGCTGTAGCCACCCTGATTGCCCAGGTGTCTACTAGCTTCGCTCTCTTCTCCTCCGTTTTCAGAGCATCTTCCGCTTTGCTTGGCAGAGGAAGAGGCAAGGACCACCAAAGGTTCATCTACTAGGGGGATCTGAAGAGAACCTGATAATTTTGGGGCTAGGTTGTAAAAATTTTTGTCGTAACCTGTTGGGTTGGGATAGGTTCCTGTGGAAGACCACTGCTTCTGAACTATGTCTATAAAATCTGAGGAACAGGGATAACCTCCCCCTCAGGGATAGGTTGTAAAAAAATTAAATCATCCGACTCCCCGAGCTTAAAAAGATTCTGTGGTGGTTGTCAGATTGTCAAGGCACACAAGTGTTTTTGGCTTTAAATACTAAGGATTTAAATAAGTTTGGGCGGAACCTTTGAACATCAGTTAATCTGGGGCCAGGCCCTCATCTTCCGACATGTCCTTGTCTAGTTGCTCTACCTCAGACAAAGAATTGTTGTCTTGAGAGAACATTGAGGCAAGATGCTTAAATTCCTCAATCTGGCCTCCCCTGATCGGTATGGCTTGGTTGGTCATATGGGTGTCTGAAAGATCAGCCCCCTGGGGTGGTACCTGAAGGTGGATATTGTTGTCTGTCAAAGAAGGTTTGTTGTACCCCCTTTGCAATACCTTGCTTGATTACCTCCACCATACAAACCTTCATATGTGGGGGAATTTCCTGAGGGATTCCGTTGTGCAGAGCCCCGCTGCAGTGAGGGTTAACATAGCATCAAGTGCAAGGTATAGGGACTGCTGTTGAAGTACCAGTTTGGTTTGTCACGTTGTTTGTGCCTCTGGATTGCATTGACAGGTCCAGGGGAGGAGCTGGAAGAGAGGTTGGAGCTGCTCTTGGAGAAGTTAGTTGTTTTTTTGTCGACCTTACGAAGACATTTTTCAAGTGTTTCTTGAGAGCCTTTTGATGCCTCTTTGCATCCTTCTCTATGGCCTTGGAGGGCTTTCTCGAACCTGGTTCCCAGTCTGCTCTAGTTCCCAGTCATGGCCCTTCTGGCTGCCACTCTGGACCCTGACGTGGTGAAACCAATTGAGCTGCCCCTTGCCATTATATACCTTGATACAGGTGCTTCTAAGAATGAAGTTTGTAAGCCCAGACATTTGGTACTCCTCCTAAAATTGAGGCCTATAGGCCGAGGTAGTTGGCATGTCTAGAGAGTCTGCTCCGGTATGCAGACAGATACTCTCTGAAATATATTCAATGTAGTCCCCGGTTTTAATTTTTAATTTAATTTTTAAATATATATATTCCAATTAAAACCAAATATAATGCCAAACAGAGGATTCACCCTGACCTGCCGAGATAGGTATCAAATTATTTTGTGTAATATACTTTTTACTGGGCTTAAACAGCTTTAGTGCACAGGCGGTCACAGACCTTGGTGCTAGCTATTGCCCTGCTGACTGAAGCTTGCTGTGAGGGGTCTGCCAACTGTTTTAAATATTCTCAAGCAACAATTGCACCTGCTCTGCTGTTAAGCAGTTGTTGAAGGTCTCTTTTAGGCTGTCATTGATTAACCCACAATAGAACTCCCCGACAGCGTTTTTTGTTTTTTTTTAAAGACAAGCCTCTTGGACTGACCGTTATTTGTGGTGCAAGATTTCCAGAGGCTGAAAATCAATGAGGGAAAATGGCACCAGCTGTTACTGCTTTTGGCACACAAATCCCTCTCGTCAGCAGTTGGACCTGGCGAGGGAGAAAAGAAAAGGGAAAAGCTCTATTTCAGCTCGCCGTGCAGAGGGGAAACTCTGATGCCTCCCCCTTGTGATCGGTACAGGGATTTTGGCTATGGGGAATAGTTAAATAAAGGCCATGGGGTGATCTCAAGCCTCCACTCAGCACACCATTACAGCCCTCGCTGAAGGCTTGAGAGCTCCGACAGCCAGTTGATGTTAAACAGCGTTGGCAATTCACTTTATATCGTTCAACACTGCGATGATCGCAGGCAGCCAGAAAGACTGCGATCTGACCTGAGTGATATTGTTTTATTTTCCGATTCCATATTCTGAAAATCCAGCCAAGTTGCCTTGCTCGAACAAAGGCTGAGCTAAAACTGGGGACACTTGGGAGGAGCCATAAGGAAGAGTGTCCTCAGAAATCAGCTGAGCCTATCGAACAACAGACAGAAGCACTTCCCCTGCCTGGATGCTCAGAACTGCTCTCAAGAGAATATTTCATGCAGCAATTAATAAATGTAACAATCATATACTGTTCTCAATCACCCAGAGATTTTAAAGCAGATGTGTCCAATTTGTGACTGACGGGTTGCATGCACAACTAGTAATGTGGCTTCACAAGATAATAAAAAATATACAAAAACTAAACCATGTATTATTTATATCCATTAACTCTTATATATTTTATATGCTGCTCAAGACAATTCCTCTTCATTCAATGCAATCCAGGAAAACTAAAAGTTTGGGAAACCATGTTTTAAAACAAATTTAGCTGAAAATGTAGCCGATTCAAAGAAAAAAATCTGAATCTGCAGCTGGTTAAGACAAGATGTGAAATGGGATTAACATGTGCTGTCCAGCTCATTTTTACAGTTATGCTGGAAATATACTAATATGAAAGCAAATGTCTCAAGATAACAAATAAAAAAGTGAAGAACTTGACTCAGAGTGGCACCAAAATCAGATTAGATATCCACAGAGATCTGATTTGTTAGTGATTTTTTAAAAATAGAATATTGGTCTGTCTCTACTTGAAGCAGTTTAATTTCTAATGTTCAAATTATGTATTTGTATCTGTACTCTTATTTAATTTGTATTATAATAATGTTTCATGATTCTGCTTTCAGGAATATAAATACTTCTTTTACACTCTTCTATTGCTATGGCCAGAAGACCAGTATACATCAATTTAAGTCTGTATAAATTCTGTAGTTGCATACTTAGTTATTCAGCCAGAAATTGAAACCAAATAACAAGATTAATTACTTTTTCCTATTTGTATTCTTAATCTGATGTATTTCCCTTCCAATGTGGATTATTAGAACAATCTCTCTTACTTTTTGACTCCGAAGTTTTTTCAAACAGAGAGCACATCAACAGCAAGAATGACTTAAGTAAATTTTAGAATACATGTTTTAAGGATACAAATACTGTTGTTTTTGTCTGGGAAGAGGATGGGGAGAACATTTGTCCCATTTCAAAGATGCTTTCAAGAAAACTAACTGCTAATTATGGTTATACTAAAATGGAGTATAACCATCCAGAAATCACCTTTCCAAAGGATACTCGCAAAATAGAAATGTATCTGAAGACTTTTTCCTTGATACCAAACCCATTCCCTGCCCACAGAACACAAATGCACACACATACACACATATTTTCTTTTTCTCTTTCTCCACACACGCGTAACAGAGTAACAGAATGACAGAGTTGGAAGGGACTTTCAGACAAATAGTTGTCCAATCTCTTCTTTAAAACTTCCTGTGTTGGAGCATTCATAACTTTTGGAGGCAATTTGTTCCATTGATTAATTGTTCCAACTGTCAGGAAATTTCTCCTTAGTTCTAGCTTGCTTTTCTCCTGATTAGTTTCCATCCAT
Organism: Laticauda colubrina; assembly: GCA_015471245.1. Classification (NCBI taxonomy): domain Eukaryota; kingdom Metazoa; phylum Chordata; class Lepidosauria; order Squamata; family Elapidae; genus Laticauda; species Laticauda colubrina. The sequence continues at coordinate 1,381,709 of BLBF01000020.1, forward strand.
TGCTTTTTGTCCTACTTCTGGTGCTTTGGAAAATAAGTTGACTGGAGGCTAGTACTAGTAGGTCAATTGAAGACTAGTAATTCATATTGCAACTGGATCATTAACCTTCAGCATCATGAATATTTTCAAGAATGCTTCTGATCATCTTTTTTAGAAAATATAAAGGATTGCTATCTCCTGTCCCCCTCTCCCAGGATAAAAATAAGCAAGGTAGTAGAGTATCCTGATGAAACACTAGAAAATATGGCAGAAAATTTAATAATATTCTTGTAATGTGGTGTCCATAATTAATTGTACAGTATTTTTTTCTGTGATAGCATCTGCAATATTTTCTCCAAATTTTAAATGCAACCACCAGCCAAGAAGTTTGAAAATCTGTGAACCAGATACCGAGTCAATGGTGTGAGGGAGCTATCATAAACAAACAAAACAAAGCAAATTAAAACACACACAGAGCCATTTAGGTAAATAGTCTATTTTCCTCTAATTGTCCAGTTCTCTGAATCTTTGTGTCCAATCAAGTTTCAAGGACTAAGTTTAATGAAGGGACTAAATTTCTGTAACATATCAAATGACAACAATACATTTGTTCCTCATTCCCTAAATTGCCAAGGAATGCATAGAGAGCCATCAAACTTCTTCAAGTGCCCACTATGAGTAAGGAGGTATTTAGAGTGCACAAAGCAAGTATAAAATACTTGTAAGTACAAAACACATGTATTTAAGAAGTTTCACTGGAGATTCATAACCGAGGCTCCTTTTTCCTTGCCAATCAATCTCTGTCAAAAATGACCAATATTGTCAGAACTTTAGAAGGGAGAATGCAAGATATAATAGATGGGAATACAGGGCTGAAGTTTCAACAATAATCAAACAGCATATATTTAATGAAAATAAAAAACCCTTTTGAAGGAAATGTAATTTTTTCTTGATGGCAAATTATTAATTTTGTGAAGTTTCTTTTATGATAGCATAGCTCTGGTAAATTTCTTACTGGAATATGTTGAATCCACATATTATTACATTCTTGAATTAATTAGAACTGTAACCCCACTCATATATTCATTAGCAAAAGTCTAAAAAGTATATGGAGAATGCAAGGAGCTATAGCCATCAGTAGTCATTCTCTGACAGTAATCAGTAGTCATCCTTCATGACATAAACAAACGCATACACACATGCTGGAAAGATTCTGTAGTCAGTGTACTACTAAATCTTTAAGAAGGTTGTCTTTAGGGTGGTCCAGGCAAATTGGAGGTAAACCAAGGTATAAAGGTGTAAACCAATATAAGGTATAAAGAAAACCTTATGCATATATTCCTTCAAATTTGGCAAAGGATAGAGGTATATTTATGTGCTATTGCTGTTGCTTTATATATTGAATAGGTATAGTTCATATATATATTTAAATGTGGATCTGTAATTCTGTATGTGTATATATCAGTTTCAACCACTGAAAGTATTTCTGCCCATCCCAAAGATTCTACCTTATTCAGCGCACAAGTAGAGAAAAACATTAATTTTATAATTCTTTTTCTCCACAGTCACAACTTGGGCGGTAGAAGGTTCTCTTATTAAGCCTTCTCAAGATGTTTTAAGAGAAAGTAGAATCAATCCTGACAAAAATAAACAGCTTCAAAAATTTACATTTATTTATGCATTTATTTAAATCAGTTCATATGGCTAGCTATTTCTCTAAATATAACTGTAGCTAACAAAAATGAAAAATACAATAAATAAGGAAAAACAAGAGCAATAACATAAAATGGCTGCCAAGAAAACTATGCAACTAATAGATAAAGGTTCAACTAATCTGATACTATGCTCAGGAAAACAGCCAGATCTTAAGAGCTTTTTGAAAGGGCAGCAGGGTTGGGACAAACGTAACCTCTTATAAGCATGGTGTTTCAAACAGCAGACACTATAACAGAAAAAACACCTGAATTTCCAGATACACTGTCTTCAATCTAATTGTCCAAATTTACGAAGCAGAGATTAAAGGTCTGCAGATTTTAGTCTGCTAGTCATTACCAACTATAGGGGGTGGTGTTTATCTTTGTTTCAAAGCCATCAGGCCAGCACTGTCTGAAGACATTTCTGCAGTCATATGGCCAGCATGACATAGAATGTTGTCATCTTTTCAATAAAGTGATACCTAGTTATCTACTAACATTTGTATGCTTTTGAACTGCTAGGTTGGCAATTGCTGGGGTGAACACAGGAACTCACACCATTGCATGGTACTCGGGTCTTGAACTTGGACTGCTGGCTTTTCAGCTGACAAGCCTAGTGTCTTAACCACTGAGGCACTGGGCCACCTCAGAGATTGAAGAGCCAACTCAAATCTTAAGTATTATTGCTGTATTCATGGGACACAAACATGGCTCAGAACTACATTTCTGAAAGGTAACTTAAATTCATATAGTTCTGCCCCTGAACCAACAACTTCTAAAGATTTGAGCTGTTGATTCAAACATTTGTAAGATGGTAATAAACAAAAAAAAAAGGGTTGTTTGTGTTATAATATGAGGGGATCTTATATAGGTATTGCACAGCTGGCTAGACTTGTTTGGGCTTGTAAGTTAAGCATGTTTGCACTTTGTCAGTAAATGAATGAGAAATCACTAAGAAAGCCCAGTGACTTAGCCTGGGAAATTTAAAAAAATATCCATTTCCAATCATTTGTAATATTATTGCAAGCAACAATGCAGATAGTCACCAAGAGTTCAAAACACCTTGAAGTTGTAATTAAGATGTTTATTTTAATCAAGTTTCAAGCCATAACATAATTTGTTTGTACCAAAGGTTCTTTTTCAAGAGGCAACTGGACTTCAAAGAAAAACCAGAAAGTCCACTTGCCTCTTGAAAAAGAACCTTTGGAACCACCATGATCTGAATGACTGAGAATCTCCATAGACATATTTTGCTTGAGGTGAGTTCTTCACTTTTTTTAGAACATATTGATTTGTTTAAAATAGAATGAAAAATTACATCCATGGCAATGGATTGAGTATCTCTGTAAAAACATTCCTCTCCTCCTGTGAAAAATAAAAACTTATAATTAGGAGTTCCATTCATTTTAGTGTAAGTTCTCTTGGGGAAGATGTTTGGGAGCCGAGGAGCAACTTGACTAAAGACCTACAATTAATTGAGGACAGAAATTGGGCTTGAACTCATAATCTTAGGTTTGAACTCATAGTATCAATGGTACTTTTCCTTTTGTGGCAAATAGCAAATTCAGACTGAGGCACATAACAAAAGATTAACTCACATATATGGCATGATAGTGTGTATTCTTCTCTAACTAAGGAAGCAATTTAATCACTAACTGAATTACTCCACTATGTTTTGCTCTACTAAATGAAGCTGAACTTTGCACATAGGCTGCAGTGCCTTCACATATTTCTGTCCTAGTTATCTTATGACCTGGTAAAAACATACATATTCAGTGTTGTAACAATGAACCCAGAATGGACTAAATAGTCTGAATAAACCATACTTGAATCACTACGAAGTAAAAATTTGCAACTTACTAGTTACAAACACCTAGAGAAATAGTTTTCATTGTGCAAAAATTCTGTTTCTTTGTAAGAAATGCTTGTAACAACTCTGCTATGGTCAGAAATGGATGGGAGGGAAGATATTTCCCTTTCCCCAATTCTATGAAAAATACATTTAACTTTTCCTATCTGCAAAATATCATACTTAAGTTTGACACACCAGCATAATATGGGAAAGACAATTGCCCAAGCTGTTGACTGAAGTCAGAAACTTGAGGAATGTGAATTTTGTGGATTCTTGAAAAGAGTATCTTGACCCATATTTTCTGACTAAAGCACACAAAGGAATTTAGCCACTGCATTTCCAACAGTCTTTGGCATTTTAAACCATTTGAGAGGAATTTTAAATCCACATTTTTCAATAAACATTTAAGTACATATCATTTATTATATACACATTTAAATATATATTTGACAGAAATTTTCAACTGCAGATTAACGTGGACACAGAAACTAGGATCATAAGTAAAATATAAAAGAAAAGCAGTCCAGAATACTTTCTAGTTCCCTTAAGTTTCTTAGTTTAAATGGAGAATGGAGGTATTTTGTTTTTCCTATACCGGGCTCCATTTAATGTAATGTTTTGCCATCACATTTTGAAAATTCATTTCTCTGGAGATATGTGACAAGTTCCAGAAAATAAACTTCTGTAATAAAGCTAAAGCATATTCTATGTCATGTTTGCTTTTAATAATCATAAATAGGCATTAAAATTCAAATGCATTCCATAAGCTGAATTCTAAGCATAAAAAATTGCTCAAACATATGTAAAAATCTATAGTATTGTTTCTTAATGATAAAAATTGAATAATATTACATGACATTGAATATTATTGCATAGCATTTACTTTTTCACATTTTATATCAACGTTCTTGGAAATAGCCATGCTATTCAAGTATTTTGTTTAGTTTTATCCAGATGCAGCATTTAGCAAAGTCAGAGGCTGGGGAATCTGTTTTCATTGTCTGACTTCTAAAGAAATGTGAAAGAATCTTGATACTCCAATTTGAGTAACAAACACATTACAGCAAAACCTATTTGGCTGCCACTTATCTTCATTTGGTTTAAGTTCACTGTAATTGCAGCTCCTATGGCCAACATGCCCATAAATCCTAAACTCATCATCCAGAATTTCAATAAGTGCATCCCTCTGACTTCACTATCCCTCTCTGGTCATTATGATCTAATTGTATGAGCATATAAAACATAAATCAAACTGGAAGCTAATTGATTGTACTACCAAGCATACTGTGAAAAAGCAAAACAAAGGAAATATTCTGGACAGGACTCTGAAAAGCAGAAGAATGGAGAAATCAACACAACAAATGCTGTTTGTAAGTAAGTGACTAGCAATGTTCAATAGTAAAAATGTTTGATAGAATTAATGAAAAGAAACAGAGACCATTTCTGTAAACTTTATACGCTTTTAGTTAATCTTGATATTTTTTTTAGATATGGAAGATACTGTATACACAAAATACAAAAAATACTTGTTGACCATACATTAGCTGCAATAAAAACAAATGCTCTTGAGAAGGGGATAACTGTAACTAATAATGGATAACCTCATGAAGTAATTTAGAATCATTTTAATCAAGTGGCCTTTGAACTCTACAGACAAATAGGTTAAATTGGAATCAAACGGGACTGATTTGCATGAATCCAACTACAATGTTAAAATAAAATTACAGATAGGCGCAGAAAAACATTAAAATGAAAACTAATGGGTTACAAATTGTAACTTTCCAGGCAAGATCGGAAATAAAGTTAAAACATGACTGAAAAGTGTAGTGAAGTCATGGACTCTGTATTTCATCACTATCTTAAAATGAAATTTATGAAGAGACTACAGGCATTTAAATTAGGCACTGTGAAGTGTTGTAAGGGGTTCAGATTTGTTTCTAATACTCTCTTCCTATGACTGGGATGAGAAAATAAAAGAAACTGCTCATGTTTAAAAAGATAAATCTGTTATTCCTAATCTCTTTTTAAAAAGAGCTAGGAGTTTAACCATTGTTTGTTTGATTCTTTACTTTATACACAGAATTTACAGCTTGTAATTTATAACCTGAAACACAGTAGTATTTTATGCAGTATAAATTAAATTCTATATTGTTACCAACATTCAATTTTAAGACTGTTTTGGAAGACTTGAAAGCTTGCAGGTGATTTTTAACACTGTTGAACATACTGTCAAAATGTGGAAATATTCTTAAAACCAACATGACTAATTTTGCTTGTCTTATTGTTTTAAAAGCTTCATGAGAAAAACCCCTGTAACAACAAAAGAAAATGTAAAATACCTCACAGAGAAAAGCAATGGTATGAAACTCAGTCTATGATGGCAGTCCATGATATTCCATTAAATTTATTTGGGATTTATTTGAGAAGATACATGCTTTGATGTATTTTTAAAAAATACAAACTCTGCAGGATGTTTTAAATTAAATTCTAAATTAAAATATATTTAAGTAATGAGGGTTTCTTCTAAATTTATCCAGAGACTACACCAAGAAATGTATTACCATTATCTTTTTCTCTTTTGCATTTAGCAGATCCTGTATTTAGACTAATTTCTGACCTTAAAATGAGGTTCCAATGCAGCAACATGGGGATGGAAGCACTTAAGTGACTAAAAATATGTTCGGACAGCTGGTCCAGTCAGAGGCTTTTTTGAAGAAATAGAAGTCAAGCATGAAGGTCCTCATGTAGAGATGTCTTTACCTAATATGTAGGGATGAATGCATGAAAAGCCACTGTCTTCATAAAGTAGGAAAGCATTTTTGTGGAACTGCATGCAATAAAATAAAAAATAGAAAAAGTCTATATATGTTTAAACTCTGAAGATGCAACCAGAAAATTAGCCATATTAATCATGACCATCTTCCTTGTTCTCTGTCTTTCCTTTCATATTTTTAATGCCTACTAATGTCCATAACTATCCTTCCTCCCCAAATTAAGCCTAGGACAAGTGTCATCTCCTCCTAAAGTTTATTTTTATTTTATTTTATTTTGTCAAACATGTACAAGATAACAAATATAGGTATGAACCTAAACATGAGCAAAGGAAGTAAATATAGATAAATGGGGACAGTAAAAGAGGGACGATAGGCACGCTGGTGTGCTTATGCATGCCCCCTTTATAGACCTCTTAAGAATGGGGTGAGGTCCATGGTAGACAGTTTGAGATTGAAACTGTGAGGATTTGAGGCTGTAACAATGGAGTCGGGTAGAGCATTCCAGGCTTTGACCACTCTGTTGCTTAAATCACATTTTCTGCAATCGAATTTGAAGCTATTTACTTTGAGTTTGTATTGATTGTTTTCCGTATATTGTTGCGGTTGAAGCTGAAGAAGCCATTGACAGGCAAGATGTTATAGCAGACAATTTTGTGAACATATGCATAGATCGGACCGCAGGCAGAGCAGTTCCAGGCCCGAAATTTTGAGCCTGGAGGCATAGGGAATTCTATTGTGAGTGGAGAAGTCGAGTACTTTTCTCGAGAAATATCTCTGAATCCGCTCAATTGTATTAATATCCAATATACAGTGCGGGTTCCAGGCAGATGAGCAATCAAGGCTTCTATTTGTTCTTTTGATATTATTGTCTGGAACAACAATGTGTTTTACTAAAACATTTTTCCAGCTAGAATATAAGTTATTTTTCAGTACTGCATTTCAGATATTTTTCTCTGCATAAGCATCTGTACTAATTATTCCAATTTCCTTTTCTTAATAGTATTCACAGTTCTATCTTTCCTATTTTCTGGAGGACATACTCATTTTGTGTGAGTTAAACCAATGATATTTTGAGCAATTGTCATAGCCATATTAAAGAAGTTCTATTTTCCCAATTATCATTTGGGGCATTATCTTTGCTTGAGCTCCAAAATATATATCTCTCAACAACTTCCAATCCTATGTCCTGACACTAGGTCAGTTTACTTAAGGTTTGAAAAACTACTATGTCCTGTTCGTTTCTACTTTTTATTTCCATGCTACAATCCCATCTATCATTCAAAATACAGGCCAGGTATTACCACTGTGTATTTATTAGCACTATAATTGGCTCTGAAATTTTATTTTTATGATTACTATTACTTTTTGTTTGCTTCCGATTCTCTTTTAGCTTCTGAAAGTTATTTGACACAATTGAATGAATAAAATCTATAAACTTTGCTTGCTATTTGCAACAGAATAGTATTATCTGCATAGCATAAATTCTTATCAGTGTATCATGTATCTATAATTTTTTGACATTTTTAAAAGATTCTCTGAAAATAGTTTCAGAATATCAAGAATTAAAATTCTAACATTTGAAATTATTTTGTTTCTTCCTACCAGTTACTTTTACACTGCTTGTTTTCAGCATAAATTCATAATAATTTCAGCATAATAAATTCATCCAGATTTTTAATATATCTAGCAACTTATTGTATTCCGCTTGGTGAAATATCCTTTCATAAAGTCAATGAAAGATTCCTAAATGCCAAAATTTATACCTTTGCAATGTTTTACTAAATTCTGTATGTCGCAAAGAGTATCTCAGGTTTCTAATCCATTCCTGAATTCAAACATTTAAAAAGTTTCATTTTTCCTATCAAACCTGTTGTGTCATTAATAAAGATATTTGCCAATGAACTGAAATAATTCCTAAATTGCAGCTTATCAACATTTTTCAAAATATTTATGTCATTAGTTTTAATCCACTAGTTTCAGTATTTCTACAGGAATGCCTTTAAATTTAATTCCTTGCCATTTTCAATGTTTTGATTGCTTACATCACTTCTTTTCTGCATAAATAAGATTTTGTATCTGTTTCTATAATTATAATGCTCCACTGTCTATTGTATACACTGTTCCACATATATTTATTATGTATATTGTTTTCTTTTATGTCTTCAAGGACTATTAATATGTTGGCATTTAGAGTTTTAAGTGCCTGTAATTTATTTTTGAATGCACATTTAAATTCTAGTGCTTCAATTTTACAGTAACTATTCACTACACCTAACTGTGTATGACATTTACTTATTTATCCTTATATTCAACCAATTTATATAGCCACCATATTCTGCACGATTCAAGTTAAAATGCTCAGTAATAGATTGAAATTCAAAATCACATAATAAAGTAAAATATATATCTAAATCTATAGTCACCAAGCCATATAGAGCACATTGCATTAATCTAACTTTAAGGTGAGTAAAGCATGAGCACTTATTCAGGAGTAAAAGTTAGGTGCAAAAATAAAGCTGCACAAAGGCCCTCTGTACAATGGCTGCCACCTATTCTTTAATTTGCAAATGTGAGTCTTGGAGAACCCCTTAATTGCACACAGTGTCTTTTGGGGCAATGTAACCCCATCCAGCACAAATTTCCCTCAACCTAGGATTCCCACAAGACTCAGTTTTCTGAAGTTGAGTATGAGCCTTTTTTTATCTCATCTAGACTGTAATAAAGGCACAAGACACAGAGGAAAGATCTCAGTAGCATCACCTAGTAAGCCCAGAGTTGAAATGTACAAATGAGAACCATAAGCTTACTGATTATATTTAACCCTATGCTCACAGTTGATCATAACCAATGGTCTCTTAGTATTTTATTTTGGGTGTAAAATACTGTGATTGAGTTTCAAATATAAATCCAACTCAACCACTGTATCCTATTTTCAAGATTTTCTCCTGCTGAATAAAGTACACCATAGTATAATGAGATATATATTTGAAGATTTCATCATGTGGCATATATTATATGCTTACAATACTGTCCTTCATCTGAAATTTGAAAATGGCTTAGCTCCAATGTTTATCTGAAAGTGACACAGGCAAACATGAAAATATCGTGTGCATATTTGGAGATTGAGTCGGTAAACAGCCTTGTAAACAAATAAATAAAAACAGAATTAAACTGCATGTTCAAAACACAGTTCTACATTTCTTGTTCAGACCCAAGTTTGATGTTTTTACTTGTTTCCATGACAGCCAAGAGCAATTTGGGGTTCTTTAATGTTAGTAGTTAGCATATACTAGTAGTCAGATATATAGTAGCATATCATACCGGTATATTTGACAACGGATAAGGAGAGCTATTTCTTGAGACACCAAGTATTTTGGGCTTTTAGTAAACCTACATTTTTATGACTAGTTGTTTTTCTTTGTCTGCATTAAGTCTGCTCAACTCCAATCCAATCCGGGTTCTCATCTTTATAAAGGACAATTCTTTCTTCTGAACCACACAAAGATAGGCCAATCCAGGAAAATTTAATTTATTGATATAGATTAACAAAATCTTCAAAGCCAGCAGTTTCCCTTCCCTCCCTATACCCCAAGGAATTAAGGTGGGGTGCCTGTATGTCTAGGTTTTCCATGTTACTGGGCTTAAAACATGTTTTGGACATGTTCTTATAACCATCATTGCAGAATTTCTCCAAGGTCATCTCCAAGGCTGTGTACAAATATAAACTAAATTACAACAAGGGAAAACAATCTGGAAGTTTCCCTTCTACATGACTTGGATTTCAGACAGAGCAGCTCAGTTACCTTGACAAAGACTTGGCCAGCCTGACTATATATCTGTTGCATTTCTATTTGAATGATAGTTATTATTTTGAATATAAATTAGTGTAAATTCTATATTTATAGTTAGCCATAAATTAGTATAAATGTTATATAAATTATCAGTGTTTTTTTTTCTTTTTGTGTTGCTTAAGATGTTACCTTAGGTTTTTACCAATCTCTTCCACATATGAATCTTTTTACTTTATCTTATTTCAATATTCTCTTCAGTTTTATTAAACAATCCATGCTGCTGGTCAAAGACTGCAACTTGAACAGATACTTGATTGATGCTGAAATTAATTTTCTCTTTATTATCTACATTTTTCAACATGACACCTTGAAGAAAACTATTATTATTCCTCAGTGTATATGTAATTAATCAAAGTCAAGGTAAGAATGAATGCAAAACTCTAAGGAATTTTCATAATGATGATTCTGTAATGGAGGGGGAAAAAAATCTTCTAGCTATCAATGTTTATTACTTTGTTAATTGAGCCTAAAGCTACCATTGAAATTTTGTCCAAAGTAAAATTTGAAGTAGCTCTGGGAATGGTGGAGGGTTTTAACCAGAGTTGTGGGTTTTCTCTGGAGATGATGTTATCTGCAATTATCTTAAATTGCCACAGAATTTGACCTTTAATGAACACAAATCAATTCCTTCTGAGCCTATCATTTGGGAATGTCTGTGGTAGGCATGTATCTTTACTCAAATACATGTAGTTTTCATTTCCTATGAAATTTTCTTTCTAAAAACAAATTTAAGTTGAGGTCCTAAAAATTGAATACGTTTTACTGTGTGTTTAATTTTTAAAATGAAAAGAATCAGGACTTATGTATATGTTTATTAGCTTGGGATAGAACGAACAGAAGCTATTATATTGGCATCAGCCATAATCATGCACAGGGAGGGGGCTGTTGATGCTTCCATTCATCTGATGAACAAATTAGCTTTGAGTGCTGATTCTCTTTGATAGTCTTTTAAAATAAACTCTGCTATGTTCTCCAGTAGTATTTCAAAATAGAAGCTGAGTTGTTACCAATATTCCTGTCCATCAGCAATATTAACACTAAATTCATTATTAAACAGGATATTACAGCTCTCAACTAAATGCATCTTGAGCTTAGACTGGATAATTCTTCAAGGCCTCAAGTAGAAGAAGCTTTTTGTACCCATTATTATTTCATATTTCTACCTGGATATGCTAAGGATTGCATCAAGGATGTCTGATTGCAAATATTTTCCATACAACTGAAACAGCTTCTATACAGTACATAAAAGAAAAGGAACTGGGATTGCCATTACTGTTCATTTCAAAGCTTTAACTTTTTTTAAAGAATGATCTGGAATGGGAGAATACTTGCTCAAGGAAGTGGGTTAAACAACCTTTGATAACTGCTGTATACTTTTTCTGAATTAAACTGGGAAACCATTCTTAAATTCTAAAATTAAATATTAAGCAAAGGCAGAGGAATCTATTCTCCATGCTTATGAGGATTTACTGTAAGCATGTCTCCACATTCAAAACAGGCACATCTAGCTCATGCAGAAATGTAATTTTTTTTATTGCTTCCCAAAGTTGGTTATAGGATGGGCAGTTATTCCAGACAGGAATTTGGGACAAAAGTCCAAGACTCCACTGACCAAAATGCAAAAGAAGGCTTGGCACATTGTGAATAACATATACTCTTCTTGGTCAGAAAGACTTTGGGATCAAAATTAACATTGTCTACATTGACTTTTGAAGAAAAGAAAGAAAAGTTCTTTCAACCCAAAATGAAAGATTATCTACCCAGAATTAGAACATACCTACACAATATATGGCTCACCCAGCAGCCCTGAGTGGCCCAATTATATTTTTTGATAAATAACAGTCTGCTGTTGTCCTAATATCAGCACTACTAGAAAGGATCTGCTGCAAGTGTCTAGCTTTTTGCTGCCACATCAACCCAAAAAAATACACTGTGAGATGTCTATGCCTCATGGACGCTACCAGCTCCATTGCTGCTATTGTGACACTAGCTGCCAAAAAGCTGATTAGTGTGCCAGTTATATCTTCCTGACTGCAACTGTTATTACAATATTAATCTGGCCCTTTTCCCTCTATAAGCCATGCAGGTCTACTTTAAATAAGTGTGTCTTACTTATTAATCTTACAAAAAGAAAACATATTGATAATTTATAATGAATAGATGCATATTTGGAAATAGTTATTATGAATCTGTCTCGTGATTCCTTACCGTAAAGTGACTTGGACAGTGATGAGAGGGAAAAGTAAGGCCCTAAACTTTAGTGATAGAGTAAATGTGAAACTACCTTTTTATTTGTTTTGATTTTGCCTTATTTGATTTTTCTCTGATTTATTTTAGTTTTTGTTTTGTATTGCCCTTGTGGTCAGGTTTTAGTTGTAAGCTGCCTAGAATCATTTAGGAGCCAAGAGTCAATATACATTAAATTGGATGGATGGATAGATGGATGACAGATGGATGGACAGAGAAATGCCATAGGATTCATCCAGGATGTATTTTTTATTTTCTAGTTTAGCCTACAATCATGTGATTTCCTATTTTAATTATTACATTTAAGGAAAGATACATTGTTATAAAAGAATTACTGACTGGGTAGCCAATTACTACTCAAGTTCATATCTTTTTATTTTTTTAACTGAATGAAATATCTTATAGAAGCTAGAGCATTATTGTAGGACTAAACTGATTAACTGAATTACCTAAATATTGGAGAAAATTACTGGGAGTCCCAGTGCTAATGTCAGAAAAACATCAAAAAATAAAAGATTTATCTGCTGATCTGAATAATTTTGGCTAATTAACAATAAAATTTCATTTAATTATCTAGCAATAGCAGCGAGATATGCTCAGCACAGTGAACATTTCATACTCAAACAATAATTTATACTACATTTATGGGACAATTAATGCTTAGTCAATATTGAACATCACACATATAATGGAGCTTTCTTTTTTTACTCAGTTCATAGTTTATGATATAGCATAACTTTCTTTCTGCCTTGGTCCAATTCAAATCTAGGGAATGAAATGCTAGATTTGGTCATCGAGTCTTAACTTACATGAGTCTTACTTTGCATAGTCAATCCCTCTAAGATTACTGGAAGGATCAAATGGAAAACATCTCCCTCCCTCCCTCCCTCTCTCTCATGAAATTCTGATTCCATCCTATTAATGAACACTCATTTTATATGCTCCCTGATCATAATGATGATAATTAAATAATAAATCTTTCTTGTTTTCCTGAGAACAGAACTGCATATTCCTAGAAACAAAGAGAAATCATTCTATTTGGAATATGAGAAATATAATCCTTTTATTGCACTTGTAAAATATTATTCCTACTCTAAAAATAAAGTTCCTCTTGGATGCATTAAGTATCTAGATTCATAATCTTTCCCACATTTAGCTTTTTTGGATTCAATGGTTATGCAAAAGCATCTATTGGATCACTTAGGCTATTGCCTATTATTACTCCTAGTTCATAACTAAATTATTAAAGGCTGTTATGTAATTTTTATAATCTATTTACTGATGGGACTATCAACCAATATTAACTTACCTTTAAGAATTTAAGGTACTTAAAGAAAGAAAATGTATTTTAGGGGCAGAAATCATTAACATAGCAAATATATTGTATTGCTTTATTAAGAAGAAAGAGTTCTTGTGCTAATTCTCCGACTCTTAGGCTCCTTCATTCAGGAGAATAACACTAATTATCCATGATTGCTTTAATCATTTCTCCATTTTGAACAGTGAGGAATCTCTATCCTTACATTCCACTACTACAAAAATCAGATTTTAACCTAAGAAGATACCTTGTAAGAGTATACCAAACAAGAAAATGTTTTTTTCAGTAATGGATAAATAGCAACAATTGAGGTGGCCACAAGACTATGGTATTTATCCCTTAAGATGGAAATGTTTGAGAATTAGAAGCTTCTTTCTTAATGCAAACAGGGAATTATATTGTTATCATAGGATTATCAGCTTGTAATAAAGACACAAAAAGCCAGGAGATTATATTTCTGAAAGATCTGATTATATATTCAGAATTTCTCACTATTTTTGGCTTTGGTATATTCTGTTTGTATTATTTAACATAATTAACAGAACTTAATTAACAGAATTAACCGAGTGAAAAAAACTTTTGGAATGGGGAACTAGTGTAATTCAAGGTATCAGTGAATTACTGAAAGTATGACTATTCAGCCATGAACAATCCCTAATCTACATCCAATTTTAACTTTTAAGAAAGAAGGGGTCTTTATACAGTTAGTCCTCAACTTACAGTTAGTCCTCCACTTATAACCATTTGTTTAGTGATCGTTCTAAGTTACAATGGCACTGAAAAAAGTGACTTGTGAGCATTTTTCACACTTACGACCATTGCAGCATCATCACTGTCATGTGATCAAAATTTGGATGCTTGGCAACTGGCAATGTATTTATGACGGTTGCAGTGTCCTGGGCTCATGTGATCACCTTTTGCGACCTCCTAAAAAGCAAAGTCAATGGGGAAGTCAGATTCACTTAACAACCATGTTACAATTGCAGTGATTCATTTATTGCAAGAAATGTCATAAAATGGGGCAAAACTCACATAACAATTGTCTTGCTCAGCCATGGAAATTTGGACTCAATTTTGGTCATAAGTCAAGGACTACCTGTAATGATGTATTTGTTTGACAGAGAATTCAAATATGAGCATCTGTGGATATTATTGACACAGATACAAATGCATAGTAGACTAAAGGCATACAATTGGGTTAAACTTAACATCTCATTCTTTACATTGCTCCCAGTTACCACAAACAAAAGGAATAATAGAATCTTACAGGCAAGATAAGTATCACAGTATTTGACACAAATACAAGAAGTCAAGAAGCTGGTGGGAATTTGAACCGAAGCTGTTTTAGTTTTTGTAGAAATAAGAAAGAGTGGAAATCTTTAGCAAACATATTGGACATGCACGAAAGGATACACCTTGAGGTCATGTTTGTGGGACAGAGTCTGTGCTGTAAAAACAGTCTGTACTTTGTGGAATGTATGAGTAAAACAGGCCCAAACTAATTAGCAATGGGGATGGGGGGGTAGAGATAGAATGCTGCACCTGGAGCGGAGAGGCGTGACAAGGGGAAAGGTTAGCATTAGGCATGAAGGCACTGACTAAACAGACTTTACACTCAGTTGAAAGTCCAGGCAACCCCTGCAGTGTTATTCCATAGTTCTGAGGGTGGGTTTTTTTTCCCTCTGTTTTTTTTTTTTGGGGGGGGGGGGGTTGTCCTAAGCATAAGCATAAACATAATGGAAACTGCTAAAAGCTCAGCAATCCTCAAACAAAACAAAAGCACAACATAAAAATAAAATCTGGATTCCATCCCTACTCTATTTATTCATAAGGAGCAGAGCATGCAATTTTAATTAAATAAAATAAATTGCTTTATTTCCTCATGATTATGCCCTGGCTTCATCTTCATGAATAGTGGCCTCTATAAATGATGGCGGCGGGGAGGAAAGAGGAGTTATAATGCCGGAAGAGGAAGTTAGTCAGCAACTAGATAATGTTATTCAACAGCAAATGCTTATTTTCATTTTTTTTTTTTAATTTGGGATTTCCCCGTCCCCCAGCATAGAGATGTACTGATAGAATTTTCTCTTATAAAGTGATTAAAGGGAACAGAACCGTGCCAGGAACAAAAAAAGAATTCTGTTCCAGCTGAATAGCACTCCCCACACCCCTCATTTGTCAGTTTAACTACTGATAGCATAAAACTTTTCAAAATGCCCCGCTCTGACTGGGAACAAACTGTTTTGAGCCTCTTGGAAGTGCTATGAAACAAAACATTTTCAATTTGCCCAAAATACCCTATTTCAAGTTCCATGCTTGAAATGGCTCAAAATTAAACTCTACAACTCTGAGAGATTTGGACCCAAAGCTTTCCTCGATAATTAACTGAAACTAAATAAAACTTAATATTCCTTTATACGGTCTGATTACCTTATCTCCAGGGATTGATTCAAATGCTAATAGAATCTGATCAACTGTGATTAAAATAAACTAGAAAAGTAGCCGCATCACCACTGATTTTGTAAGCAAACTCTTATTCTTTTATCCCTAATGCTTTTTTTTAATTCAAGGTTTATAACACATCAACCTATTTCCCTCCCCATTCATGTTGAAAAGGGAAAGAGACAACTTGAAAAGCCTGTTCAGAGTTCTTAATGCATTTTATGCAATCTGGAGTCCAAGTAAAAGGTGCAAGGATGAAATGTCGACATATTGTGGTGAATACAAACTATTCAGTGGGGATAAAGCAAAGCCTTTCTTGTCTTACAGAGAACAGAACTCTTTGCACACAAATGGAAAAAGACAACAAAAACCTAATTTTCTTTTAAATAAGGCTAGTCCCACGTATGTGAGTCACAAGGCAATTTTCTGCCACCACAAAATGGCAGACTGCAACACAAAGTGTTATTTCAGACTTCAGACTCTGCTCGGCGGTTAAATATGTGTTGTGAATCTGGATGTTTCCATTATTTGATTTGGAGTTAAAATAAGTAAAAAAAAAAAACCAAGGACCTCATGTTAGGCTTTCTGAAATAAAGTGCTACCTTTTCCTTTAAAAAGTAATTGCAATTGTTCTGATTTTAGTAAGAGGGGGGCTTAGGGACTCTTATTAGAGCAAGATCTAAATGTCTTCTCCATTAGTTATCTCTGGTGTATGTTGAAAGGAGGTACTTTTCTTAACTAGATGCCAGTCATTATTACCTAAAGTTAACCTTGAGGGCAGACAACAAGTAATGGAAACAACATATCTTCAGCAATGTGAGAGCTTAATTCCATAACACTGGCAAACAAGAAAAGAAAATTCAATGAATCTCTATTCCACCATTTCTACTGCAAATTCTCACTTTCTTCTTCACAAGCTGACAAAAATGAACTAAGTGTATCATAATTGAGAATCAAGCATCATCTTCAGGACCCTCTCAAAGCTTTTCAAAGGTGGGAAATACTATCAATGGTGATAGAAAGTGAAAAATAAATTGAAAAAGAAGACTTCTGCGTTCTAAGTGATGTAAGAATTGGTTGCAAATTTAGAGTTTAGGTTGCAATAAATGTTCAAGTTGACTATACTCTGAGGAACAGAGGATGACGTACAGCAAAATGGACAACTCAGCTACAATGGCATTATTGTTTGGAGACTTGAAAGGATTTGATAAGGACAGATCATCATGGTGAAAAGTAAGTAGTTGCTGGGAGTCAAAATTGACTTGATGGCACATAATCTATCAGTGCATGCTCCAGAATTTACTATACCTGACCCAACAATGTAGAACATGTATTAGAACTATAGTGGTGCAGTGGTGCAGGCAAACTCTTTCCACAGTTCAGAATTCTATCCTGATGGAGCTCAAAATTGATTCAGCCTTCCATTCTCCTGATTTCGGTAAAATGAGGATCCAGATTGCTGACATTGTAAGCTGCCCAGAGAATGCTATAAAGTACTACGGGGTACTATATAAGTCCAATTGCTATTGCTATAGCAAAAGAATGCTAGTAACCAAAGCTACTTTAAGCTTACTATAATACGCATAGGTGGTGAGGGTTTCTCTATCTTCCAAACTGAGCCCAGGTCTTTAAGCATATAGAAATACCTATTCACTATGTCCTTCTGAGTCATTTGGGTCCTTGGGTACTGCCTTCCTATACACTGTATGCTTCGTATTCCCATTATTTACAATTAGGTTTGGGAACAATATTTAATATACAGGTTCCAATTTTGATTCCATTTCCTTGACTAGCTTAAATCTGCTTAGATTTTTTAATTTTTCTGCTCAGTACTTTCACTTTTTAAATAAGTACCTGCAAAATAATGTATATTAAAATTAGATTATCAATGTTTATTTCCTTTACTATGGTTCTCATATTTTTCCCACGAAGCTGGGATTAACTGAAACTCTATCTTGTATATGGGATGGGATGATAATGACCTACCAGCAGCAGGCAATTCTTATTTTTTGCCCCTAATATGTCCTAAACATTAATAGCCTCCTCCCTGAGTTATATGCACAATAAGGCACAATATAAATTTTCCATTAGTAAAGAATTCCTGGGAACCGAAAGATTGTATTAACTCATATACTTTTAAAGCTTCTTACCTTCAGCATATGTTTGGAAAAATAAAGTGCTTAAGGAGAGATACAGGCCTTCTCAAAACTATACATATGCACAGTGCCATTTCCAAGAATTTTCAAAATCTTTCTTTTCTTGCTTTATTCCAAGGGTTAATTCTGCAGTATTTTCTACAGATATATTTGATCTGAAGTCTCCAGGCAAGGTTGCAAGTATGCCTTCACTGTGATTTCTGCCCTGGTTATTAGTATCACATTTTTTATTGCCTACTGTAGTCATAAGTTGATGTTTCAAAAATAACATAATAAACCTACCATCAATGTTCAGAAGAAGTAACTCAGCCCAAAAGATTAAATAAACTTAGCTGAAGGCCAAGAATGACAAATGGCAAGAACCAACACCCATTTGATTTGTCGATTATTTCCACACAAATTTAGCCTGATCTTGCACATGCAGGATTAGCGGTATACCACTGCACTCAAAGCATATATACTGTTTCATATATGTGACAGCATATACTGTTCATCAAATACCGAGGATACATTTTACACTTTTTTGCAAATATTTATAGAGAGTTGAGGTATGTAATCTTTGTAATCATAAAACACCATAAAATCATAAAAAGTTTCAAGCACAAAAAGTATTTAAGAAGCAACTAAACTAATAAACTGAATTAAACGTAATAAAAAGACAGAAACAATACAAGTTTCTCTCTGAGTATTTCGTTAGATAGCATCTGACAATATTTGTTGGGGAATAGATTCAAATGATAAAATAGTATTTTCCCTAGATCATTGTCTCCTCACCTCACTTCAGTTTATTTGACAAAAATCTTCCCAATAGCAATCTTAATAAGCAGATATATTAAGGTCAAATTTAGCAGACTGAGTTGAACCCAGAAAAGCCTGGAAGCCAGTAGAGCCATTTCATAATTGGCAAGATACATTCCATATGACAGTTGCAGCAAACAAATTACCTCCCATATTCTGTATTTCCTATGTGTATTTCTGGCTATCATTAAAGGCAGAACCACATACGTGCATTAGAAGAATTTAGCAAGATGCTGCTAGAACATGACTGCATATGTACATTTCCTAGAAAGCAAAGGAGAACTAATGAGAGTTACTAATTTGACCTTCTCAATAAAGCAACAATTACAGGAAAGGTATGTAAGCATTTTCAAAAGAGTTGGGAAAAAAAATAGGATGATACTAACTTCTAATGTCAGAGGGAGTTGGGCCTTTGTTAAAGGTGGATCACTCTCTGTTGACTTTACTGTAGAATTCTCTGTAATTTTGTCCACTTCAGGGAAGAGGGTCCTGTTTGATTGGTTTGCCCAGGAGCTTAATGGACCCGGTAAATCCCAGAGAGAATTTGTGGTTGTTCCTGAAACTGTGTTGCAGTTTGGCCAAAGGCATTAATTGCTGCTTAAAATGAGCAGATGACAGTGGCCTTGAATCAAGCCTATTCAGATCCATTCATGTGGATCCTGCAGGGCCCCATGGTATTTGAAGCAGCTTTGGGTGTTGGAAGACATGCCGAGAGTACCATTGGAGGAAGACAAAGAGTTGTCCACACTAGCAGCACAGGTAAAAGCCTGCACACCGGACCTTATGGAATTAAGGATGATGAAATTTATCTCTTGACCTTACTGTGTCTATAATTCAGGTGATTATGCCCTTTTTTATCTGTAAGGATAAAATTACCCAGATCCACTCAATGTTCCACAGTGCCAGAACTGTGGATATGACAGAGGAATGAGTGTTGTCAGGTTATCTGGACTGAGTTTGACCCAGTGATTCATGAGGAAGTGGACAGACTCTTTTGGTTGTTGAGGTCTACCGTCTGTATGTTAGATACATGTCTTTCCTAGATGGTCAAGGCCTCCTGGGGTGACATCAAGTGGTAGTAAATGCTTCTTTGCAGGATGGAGCAAGTCCTTGTCCCTTAAAGGGGAATCCATTCCTACAGAAGTTATTATATTGTCCAGTCCCAAACCTTCCCTTTTAGAAGATTGTTGAGAAATTGAAGAGAAAAGATTGTCTGGATCCTCTACAGCAGTGATTCCCAAACTTTTTTGGTCCACTGCCCCCTTGGTGCTACAAACTCATCCTTGGTGCCCCCCACCCAGGGGTGGGATTCAAATTTCTATGGGTATGGCCTAATTTGAGGGTGTGGTTTGCTGGTCACGACTGGGTGAGCATGGCTTGCTGGTCATGTGACTGGGTGGGCATGGCCAAGTGACTGGCAAACCAAATACAAGTGGTCCTCACTTAATGATCAATTGTTTAGCAAGTGTTCTAATTTATGACTGGTCTCCCCAGAGCTACTTGACCAATTTTTGGAGTTTTGACAGCTTTAGATCAGGGGTCTAAATCCCAACCCTGCCTGTGTGTGTGTGTGTGAGGGAGAGAGGTTGGATCAGATATCTCTCTCTATTCTCCCCCGCCCCCTCCCTCACACTAACGTCAGAAAGCCACCGTCAGTCAAAATTCATATTAGAGGTCTCCGGGATTTAAAATTATGAGTTTGGTGGTCCCTGAGGTCCAAAAGTTTGGTGAACCTTGATCCAAAGGGATGAGCCTGAGAGAGGTCAAGAGAGAGAGAAAAGAAAGAGAGAAAGAGAGGAAGAAAATAAAGAGAAAAGGGAAAGAAAGAAAAAGGGACAAAGAAAGGGGGGGATGGAAGGAAGGGATAGGAAGAAAAAGAAATAAAGGAGGGAGCGAGGGAGGGAGGAGAAAGATAATGAGATATCTATTCTAGTCCAGTCACCTGCTCCAGCAGGGTTAGAAGGGAGTGTGTGTGTGTGTGTGTGTGTGTGTGTTCTCTTTGTAATTTACCAGTACATTTTGGTTTTGTCTTCTTCAGAATTGGCACTGTAATACATTGGGGAAAAGTAATTTTTAGGGTGGAGATTTGGTCCAACGGATCCTGTTTAAAGCCTCAACAAAATGTGAGAGATTCCTGATAGTCTTGACCATGTTTTGTCCACAAAACCTTTAATAGAAGCCAAAGAGGTTTCACTGTGCTGGCAAAGATGTTTCAGTGTGGAAAAGGGCCTCAGTCTGAACTAGGCCTCATTCAATCTGATGGATCAGGTCTCTCTCTTTCTCTCTCTCTCTCTCTTCCTCCCTCCCTCCCTCTCAGACTGGCTTTGTTATACTTTCCCAATGTGCCTGCAGGGACAGTGCTTCCAACATGCATGGATGGATGGATGGATGGATGGAGAGAGACAGACAGACAGACAGACAGACAAGCAGGCAGGAAGGCAGGCAGGCAAATAGACAGAACTTTTGGATGGATGGATGGATGGATGGATGGATGGATGGATGGATGGACGGACGGACAGAATGCGACAGCGGCGGCACTTTGGGAAAGCGGTGGCAGCGGCTTTTCCCAATGTGTTGCCGCATTAGAGGCACCGGTTTTGGAGCATTACTACAGTCAATGGGTGAACCTGCAGGGCTGGTGCCTCGAACACCCCCCTGCTGCCTCTTAGCATCCCCAAGGGGGTCAGCAGAGGGGGCTAAGGGGCAGGGGGCATTCGAGGCGCCGGACAGCCCTACAGTTTCACCCATTGACTGGCACTGCTCCGGAGCCAGAGCCTCCAATGCGGAAGCAATGTGGCACGTTACATGCCGCCACGACCGCGTTCGATGCGCCACCCCCCTGCCGCCTCTTCGCGCCCTTCTGCTGGCCCCCTTGGGGATGCTAAGAGGCGGCAGGGGGCAAGTGCCTTGAACACCCCCCTGCCGACTCTTAGCACCCCTCTGCCGGCCCCCTTAGGGACACTAAGAGGTGGCGGGGGGCACTAAGAGGTGGCAGGGGACAGTGCATTGAACACTGCTATGGAGCCATATAACGTGCCACCGCTTCTGTATTGGAGGCGCCGGCTCCGGAATGGTGCTCCGGTCAATGGGTGAACTTGAAGGACTGGTGCCTCGAATGCCCCTGCCGCCTCTTAGCGTCCTCAAGGGGGCCAGCAGAGAGGTGCTAAGAGGCAGCAGGGGGGCAGTGCATCAAATGCGGCCATGGTGGCATGTAACGTGCCACTGCTTCTGCACTGGAGGCGCCGGCTCTGGAGAGGTGCTACAGTCAATGAGTAAACCTACAGGGCCAGTGCTTCAAACGCCCTCCTGCCACCTCTTAGCGCCGCCTGCCAGCCCCCTTGCCTCTTAGCACCCCCCTAAAACATCTCACACACCCCAGGGGGTGGTACCACCCACTTTGGGAACCACTGCTCTATAGTCAGGTTTCAGACTGGATTAATTGTGCATGTGAATGAACTTTGGTAGGCCCAGGACAGATTGGTGTATTCATCCTAGTCCTACATTCATCAACATACATGTGATACCATCAAATTTGGTATCCTTCTGGGATGGCTGAGAGGACTGGGAGTGAAAACCTGGTACATTTTCCTACTTCTTCCAATGTCAGATGTTTTGGTTGGTGTTCATAGAAGAACAAAGTTGTTTTACTTAGGTCTTGACTCTCTCACCACTCCTATTTAACATCTACATGAAATCATTAGGCAATGCCATCAGCCAACATGGGGTCAAGCATGATAAATATGTTGATGATACTCAGTTCTACATCACAATTGACCATCCCAGACTGTCCAATTGATGCTGTGTAGGTGCTGTACTAATGCTTGGAGCAGTGGTGGGATTCAAATTGTTTTACCATTGGTTCTGTGGGCGTGGCTTGGTGGGTATACTTTGCATGCGCACACACCTAGAGGGTTTCCTACTGACCTTCTCGTGCAATTCTGCACTCTCCCTGTGTGTTAAACAGCTGACACACAGCAATCCACTGTGCTGCGCGAAGCAGCTGAGCTTCAAAACCAAGAAACAAAGGTCAATATAGAGCCAAGACAGGCGGGCCCAGCAGCTGATCATCCGAGCAAACCTGTTCGCTCACAAATGATCTTCCGAGATACCCGTTTGACTGACTCGGGCTGAACCAGTAGAATATCACCCCTGGCTTGAAGACAGTATGAGTCTGGATGAGCTTCAGTTCAAACTTCACAAGATTGAATAATTATGGAGTTAGAGCAGATTAGGGGTCTGCCATCTTCAGTGCTGCCTAATGTTATGGTCACACAGCCAGAATTAGCATACAAACTAGTATTTCTTTGGGACCAAGAGCTCCTGCTTGAAGAGTAGATACCAGCTGTGACTAGAATAACTTTTATACAAACACATCTTGTTTGCACTCTTTCCAAGATCGAGATGCATTGCTCATGGTCACTTATGCCTTGGTCACATCCTAATTTGGTTACATCCTCTCCTCATTTAGCAACCACATTCTTTCTGTTCCAATTACTTTGTCACTATGTGAAATGGTCTCTAAGTAAATAAATATCATTGGTTGCTACCCTCTAATTCAGATAAACTTATCTTGTTCAGTGTCCTGTATCTGACTATTTTTTCCTTTTCTTTGCCCTCTTGAAGGCTGAGAGATTACTCAACATGCTATTGCTTCCTGAGTTACTTTTCTCTACACTTCAGTAACTGTGAGAGGGATCTTGGAGTCTTAGTGGACAACCAGATAAATATGAGCCAGCAGTGTGCAGCAGCTGCCAAAAAAGCTAATGCAATCCTAAGTTGTATTAACAGAGGGATACAGTCAAGATCAAGGGAAGTAGTAATACCATTCTATAAAGCTTTAGTCAGATCACACCTAGAGTACTGCATCCAGTTTTGCTCACATTATAAAAATGATGTTGAGGCTCTAGAAAAAGTACAGAGAAGAGGAAACAGGATGATTAGGGTACTGGAGGCTAAAACATACAACGAATGGTTGCAGGAACTGGGCTTGGCTAGTCTAGTAAAGAGAAGGACCAGGGGAGGTCTTCCAATATTTGAGGGCCTGCCACAGGGAGGAAGGGGTCAAGCTATTTACTAAAGCAGCTGTAGGCCAGACAAGGAATAAATGGATGGAAACTGAACAAGGAGAGATTTAACCTGGAAACAAGGAGAAACTTTCTGACAGTGAGAACAATCAACCAATAGGACAGCTTGTCCTCGGAGGTTGTGGGAGCACCATCACTTGAGACTTTCAAGAAGAGATTGGACTGCCATTTGTCAGAAATGGTGTAGGGTCTCCCGCTTGGGGGGGGGGGTGTTGGACTAGATAACTTACAAGGTCCCTTCCAACTCTGATTATCTGTATCTGTATCAGTGCTTCCCTAAAAGTGCTAACCACAAGTTAACAAGCTTAGCTCTGTGATTTTAATTATTTGATTAGAACCCTCCAACTGGCTGCACTACTGCCTAAAACTAACCAGAGCTTAATCAGTTTTATACTGAAGACTTGTCAGATGTGGAAATCTGGTCATACAATGGATATATTAGTTAGGAAATGAACTTTTTATTACCACTTAATACTGTTGTATTTGTGAGTGTTTGTTAACTGCTGTAGTCTGTATACATGGGCTGCAATACACTCTGTATGGGGCTGCCCTCAAAGAACTGTAGCTGGTTCAGAATGTAATGCCATAGATAGAAGCGAATCAGTGGTGGGATTCAAATATTTTTGCCACCGGTTCGGTGGGCAAGGTTGGTGGGCATACTTTGCGTGCATGCACACACCAAATGTGCACTTTGCGTTGGCACAGAAGCATTTGCGCAGGCACAGAGGCGTTCTAACTCGCTTCCTACAAGTCTGCATGATCCCGGTCGCTTCAGCAGCTGCCACATGACACTATTCTGTGCCGCACAAAGCAGCTGCGGTTCAAATTCAGTGGATAAAGGCAAGTATGGGAGCCCGGGAGGGCGGGCCCAACAGCAGAGTGGCGGAGAGAACTCGCAAGTGGGCTTCCAACTGCAATTCAGTTTGTTGCTGTTCATACCTTAAAGCCTTTTACTACTTGTAGTCAGGTTGTTTGCAGGATCACCTATCCCCATCCCAATAGAGCTGGCAGAGTGGACATATTCCAAGTTCCCTCAGTGAAACAGTGTCCCCTGGTGGGATCTCGGAAGAGTGCCTTCTCCATCATGGAACCTGCCTTTTCAAATTTCAAAATCCAGATGATCCTGATTTTTGATGGTCTTCAGAAAAACAATGGAAATAGGGTTTTCTGTCTCGGTGCTGGCATGATACGATTAACTGGTGGATACCAGCTTTACTGGGGCCTCAACATAATTTTAATCATATTGTACTCTATTTTTTAAAATTCTTTTTCACTGTCTGCAGATGCTTCAGTAGAACCTTTGTTTTTTCATAAACTCAGAATTTTCTATCTTGAGGACTTTCTAGACTAAATTAGGGGAAAGGAAATCTACCAAATTTTATTGTGTTCAGTTCTCATATTCTTATTCTCCCCCCCACACACACACACAAAAGTTTATTCAGTTTAAATTGTTAAGCATGTATACTTATTTTTATTTAGTTTTACTTGTTTATTTCTTTAGATGCCCAACTCAGTAAGTGACTCTGGGCAGTGTACATGTTAACATGTAAAAACAAATTTAAAATAATTTAAAAAATACAATATGTATGGCTGGTAAGTAGAACTATTATCATGGATGTTAATACTGCCAAGTATAAACAGGAACCGTAACACACTTGAGTACCAGGCCTGGACACACAATCAAGTCTCCATGACTTATTAAAGGCCAACAAGGTCAGGGTCATTGTGATCTCTGAGGGGAGAATGTTCCAGGACAGGGCAGTAGAGAAAGCACATTACCTGGTTCCCTCCAGGCAATTTTCTTTGGCTGATGGGACAGTAACATGCCCAACCTGCCAAACTAAATTAGACAGGTAGAAACGACTGGGTGAAGATGGTTTCTTAGGTAACCTATCCCCAAGGCATGAAGTGCTTTAAAGATGATAAACAACACCTTAAATTGCACCTGGAAGCACACTGGCAGCCAATGCAGCTCAGGTAACCGTGGTATTACATGTGTTAAATATCTGATATCCTTTATTAACCATGCAGTTGTATTCTGTACCAGATGAAGCTTCTGAATGCTCTTCAAGTGCAGCCTCATTTAGAATGTGTTGCAGTGATCCGGAGAAGCTGCAAGGGTATGCATGACTATGAACAAAGTCCCTTGATGCAGAACAGGCACAACTGGTTCACAATCCTTCTGGCCACAGCATCACCTACTCTTCTAAGGAAACAGGAGTCAAAGAGAACTTCCAGATTGTGCACCAGGCCCTTCTGGGCAGTGTCAACCCACCCAGACTAGTCATAGAAAACCCTTGCTACTGGAAGGCCCAAATACTCAAAGCCATTCAGTCTTGCTTGGGTTTAGCTGAAGTCCATTTTTCCCCATTAAAACACAGACTCCAGTCATCGGGACAGGACATCCACAGCATCATTCAGCAGACAGAAGTGGAGATATAAAGCTGAATATCAACAGCATATAGATAATAACCCAAACTGTTGGACCACCTCAAGTAGATGTTAAATAGCAAAAGAGACAAAACAATCCCAGACCATCCCACAAAACAGGCGCCATGGGTTGGATCTCTCTTTTCTGTTCTTACTATAGATATTTGAAATAAATTAATCAATCAATTAATATATTGACACAGATTACCAAAATGCAAACTGAAATCAGCACAGATCAGAAAACAGAAGTGCTTGTATGGGCATACAGAGGTTTGATCGTAACTATCCATCGAGTTTCATACTGTACCAGATGAAGCTTCTGTGGTCATTAAGAACATGCCCTTTTAAACTACATTAGTTTAAACTACATTAACTGAACTGCATGTGACAAGGCATGTAACAAGGAGCTCCTAATAGTGAACAGGCACAAATAGTTTAAGCTGTGTGAAGGCTCTCTAAGCTATAGGTGGCCCATGCTTTTTAAACAAGAAGCCATAAAGGAGGGCTCCAAATTGTGTTCTGGTATGTTCGGCGCAGCTCTACCCCATCTAGAACAAAAGAAGGAAATTCTCTGTAATCCCACAGTTCACAGTCACTCAGTCCTACAAGAATTGAGTCCAAACCAATGTTCCTCATCCAAACTCCACCTTGTCCAGATACAGGGGCAGCATCTCAATGGCATTTTCATGTAAAATTGGATGAAGTTTTCTCATAGATCAAAGAAGGTCAGGACAGATGTACTCCTTCCATCTCAGTCCCACAACAGCTCACCATCAAGAGCAACCAATGTCATCCTCACAGTATGACTAGGGCTGAAATATGATTGATAAGGATCAACATAAACCACTTCATCCAAGATCCTCTGGAAATGTAGCTTGACCACCTTTTCAACATTTTTTCCAAGAAAAGAAGGTTGTAGACAACTGAGTAATTATTAAGCACTGTTAGTCTCATTCACTACTGCTTGGACCCAGCCATGCTACCTTCCTGACAAATCAAGACTGACAATCTAAAACAAGGTGGACTCATTCAGCTCCAAGTACTTTGTCTAATTCTTTGGGGCCAACAGGATAAAGTTCTTTCTAGATACCATGTCAGATCTTGCCTAGCCAACTCTGCAGAATCTATATAACCAAAATCCAACTCTGATTGCACCCCAGTGATTTTATTTGAGTTATGTTGTTAAAAAAAATCCTCAAAGGAGTTTTGCAGGTGATTTTCCCAGCAAGAACCAAGTCATCTTAAAAAGGATCATTGGATAGCAATCAATGAATGCAGTAAGAGCAGAAGCTCTTGCTGCTCTTATTGTCCTGATGAAGTCTTACAAAGATTCCCATGTATGGTCATATTTGTTCTTTTTTCTTCAGCATCACTCTAAACTTTCTTCTGCTTCATCTCCCAGAGTCTCTGTGTAGACTGAGGAGCTATAGGAGAGAGAGAGTTTACACAGTCACAATCTGGTTTAAGGTTGTCGCTATTTTTTTTCCAAATTGTGACTAAGGCCTTGGCTAAACTGTACACTAGATTCTCAGGAATTCCACCAAGTGCACTCTGAAACCTAACCGTAGAGAATAGAAAAGTTTTACCTTGACACATATAAGCCAATATATTTTACCAATGAAGCAAGGGAAAAACATGGCTTAGACCAAAGAAGCTCATTAATTCACATGAGTGGGGAGAAGTGTAGTAAAGGACAATCAAAATTTCAAGATTCTGTTACTATAGTTAATAAAAGTAATGTTAGCTTCCTGTGGAGTCGATTTCTTGGTTTGGACTACACAGTAGGCTGAAATCAATCTTGGAAGTTATGGGCTTCCTCCAGTCACTATGGCAACAAATCAGGCTTCTCTGTGTCAATCAAGGTCATTTTCCTTACTCTACACCACAGGTGTCCAAATTGATCATGTCGCGTGACATATTGTGACATTTTTTGCTTTTGCGGAGCCGGGGTAGGCGTGGCCTGAGCATGACACATCCAGCCCATAGGCCACCAATTTGACAGGTCTGCTCTACACCAATTGGATCCATTAGGTCATTAGCCCCCACTGAAATGGAAAATGGAAATGTGAAACTCCACAGTAATCAAAAAGTGCCCTGCCCACAACAAGAATAGAAACATTTCCCACCTTCAGATCACATTTCCAGTTCCCTCAATCATGACTTGGGCCAGGTCTATAATGGCCATAAACTCCTGAGCCACTCTAGACATGGTGCCCAAGAATGAAAGATTGAAATCTTCCAAGACTATAAACCTGGGAAATCCCATCACCAATTTGTAACCAAGCTGAATAGCTCGGGCGGTGATACTGCTTTCAAGTAAGAAAACCAGTACAAAAACAGCAATCCTATATAATCCCTTGAACCACGATGGCGAACCTCTGCCATAAGCCATCTCTCTGGCCATGCCAGCTGTCGCCTGTTGCTCTTCTGGGTTCCGGTGTGCTGGTCAGCTGGTCTATGCGCACACAGCACTGGAAATTGAAAAAGCAGCTCCCTGGCGCACATGTGCATGCTGGCCAGCTGGTCTTTGAGTGCACATGCGTGTTAGAAACCAGAAGACTGGGGGGAAGCTAAGCTTCCAGTTTCTGGTGCTCCTGCGCATGTGTGTCAGGGAGCTGTTGTTCTGGTTTCCGGGGGGGGGGGCTCACACTCCCATTTCAGCACTCAGTGCTGAAAAGGTTAGCCACCACAACCCTAGAGTCTAGCCTCATAAATAAGAGCTCCCGTTGGATTATCTTCAGGCAGTGCCTCCGAAAGAAATAACAATCTCACAAATAATAGCTACTCCTAATAAAGGAGAATATTTGCAGTTCAGGATTGATGGGGGGGGGGGGTGTTTGTCCTTAGTGCTCTCTGAGCTTTCTTGCAGTCATTTCATTACCCAAACAAGATAACATCATCAGTGCTAGTAAGGAGTGCAGTTTGCTGTTTAGCCAGTCCCCGTTCTTTCCCAGGAACGTTGGTGACACACTAAAAATCCAGAATGGCTTTCCAAAATGAGAAGCTCCATTCCCTACCTGCCTTCTATCAAATATTTTGGTAATTTAATTTTTGAAAGTAGTTTTCCACTAGTTAGTATAGTTCATGCAAACATTTTCCTAAAAATAAATGTGCTATTTTTTTTTTATAATAGATAATTTTATATGTATTTTGCAGCTGTGAGTATTTATTAACTTTGGGAAAGGTGTAAATATCAGTGCAAAATTATGTTTAATTTATATATAGATTTGAGCAGTGTAAATCAGATAATTTCACATTAAAATGCAAACTGAATTTCTCCTCTATCTCTATTCCTAATTGCATATAAAAACAAAAATAAAAAAGACTGGCTGACACTCTAGGTATTCTGCTCACATACTTTTATCAAATCTCAAACATGTAAGAAATACACAATGCTTGCCTATTCATTTGTTAAAAAAAGTAATTTTTACAGAAAGAAAACCACAAAAGATACTAATAAGAACTTGTTACGTTCTATATTCAGTACAGAAGCAATATTTTAGGGATGACAACTTAAGGTAGCAGGCAAACAAAGAGACTTGCTACATGCTGACTTTCAATTTTGCATAAGGCATAAGAAAATTCTATAGTACACCAACGTATCATGATTCTTCTCTGACTAAATGTACAAAGTTATTTTTAATGTAAACTTTTAATAGGTCAAGAATACCATGGAGCTATGTGCAGAACTCAAGTCCTCTTCTATGGTTCCAGACAAAGTCTGATTACAGTGGTTAAAATCCATATCCCAGATACTTGACATTTTGAGGAAGGAAAAAACTGTAGTGTAATCCATAATATAGCAACATGATTTTTAAAAGATATCACCCACTCCCTCAGAAGACGATAGGAATTCAGATTACTGTGTACAACTAGAGATTGTAGAAAGAAATCTGTATTAGACTATGGTGGTAAAAAAACAGGAGTCTTGTAACTTTTTTTCAACAAATTTTATTAAAAGGCACAAACTGCATCTCACTTCATCAGATGCATATGGTGGCTAGACTAGTGTAGGATTTAAAATAGAGTGAGGTGGAATGAAGGACAAAGGAAAAGAGATATGGATTATACAAGTATTAGGTTACATGTGAAACAATTTACAAGTACTTTATCAAAACAACTGTAGCCATCTTTAGCATGATTAACAAATGTCAAACATGATGTGCACGTATAACCAGGTACTCAATGTAAAACTCTTCTGTGGCAACAACTTCAGAAAAAGACTGAAATGATGGATGTGTTGAATTTTCATGAAACTCATTCACTATAACTGTCATTCTACTTGAGATGATCTTGGTAAGCTTCCAATGAACAAGTTTCTCCCTTTGGGTTAGAAGTTTATTGAGAAATTCTTAGAAATATGTATTTCTAAGATGACAAACCACAAGCTATTGTATATACATACATATACTTTCACACACATATATGTAATCAACACCACACTGTGTGTGTGCATGCGTGCACATATTTAAATGTTTATGAGTGTGGTGCTGATTACCGCTAAGAGGCAACCGGACTTCATTTTTCTTTGAAGATATTTCGCTTCTCGTCCAAGAAGCTTCTTCAGCTCTGATTGGATGGTGGGGAATGGAAGGATTTGTAGTCCTTGATGGTCACTTGCAATTTTTTAGTCACTGATGACACTTGCTGTCAAATTAGTAACATAGTTATTAAGTGAATCTGGCTTCCCCATTCACTCTGCTTGCTAAAAGGTCACAAAAGATGATCGTGTGGTCCTTGGACAT
Source organism: Laticauda colubrina (assembly GCA_015471245.1). Lineage (NCBI taxonomy): Eukaryota > Metazoa > Chordata > Lepidosauria > Squamata > Elapidae > Laticauda > Laticauda colubrina. The sequence goes on from BLBF01000020.1 coordinate 1,413,079, forward strand.
CATAAATGTAAGTCAGTTGCTAAGAGTCTGTATTTGGTCACGTGACCATCGGGATGGTTATAAGTGTTAAAAAAAATGTAAAAAATTGTCATGTCACTTTTTTTCAGTGATGTAACTTTGAGCGGTCACTAATTGAACTAATTGTAAATTGAGGACTACCTCAATTACCTGTGGTTTGTAAAGGCAATAGAAGTATTACAATTTGGGCATGATTAAACAACAATTTCAGCAATATGCAAAATGTTTGTTAAATGGTTACTACAAAGCATATGACAAGACTGACATCATAATAAAGTCTAACCTCATTCAATTTTGAAGTGGCTGCCATGTATTACAAACTATTTAAGAATATCATCATCTGGACCTTATAGATGTATGTGACATCAAGAAGGTACCTATACTTTAGTATTCAACACAGAAAATGATTGGACATTTTTCTGTTGAAGGGTACCATACCTTTAGGTTTGTCTGCTTGGTCATAAACCCTCTTTAGTTAATAGTCAAAGAATTGAGCATTCTTGTAATATAAACTCCTTTCATCATAATGCCCATTGTTTCTCTAATCCATTTAGAATAAGCACTAAATGAAGCGGAGTTTGAGATAAACCAACAACACTCACAGAATATGGTCCTAGTGAATTCTGATGGAAAAAAACCTGATTCATACCACTCAATAAAATGTGCAGCTGGAAACTTAAATTATCTACCAGCCTGCACATTTTCAGTTTCCCAATTCAAATCTTGCTAAATATAGATATTAAGACACATATAGGAAAAACCTATTTTCATGAAAATGCTGTTTCTGTCGTTTAGAAGATTTTTTCAGTGGGAAGTGGATTTTAAAAAAGTCACCAATCTGTAGGCACATGATGAAATGGAATAATGTGAAACTGATATAAGAAAGAGCAATATACTTATACCTAAATGGCACTCAAATGGGCACCATCTGATAGAATGCATTTTTCCCACCTACTATCCCCACCCCCATACATTAGGGCAATTCTAACAAAACTCATAAAAACAAAATATTCCTAATTATTTCAGCTCTAGCTAGCAAGTATGCAAGACAAAGGCGATATTGATGTAGTGTACCTCACAATGGCCCTACTGATTTCTCCACTAACCCTTCCTCTGCACATGGTCAATTAGCATTGAAAATCCTGTGCTGATTTCATTCGCTGGAATTTTTAAGCAGGTCAGAAGAAAGATGTTATTGAAAGGAAAACTCTCATCTAAATAAGAAAAGAGCACGTGGCCATCTGCTTCAGCTCTACCATATAGAAATGTCACTGAACTCAGACACAGTCTTCTTCGCCCTTCTTTTGAAATAGCTAACAAAGAACCAGAAAGAAATATGTATACATTCAGGTTCTCCTCACCGTTTTTTTGACCTTACCAAATGCATTGTCCAGATCACTTTCTTTTTACAGAAATGTAAGTTTCTATAGCTGCTTGAAACAAATTCACTTCTTCATACTTGCTGAGCTAGAATTGCATTTTGCATATAAAGATGGTGGCAGTCTGGACAGACTTTTGAACCTCCTGAAATTGCAGAGGTATTTCTACCCATAGTTGTAAGGACAACTTCTTGGCCCAAACACTTTGAACTAAAACATCTTCCTCATTAAAACATGAAAACTGATCTGGATAAATCATCGTACAACAGATCTCAAGGCATTCTAAGCAACAGTCCACACAATACTAGAGTTTCATTTCTCTCTCGCATCTAAATTCATGAACATATTTTCAATATATTCCCAGCAGATGTGTGAATCAGTTTGCCTTCTGACTGAATCATTACACTTCCAAAGCAAGTTTGCACTTTTATCCCTACAGGTAAGTGCTTAATTTACTTTCAGGAAGAGATAAATGCAATTATTTCTTTTATGCCAGGACCCAGCAATTTACATGTCTCTATAATCCTCCCTTGTCCATTTTTTTAACCACTGTATAAACACGTGATTTATTGAAGAACAATAATGCTTGAAGAAGAAATTATACAGTATAATATTTAATATATTATAATATATAATATATTAAATATATAATATTTAATGACGGACAAAGCTCATATGTGACAAGACTGCTGTTTGACAATATATGAATTCTTCCAAAAAAAGGGGAGTGCAATGTATGTTCACATCTGTCAATGTTGCACAACCTTTTCCTCTTAGTTATTGCTGTTTCAGTTATGCAAAATAGAGCAAAGTAGATTACATCTAAAGAGGCAAACTCCTGGATGAAGGGCACTGATTTTCAACTAAAAATATGACTGCTTTTTTTTAACATGATATGGGCCAATGGGAAAGAAAAGATATAAGATAAAAAGGTAAAGATGCACAAGTCAGTCTTGCACCTGGTAAGTGCAACCATATCATTTCCTTGAAAGTGTTACATATTTTAACCCAGAATCTTCATAGAAGATTCACTAACTTCTTCACTCACCAATTCTGCTGCTCTTTCACACCAGCTGTAACATCCATGCAGGCCAATCTGCTTTATGAATCCATCTTTATAGTTTTCATTGTTAGCTGCCTCCAATGTGATATGTTTGCAATAATTTCAGTTGTATTTTTTGTTTTATTTTTAACCTCTGTTAACTGCTCAGTTGCATGGTGGAAAAGGGAGGCATACAGATTGAAATACATAAAATAAGCATTTAAAAGTTTGGATATTTTTTTCATTAGATTGCTTTTCTTGAAGAACTCAAAACAGCACACAACCCTGTGATGTTGAGCTGAGGGGAAATGATGGCTCCAAAGTCACCCAGAGAGATTCCATAGCTGATATTTGAATCTAACTCTCCATGGTCTTAGCCTAACATTTTTTAAAAAGACAAATAATATGTAGCTGAACATTTCATGTAGTTTACTCATTATGGTTAGAAATCACAATATGGCAGGATTTTGTTTCCCCATAGCACAGTTGAGTAAAGCTACCAAACCCATATTCTAAAGACTTTTTTCACACCAGTTTGCCAAATCAAAGTACTTAGTTTTGCAGACTATTAACTCTTAACCCGATATGTGGAGGAGGGTCAAGAAATCAATCACATTCTAATCACGCTATTTACAGGAGGGCAAGTTCACAGCTCCTCTCAAACAACACCTGAGACCCTAAATTTTGCTGAAATTACCTGTCCAATTATGTACTTTGTGCTTGCTTGCTAACATATCACAGAAGAGATGTATCTTTACAATTTATTTATTTCCTGAGAACCAGTTTGGTGTATTAAGGCATAAGGCTAGAAACTGGGAGATCATGAATTCTAGCCCCCCCCCCCCCTCCCCAACCCAGGCACAAAGGCAGCCAGTCACTTTCACTCTAGGGAGAAGGCAACAGCCAACCACTTCTGAAAAACCTTGCCTAGAAAACTGCAGCAACTTGTCCAGGCAGTTTCCAGGAATCAGGCACAATTGAACGAAAGGAAAAGTATTTCTTGCATCTGTGACTTTTATTCCAGGTAATTAATGAAAGCTAGCCAAGATCCAGTTTCTGGATTTATTTAAGGATGATAGCTACCTCATATAAGAGAGAAAAGCAGATTTCTAATCTCCATTCGCAAATGGCGATGGTAGCATTAGAGGAGATGGCCTCGCTAGCATGTATACTTTCACCATTCAAAACTTCTAGCAAAGTCTAACTTGGACTTTTTTTCCGGTCTTCTTTTCATGATGAACAGGTGAAAGTTTACACTATTATAACCAGGGTAGAATTCTGATGGCTATAATGTAATAGACTAAACCAGAAATCTACAGATTGGAAAAGAAAATGGTTACAAATTTACACCACTATTAAATTTGAGAGTTGATTCAGATTATGCAGTTAGAAAGTTGGTACATCAGCTGGCTTAATTGTCCATGCTTTTTATGTCAGTAGCATAAATATTTATCTAGACAGATACCATATAAGAAGGCTACGTGCATCTTCAATTTCTAGTGTATGGTTATTGTAGCTTTTGTCAACCTGATAATCTCCAGGTGTGTTGGAATTATAATTCACAGAATTCCAAGGCAACATTGAAATTGCAATCTCAGTTCTTTTAAAGAATCCCCACGTAACTGGTGGGCACCAAAAATTATAACTTGTTTACAAATGTTTAACACTTGATGACGCTACTGCTAAAAATACCAATGTCTGTCCATACAGGAAGCAAGCTTGCTGATTTGATTCTAACAAAGAAAAACAGAAGTTGATACATTAGGAAGATATGGCATCATGTGCAGACACACGATACGGTATATCCTATTAGTACAATGTCATTTTGGAGATGACTGAAATATATTTTCAAACTAAGAAGTAGAAAATTGCCCAATTAATTGCCTTGGTATTCTACATTCCCAGATTTTATACCAGAAACAAAAAAGTTTTTCTGAGTCTTAATATGTCTTAGTGTGGGTTTTTTAAAATAAAAGCTTAGATTAAATGAATGTGTAAAGGTGTACTCAAATCTATTGATTGAATGATTCATTTAAAAAGACAGAAAATGAATGAAAGCAACTGAATAGAAGTATTTGATAACTGTATTAAGGTACCCAACATTGATACATATATTACAGCAATACAGCAATACTATGAAAAAGGTTTTTAATGTTGATTTGCTCAAGTACATTTGTTATTTGTTTTCAGAATAATCTCAGTAAAATATTTTTCAAATCATAACTGCAAATATAGAAATAATATACTTCATTCCTATGCAAATCTACAAGGAACAGCTCTGAGGAGGACAGTGTAGTGGGACGAGGTAAAAATGTATACCCCTGTACCAATGATGCTTTTTTCAAATGGCAACTGGACATTGTTTTTTCCTTGAAGACATTTCACTTCTCATCCAAGAAGTTTCTTCAGTTCTGACTGAATGGTCGAAGATGGAAGGATTTCAATTTCTTGCAGTCTTCAAAGAAAAAACAATGTCCCGTTGCCTTTTGAAAAAGCACCTTTTGGACAACCATGACCTGGATGACTGAGAATTTCACATACATCTATACCATGCATGTCAAAATCTGCTTGTAGATAATGTATCAGAATTGGTGGCTCTTAAGTCCAACATCAACTGCCATGTGAAACAGATATAACTGTTTTTCCAAGGTGCATAAGGATTCAATATGGTGCTATCCATCCCTAATAGCATTTGCAGGTGTTTACTCCTATTATGACTTATTAGCTGACATATGTTCTATTTGTGACCCAATTATAGAGGCTAGTTGTACTTTGTATTTTGTTTCCTATTCTAGGATTATTATCTAAAAACTAGTTACAGAAGTTTTAGGAGCATTTTCTTTTTACTTTTTCAGATCAGCAGTTTGCTTAAAATACTTCAATTATATTTTTACCCATAGAAATCTGGTACTAAAAGTCTCACTAAAGGTAGATTTTTAAGTCAGTTTCTAATGAATATGAATTGTATTTACTTGTTATGGAATATGCATCTATGTATTTTATTGAAAGAAAGGATGTTCATCTTAACTTCTTACAGGTTTTTGAACAAAAAAGCAATTGAAGTGTATTAAGTAGCAATTAGCCTAAACCAATAATAATTAAAACAAAAGTAGAAGTTGCTATTTTCTTTGAAATCAACAATGGCAGAGTGATTAAAGTCCCATGAATAGCCTTAAGATTCTTATACAGTGAGCAATTGCACTGAAATAATTCCCTATCTGCTTTAAAGCCTTTCATGAGTAAAGAGGTTCTAATTTTTTTCTTTTAAAAATGAATTTCAGACATGGGCAAAACTGGACTTCACAAAATCTTACATCCTAAAAAAAGTCTGACAAACTTGAAGGCATCACAAGGTTTGTTTTTCAGCAACAGACTAACAAGGCTATCATGCATATAGATTACAATATAGAGCAACAACATTAATCCTCTACTTTGGGGAGACATATACAGGAAATGTTTGTTGCACCCTAGCATTTTGTATATTAGTAAATGTAAGTTTGCTGGAGTATTATTGAGAGAATGACATTATGTCACAATGTTACAAATTAATTACATTTAATTTAATCGGGATGTATCGAAAACAAATCCCACAAAAAGATAATGAATAAATCAGAATACAGAGCATAATAATCAAATCTACAACTCTTTAAAAACTGTTTTGATTGAGAGGCATTTTCTTTTGTCATACACATTTCTCATTCTATCGCAAAGTTTTGCTATAAATACATAATAAGGCATAGATATATCTACTGATCTATTTTATACTACATTATACTAAATATACAACATTATATTTAATGATTATGCTTTTTTGCATATTGTAAAGTGGCTTTCAATGTTATTCTCTTTGTTGCACACCTTTCTCCAACAAATACCACTATATGTTTAAATATGTTTCAATATTTTAATATCTCTTGAAATTTTGCTACTTAGAGGAATGTAAAACTTCCTGAAATATTTTTTGAGTCTTAGCAAACACTGTTAACTTCCTGAAACATTGTCACAGGTATTTACTTTGTTTGTACAGGACCCTGTAAATTCTTCTTTGAATCAGTCAAAATTAAGTAACAATTTTAGTCAAAATAAACTGTTGTTCATTGTTTTTGCCTTTTAATATTCTGAACTCTTACCAGAGAGAAGCACTGTTACCCTGCAGGAGTTACTTTCAAGAATGCCTGAGTAGGGTTACAGAGTTAAATCAATCTGCATCAAATTATTAAATTTCCTTCTAAGAAGCCTCAGCATTTTGTCCCAAATTTCATGAAATTGTTGGCACATAGCCAAGCAGTATCTTTTTCAGACACTATCTACCAATGAAAATATCAGCTGACTTCAAACTTCTTGCAACTGTGTTGAAAAATATGTTCCTAAATTCTCTGGACATTTTGTCTAAAATATTCTCGTATTATAATAGAATATAACATTTGAAAAACACATATGTGCATTTTTTCAATATGGTGCACATATTTTCTGTAAACACCTCTCACAAAAATATAATGGTATGTGTACTGTAAGGCACACGAAAACTAAAGCAGACTGTAAGCATTCAAAGATGGAATGGGATAAGAGGACTTGTCACAGACCATACGTGGGTGTGTGCAGGGGAGCTACTTTCAAATGTATGTGGGAGGAAAAAAAAAAAAACATGTGCTCAAACTGATCCCTGACCAGTAGAGAAAGGGGATATTGTTTGGTTTGGTCTTGCCACAGTATGGGCAAGACTCCTACCCTTCTTCTGCAGGCAGTTGAAGAATAAGCTTGGCGTGCATTGCGTGCAGGCTCCTTGACTGGAGAATTGCAGGGGGGAGGGCAACCTGGCTGGATTCCAGACAGGCTGGAGTAAAGCGCTCTGTTGATCATTATGTCTGGCCTTCAGGTGTCTTAGCTCACAGTGGGCGGTGGTTGGGGGAGGTGTAGATAACAGTACGGCAGACAAAGAAGGGGGGAAGTGTGGCTTTAAAAAAACCTATGAGATAATGTGATGCCGAACCTTTCTTTTTTATGTATTTCTTGAGTTCAGTGTTCTGAAATCCTTAGCAAGCAAAAGCTCTTCCCACAAAGACTTTATTTCAAGCTGTAATTAGGAACGTCTGGAGTCTGCCTCTCATATACAAACCCCGATTTGTTGTTATTCATATTTTAAGGGGAGTGGTTGGATTTTGTTTAAGGAAAACCAAATAGCAGTTCTGCATTTGTTCTTGCTGTTTTTCCCTTCACTTGCACATTCATGGAGATGCTGCTTGCTTGGACTGAATATGAATCCAATTTCTATTGTCCTTGCCCTCCCGCCTCTCCCCCCATCCCAAACCACTCCCCTGTGAAGCTAGTTTCAGAATGCAACTTTCCCATAATAGATTGGTTTTTTAAAAAAATATATATACTTTTTACTGCTTGGTGTGAATTGCTTTTAAATTATGAAAACATAATCAAAGTGCATTATTCTTCTCCAAGATTCTGGAATTTCATTTCATTTCTCGAGAAGAAGAGAAGGAGCAGCAAGAGGAAAACACCCTGTGCTTTGTCTGTTGCTTCTGCTTGAGAACTCATAAATCTCCTGTTCATGTATGTGAAAGCATCAGGACTGATCCATATGAATCTCCTCCCGCCATACTTCGAATGTTTTACAAGGAAGAGTTTTACACCTCTTCCTTGAAAACAATTAGGAATTTAACCAAATTCTAAATTAAAGTCAGCATTCCAACGTTAAAAAAAATATACAAGTCAGACTCTACTCAGCTTGAATTTATCCATACTCAAAAACATTATTTATTCAGTCAAGTTGGGGGAGGGGATTTAAGAAAGGCATTTTTATACATCACATTCTGTTTTACACCAGGGCACTCAAGAGAAAAAAAGAAGAGGAACTTTCTGGTGAATGTTTTCTAGGATCTATGAGCAATTTGTCCAAAAGTGTGTATGTTAGCTATCGCCCCACCACCACATGCCTCACAGCTCATTAGAATAACTGTCAAATGTCCGTTAAGTGTGGCACGCCTTTGCCAGCTGACTTGGCAAACTTTCCCTTTATTCTTCGCACTCCTCCTTATAGCTATGCATTTACCATTCTTGGGGCAATAAATAATTTTTTTAAAAAAAATATCGCATTCTTCGAGGCAAGGAGGGAACAACCCCTGGCGTTTTCTTTCCTCCACTTCTCCCCTCTCCTTTTTAATCAAACAAAGCGGAAACCTGTCCTTCGGAAAGAAACAGCTTTCGCTCTGTCGTACCGTCCAGAGGAGAAAACTCTCCACATATTTTTTTTTTTTCCTTTTTAATTTTATTTTTAAGAAAAAAAAAAAAAAAAGTGGGCATGTCACTGAAACCGCCGGGGAAAATACTCGGGCAAGACCTGGGTGATAATAAGCTTCCTTTGAAAGAATGTCCACAACCTGCACGACTCGAGGAGGGGAAGGGGAGGGGGAGGACCTGCCAACGGGAGAGGAAAGGCTGGCTTTTGACACATGCTCGAGACCCCAAAACGGGAAAAAGAAAAACTAAAGTCCGGGGGACTCACCGTTCCCCAACTGCGGCGGAGCAAAGTCACCTCCGGGCGTCGGGAGTTGAAGGTGGCGGTGTGAGAAGAATACCAAAGATGCAGAATCCCCACTTTGCTGATGCGGTCCCGGGAAGAAGGCCCGGCGGGGAGGCAGGAAGGCGGGCTGACGCGCGTCGCAAGGGAAGAAACGGAGGGGGGGGGGGGGTAGGGAAAAAAAAAAAAAAGTCTGGGTCAAGTCGGCGGGCACCTTCGCCTGTCCCACGGTCACGGGTCACTCCGGCTTGTCCGAATCGAGGAACTAAATATACTTGCCCGTGTGAAAAAGAAGACCGGGTGGTGGTGAAGTGTGTGTGTGTGTGGGGGGGGGGGCAGTTGCACGATCATGTGAGGCGCGTCGAGCCCCCCACGACCAACCACCACCACCACCACCACCTTCCCTCCCTTTCCACTGGCCGTGGAAACCCCAACTTGGGCTTCCTCGCCTTCTTCATCCGGAGAGGAGTTTAAACAAACAAACAAAAAACAAACCAAAACAAAAAACCCTGAGCCAGCGTTGGAGAGCCGAGGCCCGGCCGTCTTCCCCTCGCGTGGAGAGACGGACGGTTAAGCTCCTGCCGTGTATTAGCGGAGCGAGAGGCAGCGAGCGTGAAGTCATTCCCGGACGGAGAGAAGTGGGTGGGGATTGAAAGGCGAGCCGCCGCCCTCCGACTCTGCCTCCCCCTCCCACACACACATTACATACATACATACATACATACAAACTCCCCGCCCGGCCGCTCCGGGCGCTCCCGCCCCAACGCTATAAGCGCGCTCTTGCGCGCGCACCCACATTATTGTGAGGGAAAGGCAAGACATAATCTGTCTGAAGACGCTAACGTCTCTGTCACGTGCCCGCCGGACCCACCCCAACACACACACACACACACACACACTCACACACCACACACACCACACACACCCCTGCTTCGGGTTCTCTAGGAATGTGTCCAATCTTCGCTAAAAGAGAAGTGGGTCGGCGGCTTCTGTTCAGGGTTCAAATGGAGGGGAGCGTCTGTTGGGTGTGCTTGTCTTTCTCTCGGCGGCGTGCCTGGAGAAGCGCCCTATCCTGTCGAAGGGAGATCTGGGCGTTCCGTGTAGGAATTCTGAAGGAAAATCTGACCTCCGTTCGTCGTCTGTGAAACAAAAGGAATTCTCCAGCCTCGTTCCCTTCTGCCTTTTTCTCCGTAGTTCTGAAGCGCGTTGAGTACGTACCCGGAGGTCAAGGCGAGATTGATCTACCTCAAGTTATTTTTCCGAATAAATGACAAGCGCGTTTACCTTTTGGAGTCTTTTACGAACATTGAATAAAAGCGTCCCGTTTCTTCCACAGAGGTCTCTTTTCCCCCTTATTCATATGTAATTACCTTCAAGATTAACGCCATATCTGATAACCCAGGGCCAAATAAATGAATGAATAAACAAAGAGAAGCCCTTAGTGGTTTTAATTGTACTATGTTCTTTCAACAACACAGTTGGCTTGCCACGAGCAAATCTACCTGATCCTGAATGTAACACTCCATTGGTTAGCAACAAATATGAATAGTCCTAGCGAATATAGAGGAATGTTTTTATTTTATTTTTTAAAAATATTTATGCAAACATACACGGATACCGTTCTACTGACATTTCTTATTTCTAATTTCTATTTATTAAGTCATGGTTCTGTAATAATTCTGTACTGTATACATAAGTTTCTTTCACCTTGATACAGGATGCTCTATTCTATCTCAAAGTTCCAATTTTTTAACAAGTTCATAAAATATAAGAGAAAATACATTAATGTATTTACATATATTAAATACATTAAGTCAAATGAGAGACAAATGAGCTAAACTGCCACCATGTGTAAAATGGTACCCAGTTCAAAACTGCTATTACTGTATGTATCATAAAAGTATGTGGTAAAACAATCTCGAACCACAAGGAATTCTTTTGTCAGTATTGTTATTCCTGGAAAACAAAACTTTTTGCAAACATAATGGCAGTAATGAAGCATGTTTAAGATGCTTCCAAATGAAGGCAAGAAGTAATACCAGTTCCAGCTCAAAAGGTTCCTGCCTCCCATTCTTTGTGTTATTAAAAGGCTCTGTCCCACTGCACTTACGGATGCAAAGAGGATGTAAAACGTTAAAAAAAGCTTGCCATCCGCTGGAAAACGCTATGCATCTGTTGTGTACTCATTGCATACATGTTTCATACGCTCTATCCCTCCAGCATCCATCCACTGCGATTTCATCCGCGCAAGAAGTTTTGAGCTGCACAAAACTTTGTGAATGGATGAACTTTCCGTCGTGTACGATGTAAATCCGCGACATACGAGCAACAAACGTCCTATGTCTGTTTATCATCCGTTAAACGTCCGCTGTATCCTCTCTGCATCCTCTGGCCATCCCCTCAACTCACATCGGCTGCAGCTGAAAACGGAAAGAGGGAGGAAAGAAAAGATACACGGAACGTCTACACAGCGTTAGTAGCATGGGAATAGAAAGGATGTGCAGTGAACGGTTTGCATCCGATATACATCCGCGCAGCATCCCCTTTCTTTCCTTTAGGCGTACGTGATGCATCTGCTACATCCACTATGCGTCCGCTTCACAATTCTCCCCCGGAACCCCTTCGGAGGTGTCATCCGCTTCTATCCGCTTTCATCCGCTAGGCTTCCTATGAACATCCGTTTAACATCCCCACTACATACTACCCACGTCCATTCTTTTCCGTTCTGTTTATGCAAATTTTCGCCACTTTTTGGAGCGGATGACAACAGATGGAGCCACCCCCGAAATTTTGCTCGTCCGCTGTGTCCTTTATGCATACGTTTTGCATCCGTCGGCCAGTGGGAACGGGCCTTTATAATATCCTATGTAGGGCTGAGGGTGACCATAAACAGTGAACTGTAGCTATGAAGACCAATGAGACATTTGACCTGTGTAATTCTTGGAAATAAAGAGAAATTGAAAAAGAACAAATATAGCACAGATGCCATCTTATTAAGTTTGCAGAGAAACATAATATAATTAAAATTATTGTAAAAAAACAGAAAGATAAATGTCCACAATTTAAAGCAGACTGGGAAGGAGATATATTGAGTGAAAGCCAAGAATAGGAAAGTTCTTGATCCAGTGGTGTGCTTCAAATCTGTCTACTACCGGTTCGATGGGCGTGGATTGGTGGGCGCGCTTTGCATTTGTACACACACTTTGCGTGCACACGCACACCAAACAAGCACAGGCCCAAAGTCTTCCAACTGACCTGCAAGCCTGCACTCTCCTGGTCGCTTCAGCAGCTGCCGTGCAGCACTCTTCTGTGCCATGCAAAGCAGCTGTGTTTCAAAAGCAGAGGATAAAGGTAAGTATGGGAGCCCAGGCAGGCGGGTGGGCCCAACAGCAAAGCGGCAAAGAGAGCCAGTTTGGTCTCCGCTGCTTATCATCGCTACTGGCTCAGCAGAACCGGGCTGAACTGGTAGAATACCACCACTGCCTTGATCCAAATCCCATTCCACAACTTAATTCAATGGCCTCGAGATACCTACTTTTTTTTAGACTCAACTCATATACAGTATCTGCAACATAATTCTGACCTGCTTCAAAAGGGAACTTGGATATCCTGTCATAATTAAGTATTGAAGCAATTAAAACATCCTAAAATACCTTTGCACTTTTATTTAAAAATAACAGTTGAATTATTTTGTAAGCCTCCTCTTGAATTCACTGTACTGTGCATTTATCCATGAGATGAGTGGCAGAAATCTTTGGCAATGTAGGTTGTGAGCCACCCAGAATTATTGACTGTGATGAGCGGCCATAGAAATGTGATGAATGAATAAATAAATAAATATTAACAGAGATTATTTTGCTCTGCATCTAGGGACCACATAATTATGACAAGAGTAGATTAAGCAAATCCATTTTTACTGACAGAGCAATATCGATGTAGTGTAGAAATCAAAACAACATTAACTATCCAGCTTCCTTTGTAGACTAGTTGTGTTGATTTGATATTATACAGAAGCTTCAAATTACATGAATGATCATAACTGTTCCTCACTTTTTATCTCCAGTGGCTCAAGCAGTGACATGAAACAAAAATGATAGAGGGAAATGTTGTGCGCTGCTGTACGGATGGAATGGAAACAAGCTTTTCTTTTTTCTTTTAAAAAATGTTTTTGCTTACTATTTACTATTCCTTTTCTGTGTTTGTGTAGTGTTGCTTTACAGATGTAAAGGATTGCTATACAAAGTACATATGCTTGTAAACAATGAGCCACTAGGATACAGTTCTTAAGCACATTTTCAGTGCTTCATAAACATGTGAAGTAGGCTTTTGATTTGCATTGGTATTCTTTTAAATATATCTTTTTATTTCTTACTTCGAACTGCGGTCTAAGACTGGTTGTACTGGTTTGTGCAATCTCTTTCACTCCTTGATGTTTACCTCTTGAACTATTTATAGATTTTATCATCTATGTTCATATCATTGCTTTAGCTGAACGTAGTTTTCCAGGTACAATTGTGCAACAACCATATTGGCAGATTTTTATGCTCCTAGCCTGTGATCTGATGCTCATAGAGTTAATTGTTTAGTCCTCTTTAAAAAAAAAAAAAAAACCCTTTCTCCTGTTGCACTTGACATATTTCTTCATGAAAACGCGTTACAGAAAATGTGTATATTTTATTTAAAGGTAGCAACCATCAGATTCAATCTGTTTCAAGCCCTTTTCCATGGACCACAATCATTCTTGAAGGGTTTGGAGCAATAAAAAAGTTACATTAAGAAGTATTGCAGTGCCTGTACAACCTTGTAACTGTTTACTTTCTTAGAAGAAATTGTACATATTGCTTCATTTGTTAGATCTTAATCTTTCACACAGGAGCTGAAGGCAGTATGCTTAGTGCTCCTTTCTCCTGTTTTTCTTACAGAAATAGCCCTGTGAGGTAGGATGGGCTAAGAAAGCATTAGTAGAAAGCAAAGTTAGCCAGAAAGCTTCAATTTGCTATGGGTGGATAAGAAGGTTGGCATGTGCAGTGCCAGCGCCTAAAACATTGTACCACATTGGATCTATCTATCTGTATGCCTTTGTTAACTGAGGTTTTACAGTATACCCTGCTTTGAACTTAATAGTACCAATATTGTTAGAATGTATTTCACATTAAAGCAAACATTTTAATCTGTACACTAATAAATTAGTCTTGTTTGTTGATTTGTAACTTCCAATTGAGTAAAATGGTGCATCATAGGACACAATGTACAATCCATATACCTCAAATTGGCTAGCATAAAGAATATATCCAGGACCCAGGATTCCTATAGGATTGGAATTTGACAAAGTTGTGGCTGCTTTAGTATTGCTGCAACAGCATGCTGCCATGGTTAGATGCACACAGTCCCATGATTGTAATTTCCGATGCTCCTGCCAACTTGCTATCAGAAAAGCCAATAGGCAAGCTAATAGGAAGTCAGAAGTAACTACTGGTCCCACTGTCTTTTTGTCCACTTGTGTTTCAGTCGAGAAATATCACTAAAAGATGACTCAATGGGTCATGAGTTGTCTAGTTTTGAATAAGCTATACTGGAAAGGTAAATTAGACATGGACACAGCTTAACAAATAGACAGTTTAGAGATGAAATGACAGTTGTCTTTCAATACTTGAAGGGCTGTCACAGTGAACAGGGGGTCAATTTATTCTGCATCACACCTGAAGGCAGGAAAAGAAGCAATAGATAGAAGCTCATCAGAGGGAGGACTTTCCTGGCAGAACAATTAAATAATGGAACAGCTTGCTTTCTTTTTTGGAAGGAAACTTGTGGGTGCTGTCCAAACATTTGGCCACAATGGTATAGGATTTCTGCCTTGGGCAGAGGAGTCCTCAACAGAGGTGGTATTCAGCAGGTTCTAACCAGTTCGGGAAAGCTGGTAGTGGAAATTTTGAGTAGTTCGGAGAACCAGTAGTAGAAATCTTGAGTAATTTAGAGAACTGACAAATACCACCTCTGACTGGCCCCGCTCCCATCTATTCTCTGCCTCCTATTGTTGCCCTGCATAGGAGAATAGAGCTGGAAAGCAGGTTAGTGGGATGGAGAGGGAATGGGATTTTGCAGTAACCTTCCCCCAGGAATCGGGAGGAAATGGAGATTTTACAGTATTCTTCCCCTGCCATGCCCACAAAGCCATGCCCACAAAACCGGTAGTAAAAACTTGAACTCTACCACTGGTCCCCAACCTTTCCAATTTTGCAGACCAGTGAAGGTGGTGGGGGAGGGAAAAGGGATAAAGCTTCATTCTTGTACACACTCACTTGTTGCTTACACAAATGGAGTTGCGCATGTGTATACCTGCCACTTGTGCAGCCCGGGGTTGGGGACTCCTGGATTACAAGACCTCCAAGATCCCTTCCAGTTCTATGAATCTATGATTCTACACTCACAGCATCTTTACCAGTCTTAATTCCTTTGTTTCTTTAAAGCTGTTGGTCTTAAATTACTAAATGAATTATTTTTAGAAACTATCAAATTAAAGGTATCCAGAAAGGGCTCTCAATTGCATAGCCTTTAAGTTGTCACAAACCACAGGGGAGGCATCCGATGATCACTAGCAGATCAACTGAGAACTACAGTTTCTATTGCTTTCTTCTCCATTCCAACATTTTCCATTAAGCCCATGTCCCACTGCACCAACGGATGCAAAGAGGATGTAAAACGTTAAAAAAAGCTTGCCATCCATTGGAAAATGCGATGCATCCGTTGTGTACTCACTGCATACGTGTTTCATATACTCTATCCCTCCAGCATCCATCCACTGAGATTTCATCTGCCCAAGAGGTTTTGAGCTGCACAAAACTTTTTGAATGGATGAACTTTTCACCACGTATGATGTACATCTGCGACATATACGGGCAACAAACGTTCTATGTCCCTTATTATCCGTTAAACGTCCACTGTATTCTCTCGGCATTCTCTGGACATCCTCGCAACTCACATCCGCTGCAGCTGAAAATGGAAAGAGGGAGGAAACGAAAGGTACACGGAACATCCACACAGCGTTTAGTAGCATGGAAATAGAAAGGATGTAAGCGTATGCATCTTGTATATAAAGGATTAAAACAGACAAAATGTTTGTATCTGGGATGTATCTCGGATATTTAGGATGTCTGGAGTATGTCTAGAGTATGTAGAAGGACACCAAGCGGACAACCGATATTTCCTATAAAAAGGGGGAGAAAATCACCTGGATCTCAGTATGAGTCCAGCAGCCGTGGTGTACAGACCTCTTCACCCTTAGTCTTGCTCTTCCACATCATCCATTGTTCTCCACCATGGATCATGACACAATCCGTATGGTAGCTGTGATCATTCATCACCAGAACCAAACCCTGTTCAGACTGTTTCACCTTTTATACACAAGGAGAAGAAGGAGACGTCCAAGAGCTGTGTGGGTCCGAGGATGGATCGTGAGAAGGATGGAGTTTGGACTGTATGATCAGTTGATGGTGCAGCTGAGGAATGAAGACCCTCGTGCATTCCATCACTTCATGAGGATGCCGCCAGCCATGTTTGATGAACTTGTGGAGCGTCTGAGACCCAGGTTGACCAAGCCGAGCACCAACTTCCATCCCAGCCTGGACCCTGGACTGAAGGTGGCACTGACTCTGCAGCACCTGGCCTCTGAAACCACATACAAAAACATGCAGTATGCCTGGAGGGTGCCACACAACACCATCAGCAAAGTGGTCAGAGAAGTGGTGCAGGCCATCATCGAAGAATACCTGGAGGAGCTCCTCCATTGTCCCACCACTGAATAAGGCTGGAGGAAATATGCAGAAGAGTGGTATCAGAGGTGGAACTTTCCCCACACCGTTGGAGCCATAGATGGGAAGCATGTGGCCTGCAAAGCTCCAGCCAACTCAGGGTCCACTTATTTCAACTACAAGGGCTTCTTCAGTATCATCCTCTTTGCCATGGTTGATGCTGACTATAAGTTCATCTACATCAATGCTTCAGGCAACGGGTCAGCTTCAGATAGCCAGGTATACAACACCAGTGACCTCAGGGAGGGGCTGGAATGCAACGTCATCATGGGTTTTCCAGATCCAGACCCCCTACCCAATGACACACAAGATGTGCCCTACTTCATCATTGGTGATGATGCCTTCTCCCTCAGAACCTACCTCATGAAGCCGTACAGTTCAAGATACCTCACCCGTGAAGAGAGGATCTTCAACTACAGGCTGTCCAGGGCAAGACAGGTAGTGGAGAACGCCTTTGGCATCCTGGCCAACAGGTTCCAGATACTTCTCACCACCATGCAGCATCAACCACAGATTGTGAGGAGCATCGTGGAAGCTTGCTGCATCCTGCACAATCTCATGCACACCCACAGTGTTGCAGAACAGACTTGTCGACTGTCAACAAGGGAATGGGGACATGGAGCCTGGTGAATGGAGGCAAGGATGAAACCTGAAAGACACTGTGGATGTACAAGGCCCCAACAGAGCTTCACATGAATGGAAGAAGCAGCGCATCCTCCTGAGACCCTGGTGCAACTCCCCAGCTGGAGCAGTGGAGTGGCAAAACAGGATGGTAGATGCTTAATGGATGCTTCCTTGAGCCTGTCTCATCACACTGATGAGATTGTGCTATGAATGTTGAGTGGCCCTACAATGAATAGGGCATTAATAAAGAGCTTTGTTTATTTTGAAATATGTTGATCAATGAATCAATTGTTATTGATAATAAAGGTCCATATGTGTGGCAGATGGGATGGTGGACCATACAGTCCCATTATGGTTGCACTGGAGGTTTATCTATCCCACAACTATCCTTATCTATCCCACAAGCATGCAAAGGCTTAACCATTTTTTCAAAGTTTTCACCAATACTTTATTAAGTAAGAAAAATGAACCAAGTAAACTAAGTGTCTTAAGCAAAGATAAACTTTATTAACTTTCTTAGGTAAACTTTATGACTTTATTCAATAAGCAAAATGAACCAAGTAAACTGTATTCAGTGTCTTAAGTAAAAATAACCTTTATTAACTTTCTTAGGTAAACTTTATGACTTTATTAAATAAGCAAAATGAACCAAGTAAAGTGTCTTAAGCAAAGATAAAATTAACAAGTAAACAACTCATTCTCTGACACTATTCTCAGTCACTCTGAGTCATGTCCATGGTCTCAGCTGTTAAGCAGGCAGGGACTGTGGAGATGGCTGTGGCTTGAGTGCTGGTCTGAGGCATCATTGGGGTGCTTGGCCCCAAGGGTACAACAAGTGGTGGTGTGTTCAGGAAGCTATCCGAGAGCTGACTCAGTCCCGTGAGGTTGAGAGGCCCTTCATCCAGGACTTGAGATGTCAGGCCCAATACTGATGACAGATTGTCCATTGGCTGTGGGGTGGAGGAAGGAGGAGTGTAGTGGGGCTGTCTGGTCTGCAGCTGGGTGAGGACTGGCGTCTGTGGCGTCCGATGAACCTGGGCCTGGACTGGGAAGTTCTGCTTCTGCTGTGGGAAGTCCTGGTAGTCGTAGCCTTGGTAGGTGAGGGGCTGTTGAAAGCTGTGGAAGGGCTGTGACATCGCCTGGGGTGGAGGAGCAGACCTGGACTGGGTAGGAGCAGCTTCAGCTGGGCCTTGCGGGTTGTGCAGAAGTGCTGTGATCTTCTGCTTCATCACCTGGTACTGGGCCTCAGGCAGGTCCCTCAGGGTCTGGCTCATGTAGGTGATGAAGGTGTTCTGGCCTGAGGATGCTCTGTCCAAGTGGACCAGCTGAGAGAGAAGTTCTGTGCTGGTCTTCATTGTGTTCCTGATCTCCAACAGCACATTGTGGTCCTGGCCCTCCAGTTTGCCTCTCTGCCTGCATCCTCTGGAGCTGGGGGTGGGGGCAGGTTGGCCTCTGATGGCTGCTGCTTCTTCCTCCATTTGTGACAGCAGGGCGTCATCCTCCATGGGATCCTCCAAGTCTGCCGGCATGGGAAGTGCAGCTGTCGGGGGGGTCTCTGCTGTGGGGCCCTCTGAAGACACCTGCCTGGACAGGGCAGATGGCTCCTGGCTGGAAGAGGACTGGCTGTCTGTGGGCTGTCTGAGGGAGAGGGGTGTCAAAGGGGCTGCTCCTCGGTGGCAGATTTCACCCTCCAGGAAACTGCACTTGGCCATGACGTACATCTCCCGGTCAGTGAGCTTGACAGCTGCCTTCCCGGATTTCTTGAGGTGTAGCTTGTCATACCATGTGTGCATGTGCTTCCACCATCCAAGGAGTACTTCTGCAGTGTACCCCAGGCTCTCTGCCTTGTCTCTCCAAGCTGCCTGCTTCTTCTTGGTGTCCCGATACAGTCTGTGGCCCTTTCTCCAGAGGTACTCGTTCTCCCTCAGCCATTCCAGCACCTCATCCTCATGCTCCTCGGAAACGGTGTACTGTTTCCTCTCTCCCTTCTCCTTCCCTTGCCTCTTCCTCCCTCTGGCAGGGGCTTCAGCAGGGCCTTCAGGGGCTTGAGCAGCAGGGCCTTCAGGGGCTTGAGCAGCAGGGACTTCAGCAGCAGGGCTTTGAGAGCCTTGGCGCTGGTCCACCACAGCAGCAGCAGCAGCAGCTTCAGAGTCAGTGCAGGGGTGGGATGCTGGTTCTGCCCTTCTTCACCTTGCCAGTGCTTGAATAGGTAGGCACGGGTTTCCTCTTCTTGCCTGACTGACGAACCATGGTGTTCCTGCAAGATGCATATGGCAGCACGTCTTTCCCCTGTATGCTGACTGCGTGCTTGCTGCATCCTTTTATATCCATGGAGCTGACGCAATTCATATTCCCTGCATGCGCAGTGAACGCTTTGTATCCGAAATACATCCATGCGGCATCCCCTTTGTTTCCTATAGGTGTCCGTGATGCATCCACTTCATCCGCTATGCATCCGCTTCGCAATTTCCCCCCGGAACCCCTTCGGATGTGTCATCTGCTTCCATCCACTGTCATCCGCTAGGCTTCCGATGAACATCCGTTTAACATCCCCACTACATACTACCCACGTCCGTTCTTTTCTGTTCTTTTCCGTTCTGTTTATGCAAATTTTCGCCACTTTTTGGAGTGGATGACAACAGATTGAGCCACCTCCGAAATTTTGCTCGTCCGCTGTGTCCTTTATGCATACGTTTTGCGTCTGTTGGCCAGTGGGACCGGGCCTTAAGGATTAGTCAGCAATGGGCCACCACAGAAATCAATTTTATTCTGTGTATTATTCAATGCAGTGGTCCCCAATCTTTCCAACTCCACAGTCCAGCAGCAATGGCAGTAGCAATGGGAGAGGGAGGGCATGGTTTTGCACATGCAACCTAATCCTGCACATGCACAAATGAAGTTTCACACGCTCGCCCACTGCTTGCACAGCCTGATTCCCAACAGATCACAAACTTATACCAGTCTGCAGCCTGAGGATTGGAGACCGCTGATTCAATATGTGCATGAAAGTGCTAGGAGGACACACAAATATTTGGAATGAATCACCATCAATAACCAAACCCAGTTCTAATGTGCTCTACCATTTAACATTAAGGAACTCATTAGTGCCCTTGAAGTTGATTGCATGAGCAAACATGCTGGAATTAAATGGAGACACTGTTGAATAACAAAAAAAAAACAGAAATGGAGTTTGGAATTCAGCCAATGCTGAATGGGATTGCACTTTCCCAACAGTTTAGTTTAGTTTAGTTTATTGTCATTGCACCTCATACAACGAAATCAAACACTATCTTCACTGCACATCATGACCATGACCATGAAAATAAACAGAAACACACATTCCTCACTCTTCACACATTGAACCGGATATCCCTGACACCACACCAACACTGCACTATACAGAAGAATTCAAAAGAGCTACTGCCCTGGGATAGAAGCTGTTTTTCACCCTATTCATCCTTGTTTTTATTATTCTGTACCATCTGCCAGATGGTAATAGTTCAAAAAAAGGGTTCCCAGGATGAGATGGTTCTTTGAGAATGTTTTGAACTTTCTTAAGGCAGCGGGAGTTATAAAGCTCTTCCAAAGAGGGGAGAGGCAACCAATGATCTTTTGAGCAATGACATTAACCCTCTGGAGTGCTTTCCTATCTGCCACTGTGCAATCGGCAAACCATACAGAGGTGCAGTATGTTAAAATGTTCTCTATGGTGCAGCGGTAGAAAGTCACCAGCAGTTTCTCATTCAGTTGTTGTTTTCTGAGAATCCTCAGGTAGTATAATCTCTGCTGGGCTCTTTTGATCAGGGCTGCAATGTGGACACCTCAGGTCAGGTCCTCCTTTAGTTACCCCTAAAGAAACTTAAAACTGGCCACTTGCTCCGCTCGGTCTCTATTGATAAGCAAGGGCTGGATGTCTGATCTGTTCCTTCTATAAGCTCCTTGGTCTTATTGGTGTTGAGGACCAAGTTGTTGTCTCCACACCACGAAAGCAACCGGTCCACCTCATCTTGGTAGGCAGACTCATCCCTCCCAGAGATAAGTTCCACCACTGTTGTATCCTCTGCAAATTTAGCAATAGTATTACAAATTTAGCAATAGTATTGAGTGGGAATGCAGTCACGCACATAAAGAGTATAGAGTAAGGGACTCAACACACAATAGAATAGAGAATGGAAACGGCACTGGATTTTCAAATGCTATTTACATTAAGGACCGCAGTTGTGCAATTATGACTTAAGTGGCAATCATGTCTGCCATAACACAGTTATCTGCACCTTTTTTCAATCTGCTTTGACACCGGCAATACATTCTTCCTGAACCTACCTTTGAAAGCTGTCATGAAGTACTCCTGAGAAAAGGAAGGTGTTCAGACTTAGAACACAACCTGAGATTTGGATGGCATGGATATTTATGTGGATTTTAAAAATCATTACGTTCCATCTACTATTTTCTTCCTTTTTTGCTAGATGGTGGGGAATGGAAGAATTTATATTCCTTGAAGAACAGCTGGTGATTTGCATTCTTTTAGAGAGTTGTTGAGACCACCTGAAGATTTATCTGTGCCATCAGGGTTACCTAAGTAGTGCACATGTGTGTGGAAACTTCTTGGCTGCAGGATGTTTTCTGGCCTGTGTCCCTTCACTGTTGAAGACAGGTGCAGGCTGTTGGGGATAAGTCTGTGTTGTCTGCATTTTAAACTGAAGTGCAAATGGTTCCTGTAGTCTGCATTTTTTTTTTTCTGGAAATCCATTCACACTCCCGCACCATTCGAAGGGTGTTCATCCAAAGTGCATAGCTAAATGTCTATGGAGATTCTCAGTCATCCAGGTCAGGATTGTCCCAAAAGTGCTTTTTCAGGAGATAACTGGACTGAAAAAGCACCTTTAGGACAACTATGATCTGGATGACTGAGAATCTCCATAGACAGTTACATCTACTACTTTGAGAACATGGGATAGATACAAATCCAGGTTGTGCCAGGAAACACCTTTGTGGCTTTCAGCATAAGAAATATATTATAAATGAAAAATTACAGGAAAACACAAATGGCTAACTTATTGTGAGGTACTAGAATTTTGTCAAGGAGAATATAAAATGAAACCAAAAGAAGAACTGATGGCAGAGGGATATAATTGTCAACGCTTTTCATATTTAAAGTATTAAAATATTCAAAGTAGATAAAAGAATTTATGGTTTTGAACATTGTATGAGTTTGAAATGGAATTATGTGCAAATCATGACAACGTACTTGCTAAAATGTATAAACTTTTTTTTTTAATTTGAAAAAGAAGAACAAATGAAAGAATATATTACAAAGTGGACTTGACAAAATGAAGTATCATTGGCATATGTCACCAAAGAAATTGTCTAGAATATATAAAGGTAATATTATTTATGTTAGAAAAATTAACAGCCAGAGACTTTTCGGCATGTTTGGTACATAAGTAAAAAAGCTTTTAAAGAACTGAATTCAAACACATACACTGACAAACACTGATTCAGAGGATTTTAAAGATTAATATACAATTGAGACCAAAGGTTTCTATTTTGGGATTAATGTACAAATATTTGTAAAAAAAGAAAAGACATCGAACTTCGTTTTTGTATATGGTAGCAGCAGTGAAATATTTGTATGCCCAAAGATGAAAAGACCCACAATGGAGTAATGGTTGGTAAAGATGATGGAACTTGCTGAAATGGCTAAATTGACTTCTTTTATCAGAGAAAAGACAATGTCTGGGTTTATTGCTGACTGGAAACCTCTTAAGGATTTTTTGTGAAATAAATGAACTCATGTTTTATGATTTTGATGATTAGATAGGAGAGATAATAGAAAGAAGAAAGTAATGATGTAACTTTGGAGTAAGAAATAAATAACTGCTATAAAGGAGTGTGAAAGTGTCTTCTTTGTATATTTTTTCTTTCTTTTATACTTTTCTTTTACTTTTTTATTTTCTTTTACTTTTATTTATATTTTCTCTTTGGTTTCTTTCTTTGCTTATTGTATATTATTTTGTATTCATTTTTATTTTCTTTTTTTTTAAATCTTTAATAAAATTATATATATCAAAAAACAAAGTTGCCTGAAGCACTAATTGAAAGTGCTTTGACTGCCACTTGGCAGCTCTAAGCAATATAGTACTTCATAATGTGAATAACTACCTCTTATTAAGAAAACATTCCAATATTAACTTATTTTAAGTGTATATCCTATATTTCCTTCAGGGACTTCCACAGGAGTCTCTCTTTCACTTTATCCACCCCAAAAATTGCAAACTTGGAAAGTCTGAGAGAATAATGGCTGAGGGTGAGTTTCTATTGTGAAGTAATGGGTGGATGTAAACTTGGGTCTCCCTAAATCAAATACAATACCTTTCCTGATACGCTGCACTGTTGCTCTCTCCTTCTCTCTCCTTTCATTTATTAAAATGAAATAAAGCTGGGTCAATAGCAAACTTTCTCTCCTCCCCCACTTTTCCCCTATATCCTGGTCTAGTCAGCCTTTCACATCTGGGCTCCAGAACATTGAGGGGACTAAGTTATATATCTTAAGAGGTGTTTTCTTTCTTTTTTAGTCACTGCTGGTGGCCTTCATTTTTGTTTTTCTCTCTCCTTCTTCTTCTCCCTCTCTTTGTATTTTAGTCTTATTGTAAATGTTTTATTATTATTATTATTTTGTGTACTATATGTTTTGAAGAATCATGAAATTAAGGCAAAAAAAGAAAAAAGAAAAGAAAGAGGGAGAGGGAAAATCTCACCACACGCAAGAATGAACAGCTTAATACAGGTATATATTTACTTATGTATTTATAAATACATATGATTTTAGACCACCCAACCCCAACAACTCCAAGTGGCTTATGATGCAAAGAAAGAAAGAAAGAAAGAAATCATGGACATATACCAAAAATTCTGTTTGGGAGGGAGTCAACCTTCACACTGCCCTGGAGCCTGGGATAATAGCCTGATCTGTAATAGCTTCCTGAACTTTAACCGTGTGGGGGAGCCATCCAGGTCTCTGGAGCATATTGTTCCAGGAGGCGGCCACTGCTGACTTCTGCATAACCGTTGCATACTGTATGCTTTTACTGTATCCCTGTTTCTCTTTCCTTCTCTCTGACAGGCCACAGACACTGAAAAAAGTCAGGATTTTTCTTTGTGGCCAGTTAATGTGCTTTTCTCCCAAACCTGTATTATCTATTAGGTACAACCAGCAAAATGTCTAGGGCCTATTAAACTTTGGGGCTTGCAAAAGGTGTTTTAAGTTAAAAAGAAAAAAGAGAACGAAATCTGAAAATGGAAATCAGTAAAGTAAACTTTCAATCAGAATTTACAATTTAACATAAATTCATGTGGATACATGACTTGAAACCATTATGTTCTCTTGGGCAGAAGAAAATTCCCTGCAACTTACTAAAGAATTGCCTGAGAATATCTTTATAATCGTAAACATCTGGATTATTACTGCAGTGACAATTGTCTCAGATAAACGCGTTCAGAGCCTATAAAAGTCTTAATGCAGCCCTGTTTCCTTTCATCATTGAATCAGAAGTAAAGTATATGGGAATAAACTGTAATGACTTTAACAGCCTATATTTATTGGAATTCAGAACAAATCTGGCCAAGTATGGCTTCCTTCATACAACTTAAATTCTAAGGCAATAAATTGATTCTCAGCTATCCTTTTACCCTCACTGGCTACTGAGTCCATTCCACCTTGCTGCTGGTTGACTCTTGTTCTTTCCTTCTGTTCTGTATAACTTGGAAGGTTCCAAGTAGTCTTTTCTGATTGACCAGAAAGGCCAATAATGGTTTGGTTCATTAGGAACCAATCCAAGGAGCCGTTCAAAGGCGGCAAAGTTAAAACAATGTCATTGGCTACAAGCCGGCAGGCAAGCCTCTATAAAAAGGGATGCCGCGGCTTGAGCCAATGTTCCATTTACTGTTTGCTGTTAATTAATAAAGAGTTATTTGTTGGAACCCGGTCCACCGCACGTCTTTTACGGACGGAACACTAGCGATGAGGATGGGATCGTCCTAAAGTGGAGACTGAGCACGCGGTGAGAAAACAACCACGCTAAACGAAATGGCTGGTAGCAATGCACCGCCCGCACCTTTTAACCTCAATGAAGAAGATTTGGAGTCTTATATTGATCGCTTCCTGATGTTTCTGGAGAGCAACGAAATGGAGGAAATTTCGGATCAGCGAAAGAGGGCTGTCTTCCTAACACATTGTGGGCCAGCTGTGTTCAAAATGGCAAAGGCATTGGCAAAGCCCAGAGACGTGAAACAGATGACCTGGTCTGAACTTAACCGAATGCTAAAGGCTCACTACACGCTGATTGTCTCAAATCTTATTAAGAGATACATGTTTTATAAAAGAGACCAGAGGAAAGACAAGACCATTGCAGATTTTGTGGCAGCTGGGAGGAACTCCGCCATCTGGGAGGAGCCTGCGAGTTCCAGAATATGGATGAGGCCATGCGAGATAGTGTCGTGTTAGGTTTAAAGGACTCTACAAAGCAAACTATTAAACAGACCTAACATAACTATGGCAGAAGCAATCGTGGAAGCCACCGCTGCAGAACCCACGAAGAAATCAGCGGCCACAATGAAACTGATGAATGCCAATACTGACACGACGATCCTACCCAGAGGGAAGAAGCAAGCTGCCACAACCACACACCACGAAGACCTAGATGAGTCATCAGAAACGGAAGAAGATGACAATGAGGTCCATCGCCTGTACGTGAACCAAAAAAGGCGTGAAAGAAGAAGAAATTGGTGGGAATGTGCTGGCTGTGGAGGAAACCACCCCAGAGCCGAGTGTAGGTTCCTTGATGCCATCTGTCGGGCTTGCAAGAAGAGGGGACACATTGAAAGAGTCTGCCGCAATCGTAAGAACAGCAGTCCAAACAGACACGGTAATTCCCCACAAAGAACTGACCCGAAGCAAGCCGATAGAAAATGGGAGCGCAGCAAGAGAACCAGCAACCGAGAAAAAACTCACCAGACTGTCACTATTGGAAGCGCACAGACGGAAAGTGGGAGAAAAGTCAAAATTGTAGTGACCATTGAAGGAAGCCCTTGTGAAATGGAGGTCGACTCAGGATCTTTCCTATCAATGGTGACTTAGAACACAATCAGGCGGTTGGTTCCAAACATAAAACAAAAAGAACTCATGAAACAAAAATTAATTCTCAAAGACTACCAGGGAAATAGAATTCCCGTGGTAGATCTAGGACACTTCAAAATCACTTACAAACAACACGCCAAAGTCCTGCCGCTGACTATAGTCCCAGCCTCCTGGGCATCGAATGGCTTTCACCATTGGGCATCGGGATGACCGGAGTAAGCTGAATAGCCGCAAACGATTGGGAAGAACCTGCTACACGAATTCCAGGACGTCTTCAACGGCACTCTAGGCAGGTACCGGGGGACCCCAATTTCCTTTAGCTTAGATCCCCAGATAGCACCAAGAAGGTTAAAAGCCAAACGAGTCCCCTTTGCATTAAAGCCCCAAATAGTTGAGCAATTAAATAAATTTAATATGCACAAGGGGTCATAGAACCAATTGACCATGCTAGGTGGGAGACACCAATAGTAACAACTGTAAAATCTGACAGGTCTGTGCGCATCTGCGGAGACTACAAGGCTACCCTGAACCATGCGCTGCAGCAAAGCACATACCTGGTACTAGTCGTGCAGCACTTACTGCACTCACTTGGGGGAGGAAAATTTTTTGTGAAACTCATTTTGGCTCAGGCATATCAGCAGCTTCCAGTACACCCAATAACGGCCGAAGCACAAACAATAGTAACGCATAGAGGGGCACTCAAATGTAACAGGCTTCAATTCGAAGTAAGCGTTGCCCCAGGCATTTTCCAAAGCCTCATGGAACGCCTATTAAACAGGATAAAAGGGGTCGTTCCATACTTTGATGACGTCCTAATTTCAGCAAAAAACACTGTTAGGGATAACATTGTTTACCCTAACTGGTTTAGGTGAAATAATAACTATGAATCATAGTTGTGTATGTTAAAGTGTCTGCAGCTTTAACTGTAGAATAGTAATTAAGGGAGTGGTTATGAAAACACTATAAAAGTA
>BLBF01000020.1:1460585-1491824 GCA_015471245.1 Laticauda colubrina
GCATTGATATACAATTGCAAACACATAAATGATACATAGTTACAACAAAGAGCCAAGAGAAGATGTATGAAGACAGCCATCTTCATACTTCCACCCTTTCAGTTTTATCTTGAAAGCCTATTAGATTGAATATTGTGCTAGGTTGGTTCAGATATGTTGGCTATATGCTGGGAAATATAAGCATTTGGAAAGATAAGCATTTGGCATAGCTCATCTAAAATTGTAGTCTGATTTGATAGGCTTAAAGAAGTAAGTCTCATTGATTATGTTGGGAAATATTTCTGAATGAAGTGGCCTTGGATTATGGCCACAAAGCTACTGTACTTCCTGTCTGCCTTTCTGTAAAGATCATATATAATTGTATTTGCTCTCTTGTACATTTTAATTTTGAATGTATAGTATTTTTTGCAATGCAACATTCTGAAATGAAAATACCTAGGATTAGCACCATGCATCCATCTTATATATGCTGATTTGTTGGATTTTAGTTGGACTCTGATGAACAGATATGCTTCAGATAAAAACCAATTCATGTAGAAATGTGTGTGTGTGTTCCTTTGGGAAAAGTGAATAGATAAACTGTCCAAGTTAAAAGGAAATAGAGCATGGATAATTCTAGCTTGAGATATTCTGTTGCTTAAACGATGCATTAAATCAATATTTTGCAAAGCTTTTCCTTGTTTTGTTGTTTTACTGGCTGCTTTCAGAATTAACTATTTAGGTCATCAGTTTTCAGAAAGAAAATTTATTTTATGGCCTAACTTAGTGACTTCATCTTTACATATTTAATTTTTTTTTTTGGTTTTGGTCTCTGTATTAATTGAGGAAGGCAAACATACTTTGAATGTTTGGTGGATTTGATGGTCAAGAACTGAAAGTGTTGTGCAGGCAGTTAGGCAGGCAAAATAAGTTCTGTAGTTGCTTCCAGATACATCTTTCTCTGTTTCAATGGGAGTTTCTCTTTAAACTGAAACAGCAGCTTTAAAGGTGACATACTTTTCAGATCTGTAACAGTAGGAAAAAAAGATTTAAGCATCTTCTGTACCTCAAAGTCCTACAGTTGCAAATATTTCCTTGTGATTTCTATTTATATAATAACAATTTTTGTGTTAGCTACATCCACATGCATAGTAATGGTTGCCCATTGCCAATTATCTTCTTTTCTGACATTCTAAAATGCCAACAATTTTGAAGAAGGCTTTGTTCTCCAAGACCCAGCACTCCTAGTGTTGAACTCAGAAATCACATTCTAATTTCTGCAGTAAACAGTCTCTATGGTCTCTAGAGGAATTTGGGTCCATTGGAAGGCAATATACCACCGGAAAGAAAGCATAAGTGCTTTATCTTTGTGGCTTTCTCAGTGGCTCTGAGATTTCTGGGAATAGATATTGTGCATATAAATGTGTGTTAATATGCATATAGCCTCTTAACCACACTCAGCAATCATATATAGTCTATAGAGTTGAAGATGTTACCCATTATCCTTGCAAATGGCTAATGTCAGTTACCTATCATGGTCACCTCATTCTGTGAGATATTCTGTATTCTTATTTAAATGGTATTGATAATAGTCTTTACATTAATATACAGGTTTGTGCAAATCTTATGGAAATCTGCCTGTTCCTGTCCTGATTTTGGATTATGCTATTTTTATGACATCTACATAACTATTAGAATAGCCAGTTTGGTCTGCTGGTTAAAATGTCAAAGTGGGAGACTGTGAGTTCTAGTTCTATCTTAGGCACAAAGCCAGCTGAATAACATTGGGCCAGTCATTTTTTCTCAGCCCTAGGAAGAAGTCAGTGGCAAACCACTTCTGAAAAATCATGCCAAGAAAACTGCAGGGTCTAGTCCTGGCAGTCCCTGAGAATCAGACACAACTGAACAGAAGAAAAGAAAAAGTATTGTAGTGTATGCTGGCTTTTGTTTCCCTGGAGAAGGAAAGTTTGTTTTTATGCAGTTCCTTATATAAACCACTTATAGTTCGTGCATGTAACTAAACTGACTAGAAATAAAGGTCCATTAAAGAAATTAAGTAAATTCTAGACATAATCAATGGGAAGAAATTAGATCTCTGGACAACTAGTGTGGATTGACAAAGATTCTCTATGTTTTAATTGTTTAACCACTGTAACAGCATAGATAGATAGGTAGATAGATAGGTAGGTAGATAGATAGATAGATAGATAGATAGATAGATAGATAGATAGATAGATAGATAGAGATAGAGATAGAGATAGAGATAGAGACAGAGACAGAGACAGAGACAGAGACAGAGACATAGATAGATACAGATAGATACACACACATGCACACACAGAGAGAAATGAGTACACCCCCATACATTTTGTAAATATTTTCATGTGACACTTGTCTACAATGTAAAGTAGTAAGTATACAGCTTGTATAACTTTGTAAATGTGATGTCCCCTCAAACTAACGCAACACACAGACATTAATGTCTAAACTGCAGGCAATAAAAG
This sequence comes from Laticauda colubrina, assembly GCA_015471245.1. Taxonomy (NCBI): domain Eukaryota; kingdom Metazoa; phylum Chordata; class Lepidosauria; order Squamata; family Elapidae; genus Laticauda; species Laticauda colubrina. The sequence goes on from BLBF01000020.1 coordinate 1,463,069, forward strand.
TGAGAACACCCCTAAGTGATAATGTCCAAACTGGGCCCAAGTAGCTATTTCCCCTCCCTGGTGTCATGTGACTTGTTAGTATTACAAGATCTCAGGTGTGAAGGGGGGGCAGATGTGTTAAATTTGGTGTTATTGCTGTCACTCTCATACTGGTCACTGGAAGTTCAACATGGCACCTCATAGCAATGAACTCTCTGAGGATCTGAAAAAAATGAATTGTTGTTCTACATAAAGATGTCCTAAGCTATAAGAAGATTGCCAAGACCCTGAAACTGAGCTGCAGGACAGTAGCCAAGACCATTCAGCAGTTTAACAGGACAGGTTCTACTTAGAACAGGCCTCACCATGGTCAACCAAAAAAGTTGAGTGCCCATGCTCAGCGTCATATCCAGAGGTTGGTTTTGGGAAAAAGACATATGAGTGCTACCAACATTGCTGCAGATATTGAAGGGGTGGGGGTCAGCCTGTTGCACCAAACTGGTCTGCAGGGCTGTCATCCCAGAAGGAAGTCTTTTCTAAAGATGATGCACAAGAAAGCCCGCAAATGGTTTGCTGCAGACAAGCAGCCTAAAGACATGGATTTCTGGAACCATGTCCTGTGGTCTACTGAGACCAAGATTAACTCATTTGATTCAGATGGTGTCAAGCGTGTGTGTTGGTAACCAGGTAAGGAGTACAAAGACAAGTGTGTGTTGCCTACAGTCAAGCTTGGTGGTGGGAATGTCATGGTCTGGGGCTACATGAGTGCTGCCGGCACTGGAGAGCTACAGTTCATTGAGGGAACCATGAATGCTAATCTGTACTGTGACATACTGAAGCAGAACATGATCTCCTTTGGAGACTGGGCTGCAGGGCAGTATTCCAACATGATAACAACTCCAAACACACCTCCAAAATGACCAATGCCTTGGTAAAAAAAGCTGAGGGTAAAGGTGATGGACTGGCCAAGCATGTCTCCAGACCTAAACCCTATTTAGCATCTGTTGGGGCATCCTGAAATGGAAGGTGAAAATGTGCAAGAAGGTGAAAATGTGCAAGGTCTTTAACAGCCACCAGCTCCATGATATCATCATGGAGGAGTGGAAGAGAATTCCAGTGGCGACCTGTGAAACTCTGGTAAACTCTATGCCCAAGAAGGTTTAGGCAGTGTTGGAAAATAATGGTAGCCACACAAAATATTGACATTTTTGGCTCAATTTGGACATTATTGCTTAGGGATGTATTCTCACTTTTGTTGCCAGGGGTTTGAATAATAATGGCTGTGTGTTGCATTACTTTGAGGGGACAGCAAATTTACACTGTTATACAAGCTATATAATTACTTTACACTGTAACCAAGTGTCATTTCTTCAGTATTGTCACATGAAAAGATATACTTAAATATTTACAAAATGTGAGAGGTGTACTCACTTCTGGTGTGTGTGTGTGTGTGTGTGTGTGTGTACACACACACACACTGTATTCATTTGTTTTCCAACTGTGCATGTATAAACATTGTATGGGTATTTATTTCCACAGCAATTGTAAGCATGAAAGCCAATTTTTCTTTGTGTGGGTCACTTATGATGACTCAAGATAAATACATCTTGTTCATGATACTATTTCTGTCTTGGTAATATAATTTGTCAACTTTAAGATTGCTCTTAATTGTTGGGTACAGGTGTCATTTACTTGTAATTGTTTTTAAACGAATGGTTTGTTTTAACTTAACTGGAGCTTTTTGACTCAGTAACTGTAATGATTCCACAGGGAAACTTTCATCCAACCATCACTAAGTGGCTGAGATGTCAAATAAATGCCACAGAACCTTAGCAGGTTGAGTTATTTCACATCATAGAGGTCTCCTTAGTCATAAATCACCTCAATTACACATGGAATTACCAAGCTCTGAGACAACAAACACCACCTTAAAAAACATACAATTTATACAATTAATTTTTCCTTTAATCAAGACTTAAAAGCCTGAGATCACACACTTCCTATAGTAAACTGTGGCTTACGGTCTCTCATTTTCCACTGCTGTTTGAGATGTTATCCATATAATTAATCACAGGGTCTCCAAATGCTTGTTGCCAAGTGTGCACTTAAACTTCTGAGACTCTCCTTTGAAAAGTTTTAGAAATGCATTTAATTATAAATGACAGGGGTGTTGGGTTGAAAATAGATCCTTTTAATTTGTAACTGGACCTAAACATCTTATTGTCAAAATGATCAGTCTTTGCTGACATACATACTGCACACAAATGAACCAATCACTTAAAGTTCCTTCACATGGTATAGATTTCAGATGAGAATAATAGGTTATCAATGGGTTATATCACATATGACTCTAAAGTATGATTTGGCACTATATGAATGAATCTTCAAAGATGTTTGGGTTTATAGAATTTTTCTTACTCCTATTTTGCTGTTTGGAATGCTATAGCTCCTTCAAAAAGCTCTTTTGAAAACCAAAACTAGAAAAGTTTGATCCTGATTCCAAGTCAAGATTAAACACAAATTTGTTTTTGTGATTTTGTTTGTGTGAAGTGCCATACTTTTATCTTATAGGAGGGTAAGGTATAATTTGATAAATATGTATGCAAACAAACAATACAAAAAGGAAGGAATTAAATTGAAGATAGAGCTATGAATTGCTACTAATTATACTCAATATATTTTATTTTTGCAGGACATTTATCCAATGATGACGACGACGACGATGATGATGATGATGAAACATCCAATAATATACTTAACACCATTGAACAACAATATATGTCTATCCCAAGTCCTCTGGAAGGACTCGATAAATGGGTTAAAATGTCAAATCCAATCTAAACATCTGGATGACAATGCAATGAACCATAATTATAAACCCCAGTGAGAAGCTACCTTGATGTAGTTGTAGGGCTTGCATGCTTTGAAGAAGAGGACAGCTATTCCAGAGGTTCAAATGGAGCTGTGCATGCTCTTGCTCATCTCTCACTTGGAACCATCCCCTCTCACCCCAACAGTGAGAGGGGATGGTTCCAGGTGAGAGATGGGCAAGAGCACGCACAGCTCTATTTGAGCCTGTCCACAAAGCCAGAAAGGTTGGGGAACTCTGGGTTACAGGACTCAGGACTACTGGCTAAGCAATCAGGCCTATCAGCTGCAGGACTACTGGAAGAATACATAGGAATTGTTTTTGTTGTTGTTGCTTGTTATCCAGCTATTGTCATTACTTTTGACTTCTTGATCTTGTTTAAGTACAATCCAGTCTTTTCACCTTCTGCCTTGACTTTCAGGATAAGTTTTTTTATATTCTCTTCATTTTCTGCCATAGAGTGATGTCATATGCATACATTGGGTTATTAATGTTTCTGCCACCAATTTTTATTCCCATTTCCAAGGTCCGCAGTGGCCCACGTGGTAAGAAGCTGGATCTGTATGCTGCTGAAGTCAACAGCTCGATTCCCATGAGCAACTAAACCATGATGGGACAAGAAAGGATCCTCCCCCAATTGCCTACTGGCATTCAGGCATCCTGCAAGTAAAGTTAATACCTGCCGGAAAAATTCCTTTCACAGAGGCAGCCAGACACCTCGGTGAACCCTGGCTAACACATGCCATACGCTAAATAAATAAATTCTCATTTCTATTTCATCTAAGTTAAGATTCTTCAAACCTGCCTCAGTGTATAAGTGAAATAGATGTGGCAATATAATCCACCCCTGCCACACCTTTTCCCCTTTTCAATCAATATGCATTTCCATGATTTGTTCTATTAGGTGTTTCTTGATAATTGTACTGGGATGTTGTGAAATAAGTTTATGTTCTGGAATGCTGATTTCATTCAGATACTTCCATAATTTTTCATGTTCAATATAACTGAAAACTTTGCCATAATCAATTAAGTCTAAATATACCTTTTTTGAAATTCACATGCTTGTTCCTCAACCTATCAAATATTTGCAATGTGATTTCAAATGCCTCTTTTTCTTCTGAAACCAACCTGTACTTTGGGCACCTCTGCTTCCATGATTTGGTCTGGTTATTGTTGAATGGTTTTCAAACAAAAGGTTGCTAGCATGTGATATGAGGACTATTGTGTGGTTGAAACAGATGTTTGTGTCACTCTTCTATAGGAAAGGAATTAATAGTGATTTTTTTTTTTTATCAGTTGTTTGGCTGATCATTAGAGTCCCATAACTTTTATCTGCTGCTATTAGTACTGATTAAAGCAATTCTGTTGGAATGCCATCAGTTCCAAGGGATTTTGGTTTTGGCAATTGTTTCAGTGCCCATGTTATCTTGTCTTCCAATATATCTGGCTCTGAATTAGATTTCTGTTTGTGATATAGTTGAAGATCATTGCTATTTCTATGCAATTCCTCAGTATGTGCCTTTCATCTATTTCTGATTTGCTTCTAATCATTTAGTTATTTCTTGTTCCTTATTGTTCCTTTGTGCGCAGTAAATAGTGCCAAGTGTTCTTTATTAGGGCAAAAAGATCTCCCATGTGTCCTTTGAGGTTTCTTTCCTTTATTCCCTTGAAGTGCTCATTCCAGGAATTTTCTTTTTCTAGCTTTATGTCAAAATTCCATGTTTAGCCACCTTGGTTCATCTCTTTCTTGATGATACCCAGCTTTTCAAGGTTCATGCTTTGCATATTCCATATACCAATCTTGTTTATTATATATCATTTTTTTTCTCAAAGGATTAACCAGTGTTCTGGCTGCCCAAGGAATTTTCCTTTCACTGTCATAATTTTTTAGTTTAATGGGTTTTCTCATTTAAAATAGACAAGAATAACACAGTTGGAATGAACCTTGTAGGTCATATAGCCCAACCCCCTGCTCAACCAGGAGGCCCTATACCACAGATGTCAAACTTGCCAAGTCATGTTGCCATCACAGGTTGTTTTGTAACATTTTCCCCTTTCTTAGAGCTGAGATGGGTGTGACCTGCGCAAGATGCATTCAGCCCACAGCCCACCAGTCTGACACCCCTACTGTATTCCATTTCTGACAGATGGAAGACCAGTCTTTTCTTGAAAATGTCCGATGATGAAGCTCTCACAACTTCTGAAGACAAGCTATTCCATTGGCTGATTGTTCTCACTGTCAGAAAATTTCTCCTTATTTCTAGTTGAATCTCTCCTTGATCAGCTTCCATCCATTTTTCTTTATCTGGCCTTTGGGTGCCTTGGAAAATTTCCTCTTCTGTATCATAATTTTCTGCTCACAGTAAATCATAACTCTTCCCGAATAGTATGGTTGATATACTTGGGTGTGGTGGGGGTGTACCATTTTAGTTACCATTTAAGTCAGCAGTGCTTTGGATTTGCAGACTGGCAATGGAGGGGGAATTGATGCAATTTAATTCTGCGCAATACACATCCACAAGTAAAGCTTTGCACAACTGCATGCTGCTTCTGCAGCCTGGTACCAGTCCACCACTTGGAGGTTGGGGACCCTTGATTTGAGCTATAAACTTCTTTTGTAGATAATACTGGAATAAATCACCATGTCTTTTCCTAACCTTTCTTGTTCATCCAACTTTGGAACCAGCATATTGATGCTGGTGCCATCTGGATGGCTGGACTCATATGATAATGAAATCCAAATTAACCCCAGAGGTTTTGTTGATTGAGTATACTAAGTTACAATATTACAGTTTAATATATGCTTGCTTACTGACCACTCATTCAGTGACTGTTCAAAGTTATAACAGCATTGACTGGTTTATGATTGGTTGCCAAATCTGCAGTCATTGCAGCATCCCATGACATCACAATTTGAAAGCTTGGCAACCAGCATGCATTTGTGATAGGTGCAGTATCCCATGGTAATGTGATCATTGTTGGGATCTTCACAGCTCTTTTCCATCAAACAAAGACAATAGGAAAGTTGGTAGGAGAGATCACAAGGTACAGTCATGTGATATCATGCTTAATGACTATTTGTGATTTTCTTAACAACCACAGCAGGAACAGACATAAGTTGGACATGATCATGTGTTTTACTTAAAGACCATATCCATATCACTTAGAAATGGAGTTGTCAGTTGCCACTGTGATCAGCAAGTGATACCTATAATAATTTATTTTGCAAAATGAAACCTTGTCCCCAGTTTACAAATGTATGTCTGTGCCTATTGTTTGCTTGGTAAAATGAGTGGCAATCACACTCATGTCCAACTTTAGATAGACATCTGGCTGGACATCATGAAAACAGAATGCTAGACCAAAAAGGAATCTGATCTAATCCGTCCCTGATCTTCCTACCTTTTTATGTTTTATTGATTAAATGAGTAGCAAGAAAATCAATACTTGCGTATCATTCTCTGATCTTATCCTACAGTACATCTTCATTTATTATTCCTTCTAACTGTCATGCAATACATAGTAAGGGGATGAGAATGAATGTTGAAAGACTATAAGTTCTGTACAGAGCATAGAGGAGCTGGTCAACTCTATAATTATTTTCAACTTGTAGAGTAGTAGTTCACTATTAGAGATGTGAAGCCCAGATCAAAATGTGGAAGATAGGAGGATCTTCATGGATCTTCAGATTCATATTTGAGCCTTCCAACTTGTGAATGTAATGTTGCATCTCCTTTACAAAAATGATGTGGTCCCTTACCTTCTTAGAACAATATTCCTCCAGGTATTTGGTCAGTGCTCACTTCTCTGGGATTCCAGAAAGTACTTCAGATCTAGTTCTATTCATGGTCTTGTGGGTTCATGTGAGTATATTTTAATACTTGAGTTCCTGACACATTATATTTTGTACTTTTTGTACTGTTTGTTGTTGTTTCAGTCTAGGCTGACTTCTATTGTACAATTTAATTCTCTCACTCTTTTTATGTGTTTTGCAAGCTGCCAAGAGCCTTTCAGAGTGGGTGGTCATTTTAAATTGGTTAAATTAAATTAAATTAGGAAATTAATATTGGAAATAGTTTGAAGTAGTGATGAGAGACTAGGCTATGCAAGATTTGACCCTCAGCCTGCTGAGGCAAAAGATTAATGCTACTAGTTTCAGCACTGATTAATAAGCTATATTTTATTTCACCTTGGAAGTTTTCCTTATATGAAAACTGAACCCCCTTTAAAAAAATGTTGCTGATTTTTTGCAAACATAGATGCAAAGTGAAAACAGATTTTTAATATTCTAATTGGTAAATAAATTGTAATGGATGTAGAGATCTGTGCCTGGTCCTCATTCGTGGCTTGCTTGTTTACAGTATTATTTCTTCCATTTTTTTTTTTTTACAAAGCAGAATAGTCCAATGAAATGTAAGAGGAATTAAAACAAGCATCCATTCATTAATCTGTCTTTAAGAGGGAACATTTGAAGATTGTATCTGTTTCCTGAAGAAAGTGCCGATTATGTTTCCTTCATCTTTGACTAGAAGAGGGAAGAAAGCTATAATAAAAGAGACAAAGCTGCAAATACAGACTAACACCCGAAATTAGATTCGTAAAAGTTTAGCTATAATTTTTAACTCATTGAGAGCATTATTCTCTTTACAAACAAATATTCCACTACACATCAATAGAAATTTTTCTGTCACTTTAATCATCTAACATATTTTGTAATCCTTTTCTATTTCTAATATAACAATGCTATCCCATGCACCCTTGCCGAATCCTCTCCTTAAGTTAAATTTTAACTATTGTCTCTATGTCTTTTAAATAGGTTTATACCTTTAATTCTTGTATGTTTTCCCTGTACCTCTATATTTTGTTTCTGTCTTTTGTAGTTTCTTTTCCTTTCCCTCTTCTCTCTCTTCTCCCTCCTATTTTTATTCCCTTTTCTATCTGATTCTCCCTTCTGTGATCCTCCCTTCTGCTTCTTCCTGATATTATGATTACTTTTCAAATTATTCTTTTTTTTAGTTGTTGCTTCAGTGCTTAAATTTTTAACTCCCTTTCTCCTCTTTCCCTTTTTTATCCCACTTAAAATTGCTTGGTCATTAAAGATGGCTTCTTCATTGTCCTGCCCTTCTTGTTCTGCCAGCTTTTCTTGTTGTTTTTCATAGTTCAAGATCTCCATTTCTAAAAATTGAAATATGAAACCAAATGATCCTCTTCCATCTTGTGCTTCTTCTTTTTGTTCTTTAAGTCTCATTTTTAACTCTTCAAGGAGTGATGCCATTTTAAAAAAAATTAAACAATCCCCAATTGATTTTGTTTTATTTCATTAGGATGCTCCATCCAAAGTTCTAGGAATCATCCAATAATCCCAAACTGTTTCTTGCTTCTTTTCTCACTTTCTCTTTCCAGGAAAAAAAGTTTCAGCTACAGTGTATCTTTTGCAAGCCTTGTTAAAATTCCACTATCAATTTTTTTTAAGTTCCAGGTGGTCTCCTCCATTTTCCAGATTCCACCCTGTTTTTTCCTTTTCCCCTCCTCTGCTTTCTTTCTTTTTTTAAAGAAAGTTTTTAAATTATTCAAGAATCTTTATTCCTTTGACACTTTATTTTCAGCTAGAAATAGGCTATTAATATCAAAGTGGATCAATTTCTTATTCGAATCTCTTCTTCTTAATGTTCCAAGTCAGTTAAAACTGTTGATGTTAGAGGCAAAAAAGCCAATTCCATTTCCTTTCCCTTTTTCTTTTGCAGCTTAAAATCTTTTTTAGGAATAGTATTAGTCTTTAAAATTCAGGTTCCAGGTACCTTAAATAGATATTCTGCATTCAACCTGGTCAGTCAAACTTTCTGCTTTAAACTTCCTCTTGCACAATCTTGTCTGGTCGGGTTCTTCTTTGAGGTGGCCGTTTCTGACCACCACTACAACTGCTGTGGGAAAGGGAGTAATGGCCAGCTGGGGAAGAGAGATATGGCTCTCTTCAACCCCGCTGACAGCTCCCCCTTCTTCACCACATCTATGGGGTGGCTTCAGCCCCGAATCTGGGTGGCTCAGGGCACTCCAGGGGTGAGCATGGATCAAAACCGCGGATGATCACGATTTCAATCCATTGCCAAAGAAGCCCAAACCGGAAGACAGGAGAAGAAGAGAGGGAAGAGGGAAAGGAAGCTACAAAAGACAGAAACAAGATACAGAGGTACAGGGAAAATGTACAAGAATTAAAGGTATAAACCTATTTAAAAGACACAGAGACAATAGTTAAAATTTAACTTAAGGGGAGGATTCGGCAAGGGTGCATGGGATAGCATTGTTATATTAGAAATAGAAAAGGATTACAAAATATATTAGATGATTAAAGTGATAGAAAAAATTTCTGTTGATGTGTAGTGGAATATTGTTTGTAAAGAGAATAAGGCTCTCAATGATTAAAAAAGAACATTTAAAAAAAACCTGAAAAGAAACATGGAAGATTTTTATCAGTTCACAAGATGAACTTGAATAAGAATAATAACTTTATTGACTACTGTTAATAACTATTGTTTGGTTTTTTATTTAAAGACAGTAATAAGTGAAATATGAAATATAGATGATTAAAGTGAAAGACAACTGATATTTCTAGGTAATGTTTGTTAAAAGAAATTGAAATGTAAAAGATTGTAATTAATATTAATGGCAGAGCTGTACTTGAATAGAATAATTATTCCATTTACTATTGTTATACATATATACATAGATATATATATATACACATATACTTTTTCCTTTTGAGAATTTAATATGTATTTTAAGGGAATGTACCAAGCAGAATTCAATTGAAAATAGGTATGTTATAAAATAGAGGTTAGAAAATGAATGTTATAACTGTAAAGATGTAACTTAACTTTTTAAACAAGATTTGAAAAAAGATACAAAGGTGTTACACTCCAGTCTAGTAATTACAGGGGAACATTTGTTTTTTGTGAAAAGATAATATGAAATTGTAAACAGGACAGATGAAAGTATAAAAACATTGATTAGAAAGATTTTAAAAATTAGAAATAGATATATACCATGTTTCTCACAAAATAAGGCCGGGCCTTATTTTTTTTTGACCCCTGAAAAAACGGCTAGGCCCAAATGAAACAAAAATGAAGCTCCCTAAATGCAGTCACCAGCCCTTCGATCGGCTGGTGGAAGCTGCCTCGGGAAGAAGGGAGTGTGTGTGTGTGTACGCTTGCCCCGAGGCCACTTCTTCCCAGCCGATCGAAGTGGCTGGTGACTGCAATTGGGGAGCTTCCATCACCCTGTTTTCAAAAAAAGATATTTTATTTGTATTTGTATGTTTTGTGAAAACTTAAATAAAACTTTTATTAAAAAAAAGTTTAGCTGTAATTTTGCATGTGTCTTTTTTTTTAAGAAAGAAAGAGGAAAAAGAAAAGAATCCTTTCGATATAGAATTTTGGAAAAGGGAATCAAAACTCAGCTTAGCACATGATCAAAGAAAAGAATGGTCTCGTCATTTCAAAATAAGACTTTGAAACTGTAAAGGCTACAATATATAGAGGGAGAGGGGGAAATTCTTAAAGCCTCAAAAGGCATTTTAGACAATTTTTATCTGGATCCCAAAAGGATGTGGTTACTTATTTAAACAATATATATTTATTGGAATGACTAACCAATACCATCCATCTATTCATCCACCCACTTTCATATGTTTAAGCTTTTAGTAGAGGAAAAAATGCAAATGTTGTCATGAAAACTTATATGAAGTTCATTCTGACTGCAGCTTTATATTGTGGTATAACTGACTATAAACTATTAGCTCATAGTTGGAGGTTTCTGATAGTTGTAAGTCAACATATTACATATAATCAAATTGCAGCTTCCTGGTTTGATGGCAAATCCAGTTGACCAATACAGATATCCGGTTCTCTCATGCAAAATAATGTCTTAATTTTATAATTTTATATTATGAGCCCCTAAATAATGTGTCAATGTTACTTAGATAACCTATAATACTGCTGAATATTGAATATAAGCATTTTTTTTCAAAATAGAAACAGGCAATAAAACTCAAAATGTTATCAAAATACCAAAAAGAATCCAACGTATTATTTTGTTATAGTGCATAGTGCATAATGTATATCGTATGTGAAGATGCTTTGTCTGGTTTTGGCTGGGTGTTTCCATCATTCTTAATTTTTTTTTTCTTTCTCTAGAGATAGACTTGTCCATTAATTTTATATTTAAGCAGACATTCATTTTTTAAAAAATCTACTTTCTTTCACTCTTATTTTTGAAAAAAAATCTAAGTTCTAATGAAATTCACTCCCTTCCCCCCCCCCCAAAAAAAAAGAGTTTACCAACCATTCAAGACAAGTTAAGGAAATATATTTATTTATATTATAGTATTTACTTATCAGAATGCTATTAAAATTGAGGAGCCTATGAAAGAAAAAGTAGTGGAAACCTAATTGAATTGGGAATTCAAACCCAGATTTTTAAGAGCTAAATATTCATAACTCTCTACCAAGGTTTAAAAAAAAGGCTGGATTTTTTTGCAATCTCCCACCCCTGGACTTTAGAAATCCTAGATTCTTTTTAATCTCTTTACTGAAGATATTTGCACTTTTTATAAACTAGGCACAACATTTTTGTATTCAATCTTACATGGCTATTCATAAGCTGTAATTGATGAGAAATTATAACATCGTTTGAAGATGTCAGAATTAGATTGAAAGTCTGGCATGTTGGAAAAATGAATTTAGTTTTAATAAAAAACAAACAAACCCCAATGTTGCCTATTTTTGATATTTTCAGGGTTAGGGAGCATGGTTTTCAGGAATAAACTCATAAAACTGTTTCAAAACTGAGTCAGGATTGATGTGCGTGTGTATATATATTTAAAGCAAGTATGTGATTACTTCCTCTTAATTTGTTTCTTTAAAATAATCCTGGGAAAGGGTTGAACTGATTGTGACTGGCTCAATTTACAGTGAGCTTCCAGAACTGCCTCTCCTCAATCCTAGTCCAACACTTTAAACATTATATCATATTTTGGATCACACTTGATCCAAAGGATGGTTGCCATTAAAAAATTATCAGTATCATTATCAGTCATTTGTGGTATCAGTATCAGTCATTTTCCAGTCACCTATTCCCCCATGAACCAATAATTATATTGTTGATGGTTATATTGCTATTTTGTATTGCTTTTTTATGTGGGTTTTTTATGGTAAGCCTCCCAGAATCATGCTGTGTGAGATAGGCAGCTATATAAATATGATAAACAATCATCTTAGAAATCTAAAATAATTCTCACTAAAATGATGGGCTTTCAGTAAACTATAGTAAAATTATGTGTTTTATTTTTTTAAAAAAGCCTGTTCTGGAAAATAATCAAAATGCCATCCTATTCTCCAGGATATTCCTCTCATTGGTATTAACATAAAATAATTGGTTGAAGTGGCCAGAAAGTAGACCTTAAGCTACAAAAATAACAGAGAAAAATATCAATTCCCAGCAGCATTTCATTCAAGCATAATTTCCTGCCCAAATCATGTTGCTTTGAATCCAAATTATCAAAGTTAATGGGATATCTAAATCTAAACAAGACAAATTTTGACAGAAGTAAGGAAAACAAAGAAAAGTAATAAGGAAATAAAAGTGCAAAGAAATAAAAAACAAAACAAAAAGTTATCAAGAGGCTTCCAATTTTTTTAAACAACAATAATAATTACTCACTAAGGTTATCACATAGTTTCCTTCTTTCCATAGTCTAATCATCAAACTCAAAAATCACAAGTTCAGGCGAAAAGTCCATAAGGGATTTCCAGTCACTAATAAATGTAGTTATTGTCCTTTCTCGAATCAGATAAGTCAGTTTTATCATCGAAAGTTCATGCTTCTTTTTGAGAAGAAAATCATCCTTTACACAATATATGATTCCAAAGATATACATTTTTTCTCTTTTTTTTCAGCAAAATGTTCATAAGAAATTTCCAGTAACTAAATAAATGTAGTTCTTGTTCTTTCTCTAACCAGACAAGTTAATTTCACGTTTGGCAAGGTTTTTTAGAAGAGGTTTGTCCTTGCCTCCTTCTAGGGTTGAAAGAAGACCTCAGGTCACCAGCTGGCTTTGAACTCACAGTCACCTGGTTTTAAGCCTGATACTATAATCACTACAACAAACTGGCTGTTATCCTTGGTGATGGTTCGCTTGTTTAGTGGGGATTGGATGATGTGTCTGCGGTGGATTCTTCCTCCCCTGCCTCTATCAGGTCCCATGTAATTGTCATCAGAAATATTCCTTGACGTGAGAGAATAAATACTGTATCCTACATACATTTTATGATCTTTATTTCCTCTGTAAAATATAAGGACAGGCGAGGAGAGGAGATATGCAAACTGATCAAGTTATTTCTATTTTCTTAAAGGATCCAAAGCCCCTGTCACACTGAACCAACAGATGCAAAGAGGATGTAAAATGGACAAAAAAGCTTGCTATCTGTTGGAAAATGCGATGCATCCGTTGTGTACTCACTGCGTACGTCTTTCATATACTCTATCCGTCAAACATCCGTCTACTGCTATTTCATCCACTCAAAAAGTTTTGAGCTGCACAAAACTTTTTGAGCGGATGAACTTTCTGCCGCGTACGATCTACATCCGCGACACATCCGGACAACAAACGTTCTACGTCTGTTGTCATCCGTTACACATCCGATGTATCCGCTTGGCATCCTCTGGCCATCTGCGCAACTCACATCCACTGCAGCGGAAAGCAGAAAGCGGAAAGAGGGAGGAAGCGAAAGGTACGTGGAACGTCCACACAGCGTTAGTAGCACGGACATAGAAAGGATGTAAGCGGATGCATCTCACATAGAAAGCATTAAAATGGACAAAACGTTCATATATGGGACATATCTCGGATATTTAGGATGTCTGGAGGATGCCTAGAGTATGTGGAAGGACACCTAGTGGAAAACTGACATTTCCTATAAAAAGGGGGAGGAAATCACCTGGATCTCACTTTCAGTCCAGCAGCCCTGGTGTGCAGACCTCTTCAACCTTGCTCTTGCTCTTCCACATCATCCATTGATCTCCACCATGGATCATCGCACACTCCTTTTGGTAGCCTCCATCATTCAACACCAGAACCAAGCCCTCTTCAGACTGTTTCACCTTTTCTACGCAAAGAGAAGAAGGAGACGTCCAAGAACTGTCTGGGTCCGACGATGGATCAGGAGAAGAGCAGAGTTTGGACTATATGACAAGCTGATGGTGGAGCTGAGGAATGAAGACACTCGTGCATTCCAGCACTTCATGAGGATGCCACCAGCCATGTTTGACGAAGTTGTGGAGTGTCTGAAACCCAGGTTGACCAAGGCAAACACCAACTTCCATCCCAGCCTGGACCCTGAACTGAAGGTGGCAATGACTCTGCGCCACCTGGCCTCTGGAACCACGTATAGAAACATGCAGTATGCCTGGAGGGTGCAACACAACACCATCAGCATTGTGGTCAGAGAAGTGGTGCAGGCCATCATCGAAGAATACGTGGAGGAGCTCCTCCAGTGCCCCACCACTGAAGAAGGCTGAAGGAAAGTTGCAGAGCAGCGGTATCAGAGGTGGAACTTTCCCCACACCGTTGGAGCCATAGATGGGAAGCACGTGGCCTGCAAAGCTCCACCCAACTCAGGGTCCAATTAGTTCAACTACAAGGGCTTCCTCAGCATCATCCTCTTTGCCATGGTTGATGCTGACTACAAGTTCATGTACATCGATGCTTCAGGCAACGGGTCAGCTTCAGATGCCCAGGAATACAACACCAATCACCTCAAGGGTGGGCTGGAATGCAACCTCATCATGGATTTTCCAGATCCAGACCCCCTACCCAATGACACACAAGATGTGCCCTACTTCATCATGGGTGATGATGCCTTCTCCCTCAGAACCTACTTCATGAAGCCCTACACTTCCAGATACCTCACCCGTGAAGAGAGGATCTTCAACTACAGGCTGTCCAGGGCAAGACGGGTGGTGGAGAACGCCTTTGGCATCCTGGCCAACAGGTTCCAGGTACTTCTCACCACCATGCAGCATCACCCACAGACCATGAGGAGCATCGTGGAAGCTTTCTGCATCCTGCACAATCTCATGCGCACCCACTACCCAGTGTTATAGAACAGGCTTGTGGACCATCAACAAGGGAATGGGGACATGGAGCCTGGTGAATGGAGGCAAGGACTAAACCTGATAGACACTTTGGATGTGCAAGGCCCCAACAGAGCTTCATGTGGAGGGAAGAAGCAGCGCAACCTCCTGAGAGGTTGGTGCACTCCCCAGCTGGAGCAGTGGAGTGGCAAGACAAGATGGTAGATGCTTAATGGATGCTTCCTTGAGCCTGTCTCATCACACTGATGGGATTGTGCCATGTCTGTTGAGTGGCCTTACAATTAATAGGGCATTAATAAAGAGTTTTGTTTATGTTGAAATGTGTGGATCAATGATTAAATTGTTATTGATAATAAAGGGCCATATGTGTCGCAGCTGGGAGGGTGGACCATACAGTCCCACTATGCTTGCACTGGAGGTTTATCTATCCCACAGCTATCTTTACCCATCCCACAGCTATCCATCCCACAGCTATCCTTACCAATCCCACAGCTATCATTACCCATCTCTCAGCTTTCCATCCCACAGCTATCCTTACCAATCCCACAAACATGCAAAGGCTTAACCCTTTTTTCAAAGTTTTTCCCAACACTTTATTAAGTAAAAAAGATGAACCAAGTGTGTGAAGCAAAGATAACCTTTATTAATAACAAACTGTATGACTTTATTAAAAAGCAAAATGACCCAAGTAAAGTGTCTTTAAGCAAAGATAAGGTGAGCAGGTAACAACTCAATCTCTGGCACTCTTTTCAGTCACTCTGAGGCATGCCCATGGTCTCAGATGTAAAGGGGCCAGGGACTGTGGAGGTGGCTGTTGCTGGAGTGCTGGTCTGAGGTGCCATTGGGGTGCCTGGCCCTGAGAGTACAGCAGGAGATGGTGTGTGCAGGAAGCTCTCAGAGAGCTGACTCAGTTCCGTGAGGTTGAGAGGCACTTCCTCAAGGACCTGGGATGTGAGGCCCAAGACTGATGACAGATGTTCTGGGGAAGGGCTTGGCTGTGGGGTGGAGGAAGGAGGAGTTTGGCTGTGGGGTGGAGGAAGGAGGAGTGGGGCTGTCTGGTCTGCAGCTGGGTCATGTGAGGCGTCTGTGGCATCCAAGGAACTTGGGTCTGGATTGGGAAGGGCTGCCTCTGCTGTGGGAAGTCCTGGTAGTGGTAGGCTTGGTAGGTGAGGGGCTGCTGAAATCCATGGAAGGGCTGTGACATCACCTGGGGTGGAGGAGCAGACCTGAAGTGGGTAGCAGCAGGTTCAGCTGGGCCTGGAGGGTGGTGCAGAAGAGCTGTGATCCCCTCCTTCATCACCTGGTACTGGGTCTTGGACATGTCCATGAGGGTCTGGCCCACGTACGTGATGAAGGGCTTGCAGTTGGAGGATGGTATGTCAAAGTGGACCAGCTGGGAGAGGAGATCTGTGCTTGCTTTGATTGTGTCCCTGATCTCCAAGAGGACAGTGTGGCTCTGTCCATCCGGTCTGCCTCTCTGTCTGCTTTCTGTGGAGGTGGAGCTGGGGGTGGGGGTGGGTTGGTCTCTGGTGGCTGCCTCTTCTTGCTCCATCTGAGACAGGGGATCCTCCACGTCCTCTGGCACGGGGAATGCAGTTGTGGGGGGGTCTTTGTCGTGGGGCCCTCCAAAGACACCTGCCTGGACACAGTAGCTGTCTCCTGGCTGGAAGAGGAGTGGCTCTCTGTGGGCTGTCTGAGGGAAAGGGTTGTCAGAGGGGCTGCTCCTCAGTGGCAGATATCACCCTCCAGGAAGCTGCACCTGGCCATGACATAGGTGTCCCGGTCAGTGAGCTTGACAGCGGCCTGCCCGGATCTCTTCAGGTGTAGCTTGCCATACCAGGTATGCATATGCTTCCACCAACCCAGGAGGACATCTGAAGTGTAGCCCAGGCTCTCCGCCTTCTCTCTCCACGCTGCCTGCTTCTGTTTGGTGTTGCGATAGAGCCTGTGGCCCTTCCTCCACAGGTACTCGTTCTCCCTCAGCCATTCCAGCACCTCCTCCTCATGGTCCTCAGAAATGGAGTACTGTTTCCTCTCCCCCTTCTCCTTGCCTTGCTTCTTCCTCCCTCTGGCAGGGCCTTCAGCAGCAGGGCTTTGATGGCCTTGGGGCTGGTTCACCACAGCAGCAGCAGCAGCAGGAAAGGCAGCAGCACCAGCAGCACCAGCAGGAGAAGCACCACCACCAGCAGGAGAAGCACCAGCAGCACCAGCAGCACCAGCAGGAGAAGCACCAGCAGCAGCAACACCAGGAGCACCACCACCAGCAGCAGAAGCACCAGCAGCTTCAGAGTCAGCGTCAGGGGGTGGCATGGTGGTTCTGTCCTTCTTGCCAGGGCTGGCAGGAGTAGGCACAGGCTTCTTCTTCTTCCCCATGGTGTTCTCTCAAGATGTCTCTGGCAGCAAGTCTTTCCTCTGAATGGTGACCTGCTTTCATCTGCTAGGCTTCCTACGAACGTCCGCTTTACATCTCTGCTACATCCTCCCCACATCCGTTCCTTTCCGTTGTTGTCCGTTCTGTTTATGCAAATTTGAGGCACTTTTGAGAGCGGATAACAATGGATGGAAAATTTGCTCATTCATTGTGTCCTTTTTACATACGTTTTGCATCCGTTGGCCAGTGTGACCTAGCCTTAAGGGGACATGGAAACTTTCTCTCGTGGAAACTAAAATAATCATCAATTGAATAATTACATAGCTGGGAGCTAATAGCAAACAACTATTTGAACCATGGAACTTTAAAAAAACTTCAGTATACTTTTATACTGCCTTTATACTCCCTAGGCTGTGAACATTAAAATACCTTTATTACACTTTAAAATACACAAGAGGCTATGAATATATCAAACAGATAACTATTGTCCGATTTTTGCATGTACTCTGTGCAGAAAAAGAGAAAGTTATCAAGAAGAGCTCTATTGTTTATCCTTTCCTACTTTTCTTCCTCAGTGCAAGATTGTATTCAAAACCCATTTTTTCTTTGTGATGGCAACTGTGATTGCAAAGCCATATGGCAATGTAATTGGGAACTGTGACCTAACCTTTTACACCTATTGCACATATATGATCTTCTGTCTGCTTGTCCCTGATACCCATCTGTTACAGTGGCAAGATTCCAGCCAGCTTCAGAGCTAATCAGGCAATCCTCATCCCTTAGCTTTAGATGGCAATCATAATTGTGTTTCTAAGGGTGGTATTGTAAACTGCACAGATCTAGTTAATTTGTGCCAATAGCTTTACTCTGTTCTATTATTAAGAGATCGGAATCCTGTGATAACTTCAGTTTCTTCAGTCTTCAGAGCTTTCTTATTCAGGGATTCTATGCAGAAATGGATAAAATAATTATGTGCAATAGTCATAAGACTTCCTGTCCTTGGATGTCCTTACAGTGTTTATTGTGTTTTTAAAAACAACAGGTAATCAACTACTTAGGAGGGCAAACAGTATACAATCAGCATAAGGTGCTCCATAATGAGTAGAATCGGACTTCATAAAAATAAATGAACATCCATACTGCCCTACCTTTCAGAGGACGGATGCAAGATATATTTCAGAAAGATGTTCAAAGACAGCTGATGTTTAAATTATCCATGCCCTGATTTTTACATCAGGTGATCTACAAGAAGTCTTAAAATAAAGAAAGATCTAGATCATCTTATGTGATCTATCTAGATCACGTAAGAACAAAATAGTAGCAATATAACAAAGTTTCTTTTTCTCCCCAACTAATAGCTCAGGCAGGCAACACCACTTTCACAATAGATGTCTTGGAGGTAACAACATGGTCTTCAGGTGAAGGAGGACTGTCTAACAAGCATTTAATTGCTTTTCTAGGTCTTAGCCAATTCTGCACGTATTGCTAAGTGGGTTTCTGAACCCATTTCTTTGTTTCACTTTTCTGGTTTTATATCCAGATGGATAGCTAATTAAAAAATCTTTCTTGCTGAAATAACTGGCTCTAAAAAATAGTCTAGCTCAGTTTGACATACTTTTATTGCATCAAGTTCTCCCAATATTCTGGGAATTATTTTAAAATCAGACTTACATAATATTTTTATCTGTATTCACCCAATAGTACATGTATCCAATGTGTTTTATGTACATCTTTAATTTGGGAATTTCAAAATTTGTACAAGTTGATGGCTACCTGGGTTCTCGTTCACATAGTGACCTAAGAAGTGTGAATTAGGCTATTTCCCCCCAAAAATTGGAACAGATAACATTTTATGACATCTCTAGTGAACCCTCCAGATCTTCTCTTCCAACACTTTTCTTCTTCATGTCAGTCACAATGTCTAATTCCTGTCAAACCAGACCTTATTTCTTCATTATTTTAGAAATAGAGAATCTGTAAAATCTCTCTAGGAAATGTGATTTTATATTCATGTTACTTAATTGACTTTAAACAGGGACAGGAACTTATGTATTCATAATAATCCTTAACTATTTTCTATTTTTTTAAAAAAATAAAAACAATATACCTTTATAATATTGTCATGACATGTAAAGGGTGAATTGTTCCAAGGTTTGACAATTATTTTGGAGTCACGTTACTGATGAATATATATTTTTGACAACTTTATTTTTCTCCCATCTTCCATTCTTCTTTCTTTTTAAGCTTTTTGGAAGCCAACGTATATTTCCTGGTGTTGAATAACTACAGAAAGTGAGAATCAAAGGGACACCCCAGAAATATGCTTTTGAGCATTTTATCAATGTATCTGATTGAGAAGACATATTCTCCTTCCGCCCTCTTATATTCTTTCTGCTGGATTAACCCGCTCCCTTTTCTGCTTCTCTGTAAGCTTCCAGAAATGCTAACCTAGTTTGATCTGACAAGCCATATCACACAATTCAGACTGAAATGGCTTAGACAGAGGTCACATCCAATCCTGTTAGGAGACAGTTGAGCAATACCGACTAGTTGCCAAAGGACACCATTTGTTCCTAAAATCAAATTTGCCCCATTTAGGACAACAGTCATTGACAAAGGAGGGTCAACAAACCAACAATCCTTTGTAGGAATCAGTGAGTGTGAAAGCCATCCTTTTGTTTGCTAATATATTTTCAGTTACAGTTTTCTTATAAAGTCTATCCTTCCAGTCATATTACTTTGTACAGCGTCCAGTTACAAATAGCACTATGGCACAAGTTTATTATACTTAGTAAAACAACATGCTGTGGAGTTAGATTTTGCATTTTTTTCTTAAATGGAAAGGGTCTTTTCATTCTAGAAAGGCATTTGATCCAGAGAAAGGCTTCTAAAATGAGAAGCCAGGGCAAATCATTTTTATTCGATTTTCCATTCCTTTTTGTGGCATGATGACTTCAGCAGTTAAAATGCTGAGTTTGTAAACTGAAAAGCCGAAAGCTTGGGTTCAAGATCTGAGTGTTGTGAGATCTGAGTGCCCATCTTCACCTTGCTTCTGCCTATCTAGCAGTTCAAAGCATGCAAATGCAAGTAGATAAATAGGTACACTTCTGTGGGGAGGAAACAGCACTTTGTGACATCATGCTGGCCACATAACACCAAAATGTCTTTATACAGCACTGGCTTGTGGCCTCAAAATGGAGATCAGCTATAGTTGTCCATGACTAGCGGAGTAAAATCCATAGGGGCTCTTTCTTCCCATACCTTCAAGCTCTTGAGCATATCCTTAACAGTTCTTCATCACTGGGATGGGTTATCTTCTTATTTAATGAATGTATAAGGCTTTTATCTGCTTGGGAATAAGTACCATGTAATAGCAGCAAAAGCAAAGCATCCACATTAGTAATATAAACACTTGAAAATGTACATGAGCCCAGCTGAGTGCCCCATATCCATAAAATGTTTCTTAAATTAAGATTAATGAAAGGATACTGTAGTGAGCTATTTCAGTCCCAGTGTTAGACCAAGATTAGAGTTGAGCCTACTTCATGTTCCTCCTCTTTAGATGATTATTTTCCTTCTCCCAGCATCCCAAGGCCACAGACAAAACATTCCTACTTTCTTCATTAATTTCAGTTAGTAACCTGGATGCATCAGGACAGGAAGAAGACAAACCCAAAATGTAGAGACGCATCAGGTATCTTTCATCTAACTCGGTATCACAACTCAAAATGGCTTGCTAACATAAATAAATGGGATCCTGCACTTTGGCTCCACTGTCACTTTTTTGTGATATTGATAGCATGTTCATTTGCATTTATTGTTGTTCCCAAATATACATGCCATTTCACACCCCTCTCAAAATAAGAAAGTTCGGATCACTGGAAGCAGAACTCTGTGCAAAAGAACAATATGCAGAATCTTACTTTACTCATTCATCATTTTGGGCTTGAACAGAAACTCTGCAATCCTAATCTGACTCTATGTATGATGGAAAGAGTAGTCATAACTAATGTCCAGCTATGGTAGAACTCATCCCACAGCAGAGCCAGGTTTAAAAAAAAGCCAAGGTATGGGTCACACCTACAGGCAAGGAGTAGCTTATCTTGTAAATAGAAATAAAGGAACTTTGTTTCTCGTAACAGAGGAACAGTGGGGGTTGATGTTTATTATTCTCAGCAGGCTCAAGGTTAACTCAGCCTTCCATCTTTCCAAAGTTGGTAAAATGAAGATCCAGATGGTTGAGGGCAATATGCTGACTCTGTAAACCACTTAGAGAGGGCTGTAAAGCACTGTGAAGTGGTATATAAGTAGTGCTATTGCTATTTTTATTTAGTTTTCAATTTTTGCACAAGGCTTGAGAAATTCTGTTAAATTCAGTAAATCTGTAGTATTTGGAAGGGACATCAAATAAGTTGCTCTTAAAATCATAATCAAGACAGAAGCATATAATAGTTAGTTTGGAGCAATAGGCACCAGATATTTCTTCTGTATGCAATAAATATAAAGACATAGGTAATAAATAAGTACTAATTTATAATCTTTCTCCCCAAACAGGTGTTTGTTATTGATTACAATAGGAATCAGTTGATTACAGATGATTATAAAAGGAATCAGTTTTTTAGCCTTATTGGCAAGAGAATCTCTTAAAGATGAAGCTACTTTGATATTTCCTACTTAGCAAGTCTGATATTTCTTCTCAATTTTGTTTTAATGGCTTTCTGAATTTTAGAGGTAGATAGGAACAATGGGAGGCTGGTAAGTTCAGGACTGTGGTAGAACTTAATGTGATAGCAGTTTTAATATAGGTAGCAGTAAAAATCTAAATTTGAATCTTTGTAGATAGCTTGGACTTTTTTGGGAGGGTTTCTAATTAAATAGTTCATAAAGTAACTCAGGCTGTATTATGCTTTTCCAAACATTTAGTCAACTATGGTGAATAAAAAAGTAAACAATACTGATGCAAAATAAAAAAAGGTTGCTTCCAGTTTCTGCTTCCAAAACTATGTTTCAGGATGTAAAAAATTTTCCATTTGACCTGAATTATATTTGTTTTAATCACTTTGGAAAAAATGTTTGATTACAGTATGTTGTTGGTTGCAATGTGTATGTCTTTGGTTGAAAAATATGAGGTATAAAGAAAAAATAAAAAAAACCATTAGTGGTTTTGTGGTGAATGAAAAGTGAACCCCACTATAATTCTCTGTCAGTCTGATTCCACAGCAGAATAAGAATGTTCATGCTCATTCCACACAATGTCTCTCGATGTGAAAGGGTTATTTTAAGGTTCTTGTTTTATATGAACAGGTACGTGTGCATGTGTTTTCTCTGTGGGTGCACTTTAATCTGCTATATGCAGAAATGTCAAAATTATGAATTTAAATAAGCCGTGATGAGCTCTGACTGAAATAGATACAGGTTGAAAGAATTCACTAATACTGTATCCCTTCCCTTCCCCCTAGTGTTTTTCTGCAAGTATAGAATCTGTTTCTTTTTTGATTGCTAAAGGAATTGCCCAACCAGTCTACTGCAGTTGAATTCCTTAACATAGGTGAAACATCAGCCAATTCAAATTCTCTCATTTCTGTGTCCATTTGCAAAATTATGGATTTAAATTAAACCAACATATAAGAAATAGTAGTGTTCAGTGAATGAAACAATGTATCTATGTGGCAATCATAGGCCACAAAGCATCTGGAAAGAAATAGGCAAGGAGATGAACTGTCATGAAATTATGACTATGGCAATATTCTTGTGCTGGACCAGAGATTTGCGCAGTTAAAGTATTAACAGGTGGGATAGTGCAAGATTGGAAAGAATTAAGTTAATTTATTGGCTCTGATAAAATTATGGGAGCCTTGAATCCTTGAGATTCTTCTTCTTCCATTAAAATCAGATTCCATCTTTTAATATTCTTATAAAGCATAATGTTAGGTTAAATAAAAAGAGCAAAGCAATCACTAATATATATTTTGCCAACAAGCACTACACTAGTAGATTTCTAGCAGTAGTGTATGGGAAAATACTAATACTAATACTAATAATAATAATAATATTACAAAAAAATCAAGACGATCAAAAGATCATTGACAAAATGGTACTAAAAATGCAAAATGAAGAAGAACAAATTTAAATATGGTGTAGATAGATTAAAAGAAGGCATTTGACATATTACCTCACAGCTGGATTAATGCCTGTCTGAAAAATTTTGGAATCAGCAAAAATATTTGTACATTTTTTAAAGCAGATATGCAAAAATGGAAAACACTTCTAACAGCAAATGGGGAGAACATTGATGAAGTCAACATCAGATGAAGAATCTTCCAAGGGGACTCACTTTCACTTCTATTGTTCAACATCACATTACCATATTTTTTGGAGTATAAGACACTTTTTCTCCCCCTAAAAGTGGGTGGAAATGTCTCTGCATCTTAAACAGCGAATGTTGCTGAAGCCCCATCCACCCACCAGCCCCCACCCACCGGTTTCTGCCTCCTAGCAATTTGCCTCCTTGCAGCAAACAACAAACAGCCTGTCAACTTCAGCATAGCCTGATGAGCACAAGCAGCCGATTGTCGGTAGGATTGGCCTCCCAACGATCAGTTGTTTCAGGCTGCAGGGATTGCCATTGCCTATTGCCGCCTCTGCGCACCCTATTTTTGGCCTCCACATCCCATTTTTGGCCTCATTTTTCTCCCATTCCAATCCCCACTGATATCTTAATTGATATTGCTGTACCAGGACATGCCAGAGTCAAAGAAAAAGAACTGGAAAAATTCATGAAATATCGCAACCTGGCCATTGAAACTACACGGTTATGGATGAAACATGTAACATTGTCATCAGGACACTTGGTACCATGTCCAAGAATTTTACAAAACATATCAAGAAATTGCAGCTTCCTGCAATAACACCAGTGAAACTGCAAAAAACTGTGCTACTTGGAACATTGCATATTTTAAGAAGATACTTGGTTGATACCTAGGATGCTGGCAGCAACCCATATCAACCATTAGCACCAGTCAATGGTATTTGCGATACATTTTTAAATGTTCGGTTGACTGAGTTTCATGTTTAATGAATAAAACAGATAATGATGATGACGATGACGATGATGATGATGATGATGATGATAATAATAATAATAATAATAATAATAATAATAATAATAATAATAATAATGTAAACATATTTTAACATAATGACCCTTAGACATGATCAAGTTGCTAAATTAATCCACTGGTCATTATGTAAAAAATACGCCCTACCTGTATCAGAAAGTCATGGGAACAGAAAGTGGAACTGGTTGTCGAAAATGAGATGGTGAAGATCTTGTGGGACTTTCAAACATACATGGATCATCATTTGGAACAGAACGTGCCAGATAATACTGTTGTTGAGGGCTGAAGCGTATTTATTGACATCACTGTACCAGGAGATGCCAGAGTAGAAGAAAAAGAAGTTTCATGTTTAATGAATAAAAGATATAATAATGATGATGATGATGATCATCATCATCATCGTTATCATCATCTGGTAGCTTCACCTCTTTAAGATTAGTGGAGAATCATTAAAAGCAAAGAGTTAAGAAGCTGTCTTCTAGAACAGTGCCTTGAGTAGTGATAAATTAGATGGCAGCATCAAACACTTTACCTTGGCCTGTTTCCTCTGAATTAATGAGGAGATGATGAGACAGATCATTTGCTTTGTAACTGTAGAAACTGGAAAGAAAGAAAAAGAAACATCTTCAACTGTGTAATTTAAGATGAGTATTGCAGAGAGAACAATTCTTCTGCATTTATCAAATATCTTTTACATCTACCTTCTTTTTTTTTTTAAACTAATTTCAGATGCTTCTTTGTGCAGTCAGAAAAAACAGTATGTCTTTAAAGACATAAAATAAATCCCATTTACCAAGTCGGTAATCATTCAAGGTCATCTGTTAGTTGTCTTTGTCTTGATTGTTGGAATTAGTAGCTAATAATGGGGCCAATCTGTGAATGAATTATCATCCATGGGCCATATTTCGGGGAGTGTCAGGAAATATTACAGGGTAATTAAGGTTATCCAATAGCAAAATGGAGTAACCAGCAGATGTCGAGTAATTATAGTGTTTAGAAAGTGTGGGGGTTAAACTAAGATTATAGCTTTTATATTGTCTGCCTTTAGAAGTCATATTTGGAATTTATTCAGATGTGGTTTTGCTGCCCTTTTTCCTTTTGTTCTGATTCTGTCACTTGAATTTTGACTTAAACAAAAGCTTTTACTGGCTGGAGGAAAAAAATAAACATCAGCAGATGGTATGCTGTGTCTATGTACTAAATAGAATGTGGCACATGAAATTTTCAAAGTTGATTGCGTTTATCAACAATCCATGGCTATTCATTTATATTAATTTATTTACTTTAGTATGTAGGTCAGTTTTCTATTACATGACACTCAATTCTATTTGTAAGTAATTGCTGTAAAATAAAACAGTACATTTCACTGAATTTTCAAATATTATTATTGTTAAACTTATATTCAGCACTGAAAGTTAAAATACTCCCTTTTAATTGTGTATTTTATATTTTGTATATAAAAATATTTTATAGTATATAACATTTAAAAGAGATCACAAGCATTCCTATGGATTCTTGATGGTTCTTATGTCATCTGAGCAGAGCAGTAACATTTTTAGTAATTGCATGATAATTTCATGTACTGTACACATTAGAGCAAAGTGTTTATGGAGACTGATGGATGTTTGGATGATGGATGATGGAGAACATCTTTTCTCCAGAAGTTTATGCCTTCTTTACCTATTTATGTTTATGCCTTCTTTACATTGCCATTGTTGTAGAATTGCTTTGGCAATTGAGGCAATTAATAAATTCTTTAAATAAACATATAAATGAGCAAGCAAGCATCCTGGTCCTTGAAGATTAGATTTTAACATTTAAATTCCTTGTTAATGGCAAATGAATTTGGAAAACTGTAGTCCATATAAAAGGAGAAAACAACAGATTCTTTGCTTCAATTCAGAATATGTGATCACAAAACTTCTAATACAGTATTTTTCAACCTTGGAATTTAGGACATGCAGACTTCAACTCCCAGACCTGGAAATTTTTAAATCATATATTGCTGTGTGTATGTATGTCAATATGTACTTACAATACATGTATAAACTCTGTACTGGGTATTTATATTAAAATAGAGGTAAAAATTACATTTAGAACAAGGTCTCCAACTCCTGGACCCATTCAGAACTGAGATGTGGAAGTGGCAGGTGCAGGGGTGGGATTCTACCAGTTTGCACCTATTTGCTAGAACCAGTTGTTAACATTCTAAGCAGTTTGGAGAACTGGTTGTTAGAAGAAATTACTGGCCTTATCCTGTAAGGAAGGCAGGAAGAAAACATTCTGGTGTTGCTTACAGAAACTGCCTGTCCGTTAACCCTTATTACATTCTTGGCAGACTAGACTTCCTGTCTCCGTAATTTTTTTCCCCTTCCTTTGCTGGTACTTTGCTTGTGTGGAGTGACCATTCAAAGTTACAATGGCACTGAAAAAAATGACGTGACCATTTTTCACACTTACGACTGTTGCAGCAACCCCAAAGTTATGAGAGACCAGGCGAGGAGATGTGTATCTCGATGTGAGTGATATTGAGTTGGCCACACCCAGCCAATAACATGACCACCAAACTATGTCCACCCAGTCACATGACCACCAAGCCACACCCACCACCTAAGCCATGTCCACAGAACCAGTTGTTAAAAAATTTGAATCCACCCCGGGCAGGTGAGTGTGTGGGCATTTGGGTGTACACAGCTCCACTTGCGCAAACAGCGGGTGACAGAGGTGGTATTCAGCAGGTTCTGACCAGTTCTGGAGAACCATTAGCGGAAATTTTGAGTAGTTCTGAAAAACAGTAATAACCTTCCCCCAGGAGTGGGGAGGGAATGGAGATTTTACAGTGTCCTTCTCCTGCCATGCCCACCAAGCCACACCTACCAAGCCATGCCACGCCCACCAAGGCATGGCCAGAGAACTGATAGTAAAAGTTTTGAATCCCACCACTGGTGTGTGAGTGCATGCAGCTCCATTTGTGCAAGTTTCTAGTACATGTGCCTATCACTCATGCTTAACTATTCCCCCTCTCTCCACCCTCTGCTAGTTCACAAAGCTGAAAAGGATGGAGATCACTGATTTAGAAAACAACTAATAAAGTCCATTAAAAACAGCAATACTGAACTTATAGGAATTTTCTGTAGGAGCAAACTGGCAACCAGCTTCCAAAGGATCATTCTGGCATGCCACAGAAGACAGCAAAGCAAACAATCTATAACAGGACTCATTTATTTGGAAAATATGCCCCTTTCCCCTTGCCCCTACCCCCTAGAAAAGGAAAGAAAAAGGTTATATATGCTTATTATTTTTAAGAGATTTAATTAGAGTTGCCTGAACTGAGAAATGGGAGGCAAATAAATTTGATAAATACATAAATTTGAGAAATAAATTATATATTTCCAAAGTTGTATATCAGAATAATGTATGTTAATTGGTAAAATGTACATTAAAAAGACTTATAGTATATAAACATCTCCATATATTACTGTTGTCAGTTTTTTAAAAAAATCTTTAAAAAAATCAGAATAAGGCTCAATGATGGAAAAACTAAAATGATACGAATGAATATCCAAGTTAAATTCTTAGTTTTATAACGGGTCTACTAAAATTGTCTGTGAATATGCAAATATTCAAATGTTCAGGGCAGAACAGAAAGCAAAATCATTTGTACTTCCTGTTGCAACGCTTCACTGTCATGCCTAAAATAGATGTTATTCATGCATCTCCTGTATGGAGGGTGCAATGTGAGTTCCTGAAGCTGCGTAACAGGTTTGCCTCATATAGCATGGTTTAAAAACAGAAGATGAATCCTCTCTCTCTCTCTCTCCCTCCCTCCCTCCATCTCTCTTTCTGTTTTACATCAGTTCCAAGCTATAAAGAACGAGCTGAGCACTTTATAATTGTGTCTCTCTTATCCAGCCTTTCCTATTTTCTCTGGCTGATGTAATAAAAGCTGTAAACTAGCACATCTGGGTAATTCCAGCCTGATGAAGACTGAAGTATCCACTTATAGTGATCACTAATCATCCTGATCATATTTGCCTGTCCAAGGAAAACATCTACCTTCAGTCAGACTTCATTATAATTTTATTTACCAAGATGAGTAAAACAGGTGTATAAGAGGAGCACAATGCAGAGTGAAATCACATACCTTAAGGTTTGGTCTTAGAAGTCTGATTCAGAGAAGTTCCTACAAAATTCCAAAAGATGGTAGGTAAGTAGGTAAGTAGGCAGATAGATAGATAGATAGATAGATAGATAGATAGATAGATAGATAGA
>BLBF01000020.1:1491834-1527027 GCA_015471245.1 Laticauda colubrina
AGATAGATAGATAGATAGATAGATAGATAGATAGATAGATAGATAGATAGATAGATAGATAGATAGATGATAGATGATAGATAGATGATAGATAAATAGATAGATGATAGATAGATAGATAAATAAATAGATAGATAGATAAATAAATAGATAGATAGATAGATGACAGATAGATCCACCCACTTATGTACTAATAAGTGCAAAATAACAAATTTTTAAAATCTGGTTCACTATGCAGTTGAGTATATTATCATAAAGAAATTAAAATGCTGTCAGAATACGATTTATTAAATATGCATAGGATTGTAATAATTGCTTTTAAAATACAAAGCTGTTCAGCTTCTGAAATAAGGCTTTGATTATTTGATAATTTTCCTACGAATTAAATTTCTGGTTCCTCTCATTGACTCATGCATCAAATTTCAGTTTTTTCTTCTTTATAAATGTATTTCTGAGCTGTAAGATTTTATTTTCTATTCCTGTTTGCCACCTTAAAGAACTTCACACACTTCCATGTTTCTATCAACAGAAGACAATTTGCATGAATTTTCCCCAATATCACTTCTTTATAGAAACTAGTTTATAACAATTGCAACTATTACCAGTTAACTGTGATACTTCCAAATATTTCAGATGCCAGAAGTAATTTTCCATTACATTACCCCTCTTTGACCTATCTGTTAAAATCATATTTGCTAGCTCAGGGTCTAGACAAATGGTTTTGTTGTGTTCACAGAAGAATGAGACTCGGAGACCAGCGTAACTTCAGCTCTTTTTATTTAGTGCAGAAAGTCCGTCTTAACCAGGAGCCGCGGCAGCTCTTTATATGGAGAAGCTGCTCGCAGCTAGTGTCCAATGATGGCTACTTGTTTTTCCTGCTTCTTGAATTGGCCAATCATAGGCTTGCTATTATTGGCCAATCAGCGTCGAAAAAAGTAACCAATCAGCATTGGGGATTCTTGTCCAATAGGAATAGCCTATTTGGAGTATGTTAATATGGAACACCCCTCCCCTCTTGGTATGGTCCTACCGTACATAGTCACATAAGTAGACGGGGCTTCTAGGTTGCCTAGTTGACTGCGCAGTTTAGTTGTGTCATCGTCTTCAGCGGGTTCGGACGGGATCACTGTTTCTCCTGTCCTTCTCTGTCGAACCTCCTGGAAGGTAAAGTCAGCCATGCTGCTCCCGCCTGGCCTACTTGGGCTGGTAGAGTCGGCTCGGCTGCTCCTTTCTGACAAGGCATCCAGGTCTTCTTGTGCCTCCTGCTCTTCGCCAAAGACTTCTGCGGGAAGGTCATTGTTTTTATTTGCATTTATTTGTGAATGTTTTTTATTATATATGTTTTGGTTTTGTGGGGTTTCTTTTTCTACCGGGGGGTTTTCTTTTTCTACCAGAGGGGTTTATTTTTCTACTGGAGGGTTCCTCCCCTTATTTGTTTTTGAGGGGTCTCCCCCCTCTCTGGTTGGTCTGGTGATATTTTTGTGTAATGTTTGTGGTGTTGCTGGTGTGTGTTTGTGTTGTTCTTCGTGTCTGGGAGTGTTGGTGATGCATTCTAGTGTTCGTGACCGTAATTGGTCAATGTGTCTCCGCCAGGTTCGGCCACCGTCTGTTTCTAGTCTATTTGTGTTATCTTCGCCAGTACCCACAATGGGTGGCCGGTGAGATTCTTTGCATAGATTAAGTCTCCTGGTTCGAATTTGCGATACTTGCTGGATGAGTCGGTTGGTTTTTCGGCAACGTATGTTGAGTGTAATCTATCTAATTGTGATCGTAGTTTTCTGTCCATTAGTAATTCTGCTGGGCTTTTATTTGTAGTGGAGTTTGGTGTTATGTGCTGTATGGTGAGCATTTTTTCAATTCTTTCCTGAATGTCCCCTGTGTCTAATTTGTCTAAAGTTTCTTTGGTATACCAGACCATGCGTTAAGCACTTCTGTTCATTGCCAGTCAGCCCGGTGCTGTCAAGGCATGTCGTATGCCATGTTCAGCGAGGAAGTTTTTGAATTTTTTTTCTCATTTTTGACTCATGCATCATTTTTCAGTTTTTACATCTTTATAAATGTATTTCTGAGCTGCAAGATTTTATTTCTATTCCTGTTTGCCACTTTAAAGAACTTCACACACTTTCATGTTCCCAGAATCCCTCAGCCTAATCAAAATCATTTATTTCTCTTTTGGATTACCTTTTTCAAATAAATGAACCATATCTGTGTCATGTTAGAATCAGTATTGGATGTGTGTACCAATTTGCTGCTGTAGAAATCCATAGAAAATTTCTTTTATATTCTGATGTGAGATATATTAAATACTTTCTGTATATGTCTGGATTACTTATAGGTTTACTTTTTTTAAAGGTTCAGAACAATGGTAATCATTAGACTTGAATAGAATCAGGGCTTTACTGTCATGGAGGATATGACATAAACTTTGAGAAAGCAGAGTATTTTTTCTTGCAAGCTAGCCAAAATAAAGTAAACACCCAACCCAAATAAAAATCCACACCTATTCCAGAATGAATTAGAAGTAATTGTAATGTGCTTGCTATTTTTGTTAAGGAGATGTAGATAGATGTCATGGAATGAAATTGAGTCTTTCCTTTGTTGAAAGGTGTCAAAATGCCTTTCTTTCAAGGATTCGATTTTTCCACTGGGAGAGCTCCATCACAAGGATATGGACAACTGTTTGAAAGCTGGATCTTTTTATTTTTCAGGAAGGTAGAGAACAGCGAGAAGTCTGCGTTCCTGGGCTAGCTAGCTTCTTATGGTAAGCCCCTGATTTTTTATACCTTCTCCCTTTGTAAGTTGATTTTGTATTTGTGCCTAATGTTTCAATCCTGTTTGAGTTTGTCTTTATTTCCATCGGAGGACAAACTCCACGGGGTGCAGAAGGCAAACTCCATGGGGTGGCCATATTGTATTCTTGGTTTTCTCTAATCTCTTTTAGCTTTAAGATAGTTTTTCATATTTGTTCAGTGGCAATCTCCTATCTGTCCCTTTTGTAATTTATATTTTGTGTCTTTTGTCTGTTTGTTTTGCTTATTTGGTATGTCCTGTGTTTGTAAGGGTTTTCTAAATTATCTTTTGTTTCCTTTTCCTATTTGTCTAGTTTTCTTAATTACTTAGGCTTTTGTCTATAGGGATTCTTTAATACTTTTTTATTTTGTTTCTTTTCTTATGTAAGTTTGTTTTCTGGCTGACCTGATGTTCCCCTTGGGCTTTTCCTGTTTTTTGTGACACTACTGCCTTCATGAAATTCCCTTTCCACATCTTAAAGATTAAAAGAAGGCTTAAATCAGCACAGAAGATGGGAGCATTCAAGTATTCTTCCTATTTGTTGTTAGGTTTCAAAATTTTATTCCCTATTTCTTCCCAATGTCCATGCATTCAGTTGGGTTAATAGAAGAGATGAGGGCTGTAACCATGTTCATTTGAGCACAACATAGCTCACCACATGATTATGCACACTGCTTTGTTCAACATGAGAAGGTCAGAAAGAACAAGAGGCAGGATGGAAAAGACGTGTGGATCTAAGGAAGTGAACCACTATGACCTCCACATAATGTCAAGCCCTCACATGCTTGGAGACAGAGTGTTGTTGGAAAGAGAAATATGAAACTTAGCAGAGAGACTCCTACCTCCATATTGGAGACCTTGAATATTCCTCAAGGGAGGCTCTTTATCTTAGATAATGAGTTAAGTTTGCAAGTGTGACGGCATTGATTTTCTGATCAGGAGAAGTTATTGTTGCAAACTAGGCAACTAATTCAGAAACAGTGAGCCCATAATAGACCTTTGTAATATTCATAGCTGGAATGGTAATTTTTATTCCCAAATTTCTTCTAATGCAGCTTTAGTTTCAGATGCAAGAAACAAATGTATAAAGGAAATAATTCTTACCCAGCTCAAGATTTTGATACTTAAGAAAATGCTACAAATAAAAATTTTTGACATGTTAAAAAGCACGAGGGGGAGGGACAGTACTTTTTCCACCTTCTTTTGACCCTCCCTCTTTTTCCCCCTCTTTTTTTCTGAAGCACAGGTTAAAAGAAAGAGGAAAAAAAAACCTCTTAGCAGCCTTCCAATGGAAAACTATGGAAGTTAGACTAGAGCTCAGAATGCTGGATTATTTTATGGCTACTTGCTACAAGCAGTGTAACAAATATATATTAATATAAACTAAGCTTCATAACACTTTGTTCCTACACCGACTGACAGCTTTTGCCAGGGATAGCATTCATTGTTCAAACATTGACACACAGTCAAGACAGAGATTCTTATCCGAAAAAATTGGCAAGTTTCAACAAGCCCCCAGACAGACTGAAGATTTGGAAGGAAGAGTACATTAAATGCTTTACTCATCATTGTTTAAAAATAGCTGGTGTGGTCTTGTTTTCAGTGAAAAATATAGAGCAATGTGTCTAAAAGCAGAAAGACAAACCATCAATTCACTGGCTCCTTTGTAGTGTACACCACCTCTTAAAGTTTGAGAAAAATATATGGTTGACTGAAAAAAGAGCGCACACACTAATTTTCACTTTATGCTTTATTACACAAGATGAAGGGGTGTCCTGCATCCACAAAGCTGTCGCTTGTATCTTTAAATATGTATTTTTAATGAAATCCATTCAAACATTAAAAAAATATCTTTCAGACATGATGGTTTCTTGTTTTAAAGAATGTGCCTTATATTCCTGGAGAATTGTAATGAATGTAGAAAGTCTACCTTAATCCCTTTTGAAGCCTTAGTCTAAGCAGGAAATCCCAAGACACATAAGGGGCATGAAATTATGTGCATCATTTTTTAAAAAATAGCCCCTTCCTGGCCTTTCCCATTTTTAAACTTTGTACGCTGAACAGCAAAGATCAAAGGGAGTTGCTATGTGCAATCAGCTTGTTATTGGATAAAGCACATTTCAGTTCTAGCTTTTTTTTAAAAAAAATAATATTTAAATTATCAAAAGCAATATAGTTTGTCTTAGCTTCTAAATTTTAAGAAACAACATAATTAGCCTCTCCTAAGATAAAGAAATAAATTTAGTAATTTCTGAAGACTATCCAATGTGTGCTTTAAGAAATGAAATTAATTAAAATTAAATATATGTATGAATTTTTAAAAAATCCTGCCTTTCACAAACACAAGAAGCTGCCTCTCATTTCACTCTAGCGAAACCAAATATCTCTCCACAGTGAATCTTTCTCCTGATGTCCTTTTTGTGACAATGGGACTAGCAAAATTAAGGGAGTTTGGGGGAAAATGCTGTTACCTCTACCATCACCCATATCAAATTTTGGAAAATGATAATAACAGAATGGAAAAGTTACTTATGGCCACTATTGAGCCCAAAATTTCTGTTGCAAAGTGAGACAGTTGTTGAGTACCTTTTGTCCCCATTTTATGACCTTTCTTGCCACAGTTGTTAAGTGAATAACTGCAACTGTTAAAGGCCCTGTCACACTGCCCAACGGATGCAAAACGGACACAACGGACAAGCAAAATGTTCCATTCGTTGTTATCCGCTCTCAAAAGGGCCAAAAATTTGCATAACTGGAGCGGATAACATGGACGCAGGGAGGACGCAGAGCGGATGGAAAGCGGATGCGGAATGGAAGCCCAGTGGATGGAAGCGGATGGGAGCGGATGGCACATCCGCAAGGCTTCCGGGGGGCCTCAGCAAAGCGGACACGGAACGGAAAGAATGGATGCACAGCGGATGCACAGCGGATGAAGCGGATGCAGAGCGGAAGCCTAGCGGATGCACAGCGGAAGCCTAACGGATGCCTGGCGTTAATTGCACATGCGGGGGGGATGCATTGCGTAAGCCACGTGGATATAAAGGGAAGCAGTTTGCACGTGGCCAGCATTCGGAGGAAAGACCTGCTGCAGGATACATCGAGTCCTTGCCTGCCCTGCCTGCATACCTGCCTTCAAGCCTTGCTGCCAGCCTTCCTGCCAGCCTGCCTCCAAGCCTCCTGGCCAGCCTCCCTGCCAGCCTTGCTCTCTGCCTGCCTGCCAGCCTCCCTGCCAGCCAGTCTGCCTGCCAGCCTTGGTGCCTGCCTGCCTGCCTGCCTTCCTGCCAGCCTTCCTGCCAGCCTTCCTGCCAGCCTTCCTGCCAGCGTTGGTGCCTGCCAGCCTCCCTGCCAGCCTCCCTACCACCAGCAACCCCACAACCATGGGGAAGAAGCGAAAGTCTCAGCAACCTGCCACCATCCCTGCCAAGAGGGACAGGGCCACCCTCCCGCCCCATGTCCCTGACTCTGCTTCTGCTGGGGCTTCTGCTGCTCGGGCTCCCTCTTCTGGTGCTGGAGCTTCTTCTGAAGCTGCTCCTGGTGGTGGTGCTTCTGCTACTGCGTACTCTGCTGAAGCTGCTCCTGGTCCTGTTGGTCCTGCTGGTCCTGCTGGTCCTGCTGGTCCTGCTCATCCTGCTCATGCTCCTGGACTTGCTCGTACTGCTCGTGCTCCTGGTCTTGCTCGTCCTGCTCGTGCTCCTGGTCCTGCTCGTGCTGCTGGTGCTGCTGGTGCTGGGGCTCCTGGTGCTTACTCTTCTGCTGCTGAAACTGGTCCTGCTGATCCTGCTGCTGCTGCTGCTGCTGCTGATGATGATCCTGCTGCTGCTGCTGCTGATGATGATGATGATAATAATGCTTATGATCCTGCTGGTGATGATGATGATGATGATGATCCTGCTGCTGCTGCTGGTGCTGGTGGTGTGGAGGAGCAGCCCCTACCACCTGGGAGCCCCTCTGATGAGGGCCCATATGGTCCTCCCAAAGGGAGGAAGAGGCGTATGCGGGGACGGGAGAGGAGGCAATACTTCATCGAGGAGGAACACGAGGATGAGGTGCTGGAGTGGCTGAGAGAGAATGACTATCTGTGGCGGAAGGGACATCGGGTGTACAGGGACACCAAAAGGAAGCAGGCTGCTTGGAGAGAGAGGGCGGAGAGTATGGGTTACACTTCGGAGGTGCTCCTCGGCTGGTGGAAGCACATGTACACCTGGTACGGGAAGCTGCACCTGAAGAAATCTGGCCAGGCCACAGTTAAGCTGACGGACAGAGAGACCTACGTCATGGCCAGGTGCAGCTTCCTGGAGGGTGAGATCCGCCACCGAGGAGCACCAGGAGCCCCTCTGTCTACCCTCTCTCTCTGGCAGCCTGCTGAGACCCAGTCCTCTTCCAGCCGAGAGTCAGTCCCTGTCTCCAGGCAGGTTTCTGTGGAGCATGCCACGGCGGAGAACCCGCGGACAGGTGTTGTAACCATGGTGGAGCATGTGGAGGACTCCCTGGTATGGTGGGAGAAAGGAGACATCGAATCCACCACAGTCGTAGCCGCATCCACCCCCCCCCCCAGCTCCACCTCCACAGAAAGGCAGAGAGCCAGACAGCAGGAGGAGCAGAGCCACACTGTCCTGCTGGAGATCAGGGACACCATCCGCACCAGCATAGATCAACTCTATCAGCTGGTCAACACCGACTCCTCATCCTCCAACCGCAAGCCCTTCCTCACCTATGTCAACCAGACCCTCAAGAACATGGAGGAACCCCAGTACCAGGTGGTGAAGGACCGGATCACCGAGCTGCTTCACAACCCTCCTGATCCAGAGGAACCTGCTCCCACCCAGTCCAGATATGCTCCTCCACCTCCACCACAGGTGATGTCCCTCCCATTCCAAGACTTCCCACAGCCCCTCACCTACCAGGGCTACGGCTACCAGGAGGTCCATCAGCACAGGCAGCAGCCCTTCCCAGTCCAGGCACAGAGTCATCGGACGACACCGTTGCCACCGGTTCCACTGATGCCACCGATGCCACCCACGACAATGATGCCACTGATGACAGCGATGCCACCCATGCCAGTCCTCACCCAGCTGCAGACCAGACAGCCCCACTACACTACTCCTTCCTCCACCCCACAGCCAAGCCCGGCCTCAGAACATGTCTCATCAGTACTGGGGCTGACACCCCATGGCATGGAGGAAGGACCTCTCAGCATTGCGGGTCTGAGCCAGCTGTCTGAGAACTTCCTCAACACACCGTCCCCTGTTGTCCTCTCGGGGCCAGGCACCCCAATGATGACATAAACCAGCACTCCAGCACCACCCACCTCCACAGCACCTGGACCCTTCACCCCTGAGACTGGGCACACCTCCGAGTGACCAATAAGAGTGCCAGAGACTGGGTAGCTGTCTACCTGTGGACTTTATTTGGACACTTGACTTCGGTCATTTTTGTTTTACAGCTTGTTGTTCAATAAAGTTTATCTTTGATTCACACACTTGCTTCATTTCTTTTTTTGTAATAAAGTCTTTGTGGAAAGTTTTAGAATTGGTTTAAAGCACATGTCACACTGAACCAACGGATGCAAAGAGGATGTAAAATGGACAAAAAAGCTTGCCATCCGTTGGAAAATGCGATGTACTCACTGTCTCCGTTTGGCTTCCTCTCTGTCTGTCCAGCATCCGTTTATGGACGTTTCATCCGCTCCAAAAGGTTTGGGCTGCCCAAAACTTTTGCGCGGAAAATGTATCCAGTTCGTCCGTTCTGCATCCGCTACACATCCATTATGCATCCACTATATCTGCAAGGCATCCGTTCCGCATCCGCGCAACTCGCATCCGCTCGGACGCAGGGAGGAAGTGGAACAGATGTGGAACGGATGCAGAACGGATGCAGCACGGAAACAAAGCATTTAAAGTGGAAAAAACGTTCGCAGAGGGGACCTATCTCGGATATTAAGGATGTCTAGAGGATGCCTAGAGGATGCAAAGGGGCACCGATACTGTCAAAAAAGGGGGGAGCAACTCGTCTGCATCTCATTTTCAGAACAGCAGCCAAGCTGTGCAGACCTCTGCAGCCTTCATCTGACTCTTCCTCTTCCACAGCATCCAGTCATGTCCACCCTGGATTGTGACAAAGTCCTTTCGGCAGCCACCATTGTTCTGCAACAGTGCAAAACCATCTACAGGCTCTGTGAACTCTACTACGGGAAGAAAATGAGGCACCCAAAAAAAGTCTGCGTCCAAACATGGTTCGCCAGAAGAGCAGAGTACGGACTGTACAACAAGCTGATGGTGAAGCTCAGGAGCGAAGGCACTTGGGCGTTCCAGAACTTCATGAGGATGCCTCCATCCATGTTTGACGAAGTTGTGCAGCGCCTGACACCCAGGTTGACCAAGACAATCACCAACTTCCCACCCAGCCTGGAACCTGGGCTCAAGGTGGCACTCACTCTGTGCCATCTGGCCTCAGGGACCACCTACAGGAGCATGCAGTACGGCTGTAGGGTGCCATCCAACACCAACAGCATTGTGGTCAGAGAAGTGGTGCAGTCCATCATTGAAGAATACAAGGAGGAGCTCCTCCAGTACCCCTCCACTGAAGAAGGATGGAAGAAAGTTGCAGAGCAGTGGTATCAGAAGTGGAACTTCCCCCACACCGTTGCAGCCATAGATGACAAGCACGTGGCCTGCAAAGCTCCAGCCAAGTTGGGGTCCACTTATCACAACTACAAGGGCTTCTTCAGCATCATCCTCTTCGCCATGGTCGATGCTGACTACAAGTTCATGTACATCGATGCTTCAGGCAATGGCTCATCTTCAGATGCCCAGATATACAACGCCAGCCACCTCAAGGAGGGGCTAGAATGCAACCTCATCATGGGTTTCCCAGATCCAGACCCGCTGCCCAACGACAAGCAAGATGTGCCCTACTTCATCGTGGGGGATGACGCCTTCTCCCTCGCAACCTACCTCATGAAGCCCTACACCTCCAAATACCTCACCCGTGAAGAGAGGATCTTCAACGACAGGCTGTTCAGGGCAAGGCGGGTGGTGGAGAACGCCTTTGGCATCCTGGCCAACAGGTTCCAGGTACTTCTCACCAACATGCAGCATAGCCCAGAGACCATGAGGAGGATCGTGGAAGCTTGCTGCATCCTGCACAATCTCATGCGCACCCGCTACCCAGTCTTGCAGAATAGGCTTGTGGACCGTCAACAAGGCAATGGGGACATGGAGCCTGGGGAATGGAGGCAAGGGCAAAACCTGATCGACACTGAGGATGTGCAAAGCCCCAACAGAGCCTCACGTGAGGCGAAGAAGCAGCGCAACCTCCTGAAACACTGGTGCAACTCCCCAGCTGGAGCAGTGGAGTGGGAAGACAGGATGGTAAATGCTTAATGGATGCTTCCTTCAGCCTGTCTCATCACATGGATGAGATTGGGCCATGTATGTTTGGTTGGCCTACAATGAACAGGGCGTTTAAAAAAGAGTTGTGTTTATATTGACATGTGTGGATAATTATTACATTATTATTGATTATAAAGGGCCGTAGGTGTGGCACTTGGGAGGGTGGACCATACAGTCCCACTATGCTTGCGCTGGAGGTTTATCTATCCCACTGCTATCCTAACCCATCCCAAAGGTATCCCTGCCCATCCCACAGGTATCCCTGCCCATCCCACAGCTATCTTAACCCATCCCACAAGCATGCAAAGGCTTAAACCATTTCTAAAAGTTTCCAGAAGACTTTATGAAAAAAAAGAAATGAAGCAAGTGTGTGAATCATAAATAGACATTATTAACAGCAAGCTATAAGACAAAAATGAGTCTCTGGTACTCCTCTTGGTCGCTCAGTCCCAGGGGTGAAGGGTGCAGGTGCTGTGGAGGTGGCTGGTGCTGGAGTGCTTGTCATCAGGTCCTCCAGAAGCAGAAGCAGCAGAAGCGCCAGCCCCAGAAGAGAGAGCCCGTGCTGCAGAAGCCCCAGCAGAACCAGAGTGAGGGCCAGGGGGTGGGATGGTAGCCCTGT
The DNA here is from genome assembly GCA_015471245.1 of Laticauda colubrina. NCBI lineage: Eukaryota > Metazoa > Chordata > Lepidosauria > Squamata > Elapidae > Laticauda > Laticauda colubrina. The sequence goes on from BLBF01000020.1 coordinate 1,502,635, forward strand.
CCCTCTTGCCAGGGCTGGCAGCGGATGGCTGAGGCTTGCTGTGCTTCTGCATGGTTGTGGGGTTGCTGGCTGGCAGGGAGGCTGGCAGGAACCAAGGCTGGCAGCAAGGCAGGCACCAAGGCTGGCAGGCAGACATGAACCAAGGCTGGCAGGAAGGCAGGCAGCAAGGCTGGCAGCAAGGCTGGCAGGGAGGGTGGCAGCAAGCCTGGCAGCAAGGCTTGAAGGCAGGTATGCAGGCAGGGCAGGCAAGGCAGCCAATCCGTCCGGCAGCAGGTCTTTCCTCTGAATGGCGACCTGCCAACGAGCTGCTTCTGTTATATTCGTGGGGCTGATGCAATGCATCCTCTCCGCATGCGCAATTAACGCCAGGCATCCATTAGGCTGCTGCTGTGCATCCGCTGTGCTTCCGCTCTGCATCCGCTTCATCCGCTGTGCATCCGCTGTATCCGTTCCACGTCCGCTTTGCTGAGGTCCTCCGGAAGCCTAGCGGATGTGCCATCTGCTTCCATCCGCTAGGCTTCCGTTCCACATCTGCTTTGCATCCGCCCTGCGTCCTACATGCGTCCATGTTATCCGTTCCGGTTATGCAAATTTTTGCCCCTTTTTGAGAGTGGATAAAAACGGATGGAACATTTTGCTCGTCCGCTGTGTCCTTTTTGCATCCGTTGGGCAGTGTGACATGGGCTTAAGCCTTTGCATGCTTGTGGGATGGGTTAAGATAGCTGTGGGGTGGGCAGGGATACCTTTGGGATGGGTAATAGCTGTGGGATAGATAAACCTCCAGTGCAAGCATAGTGGGAGTGTATGGTCCACCCTCCCAGGTGCCACACCTTTGGCCCTTTATTATCAATAACAATGTAAGCATTGATCCACACATTTGAACATAAACACAACTCTTTATTAAATGCCCTGTTCATTATAGGCCCACCCAACATACATGGCCCAATCTTATCCATGTGATGAGACAGGCTGAAAGAAGCACCCATTAATCATCTATCATCCTTTCTTGCCACTCCACCGCTCCAGCTGGGGAGTTGCACCAGTGTTTCAGGAGGTTGCGCTGCTTCTTCCCTTCACGTGAGGCTCTGTTGGGGCCTTACACATCCTCAGTGTCGATCAGGTTTCGCCCTTGCCTCCATTCCCCAGGCTCCATGTCTCCATTGCCTTGCTGGAGGTCCACGAGCCTGTTCTGCAAGACTGGGTAGTGGGTGCGCATGAGATTGTGCAGGATGCAGCAAGCTTCCACGATCCTCCTCATGGTCTCTGGGCGATGCTGTTGGTGAGAAGTACCTGGAACCTGTTGGCCAGGATTCCAAAGGCGTTCTCCACCACCCACCTTGCCCTGGACAGCCTGTAGTTGAAGATCCTCTCTTCACAGGTGAGAAGTCGGGAAGTGTATGGCTTCATGAGGTAGGTTCTGAGGGAGAAGGTGTCATTCCCCACGATGAAGTAAGGCACATCTTGCATGTCGTTGGGCAGGGGGTCTGGATCTGGGAAGCCCATGATGAGGTTGCCTTCCAGCCCCTCCTTGAGGTCACTGGCATTGTATACCTGGGCATCTGAACATGAGCCGCTGCCTGAAGCATCGATGTACATGAACTTGTAGTCAGCATCGACCATGGCGAAGAGGACGATGCTGAAGAAGCCCTTGTAATTGAAATAAGTGGAGCCCGACTTGGGTGGTGTTTTGCAGGCCACGTGCTTGCCATCTATGGCTCCAATGGTGTGTGGGAAGTTCTACCTCTGATACCACTGCTCTGCAACTTTCTTCCATCCTTCTTCAGTGGAGGGGCACTGGAGGAGCTCCTGCAGGTATTCTTCGATGATGGCCTGCACCACTTCTCTGACCACAATGCTGATGGTGTTGTGTGGCACCCTCCAGCTGTACTGCATGTTTCTGTAGGTGGTCCCTGAGGCCAGGTGGCGCAGAGTGAGTGCCACCTTGAGCCCAGGTTCCAGGCTGGGCCGGAAGTTGGTGTTTGCCTTGGTCAACCTGGGTGTCAGGCGCTGCACAACTTCGTCAAACATGGCTGGAGGCATCCTCATGAAGTTCTTGAATGCCCGAGTGTCTTCGTTCCTGAGCTCTACCATTAGCTTGTTGTTCAGTCCGTACTCTGCTCTTCTCCCGATCCATCTTCGTACCCAGACTCTTCTTGGCCGCCTCTTTTTCTTTTCGTAGTAGAGTTCACAGAGCCTGTAGATGGCTTCGCACTGTTGCAGAAGGATGGTGTCTGCCAAAAGGACTGTATTACGATCCACGGTGGACATGACTGGATGCTGTGGAAGAGCAAGAGTCAGATGAAGGCTGCAGAGGTCTGCACAGCTAGGCTGCTGGTCTGAAAGTGAGATGCAGATGAGTTGCTCCCCCTTTTTATAGGCAGTATAGGTGTCCCTTTGCATCCTCTAGGCATCCTCTAGGCATCCTTAATATCCAAGATAGGTCCCCTCTGTGAACGTTTTTTCCATTTTAAACGCTTTATTTCCGTGCTGCATCTGCTAGGCATCCGTTCTGCATCTCTTCCACGTTTGTTCCACTTCCTCCCTGCGTCCGAGCAGATGCGAGTTGTGCAGATGCGGAACGGATGCCTAGCGGATATAGCGGATGCGTAACGGGTGCAGAACGGATGAATTGGATACATTTTCTGCGCAAAAGTTTTGAGCAGCTCAAAACTTTCTGAGTGGTTGAAACGTCAATAAACGAATGCTGGACGGATAAAGAGGAAGCAAAACGGAGGCAGTGAGTACATCGCGTTTTCAGCGGATGGCAAGCTTTTTTGTCCGTTTTACATCCTCTTTGCATCCGTTGGTGCAGTGTGACTGGGGCTTAAATTAATAGCATGGTTGTGAAGGGATTCTGACCTCCTCATTGACTTTGCTTTTGAGAAGATCGAAAAAAAGTGATCGCTGTTGAATATCATAAGTACGAACCAATTGCCAAGCATCCAAATTTTGATCATGTGATCATAGGAATGCTGCAACAGTCATAAAGGTGAAAAATGGTCATAAGTTGCTTTTTTCACTGCTGTAACTTCGAACGGCACTACAACAGTTCACGAAATGAACTTTTGTAAGCGAAGGACTACCTATAATCTTAAGAGTCATAAAATGTATAGTAAGCATTAAAACAGTAAAATCACCTTCAAGTCAAGCACGATTCCTGCTGACTTACATCGACACATCCTTGCAGTTACCCTGCCTTGATACCGAAATGGTTCCTTATAAATGCCCTGTATGATTTGCTGTATGTTTTGTAGTATACAGGTAATCCTCAATAGTAGGGATCAGAACTTCCATTGCTAAATGCAGTGGTTAAGTGAGTCTTGCCCAATTTTCTGAACTTTTTTTTTTTTTTTGCCCTGGTTGTTAACTGAATTGTGCGGTCTGCTTATTTGCAGACAGCTGGGAAGATTGATTATTATGAGCCTGGAATGCTGAAATTGTACAAAATACAGGCCAAAGTGGCCAAACATGCAAATTATCATTATGTGACTGTGGGAATGCTGGGTGCAATTACCAGTCGAAAGTCCCTTATTCAACATTATAACTTTGAGCGCTTTCTAATAGTCACAAGTTATGGATTACCTGTAATTTGTTCAGAGGAATTTTTTCATTTTACAAGCTGTCAACTCATAAAACATTCTCTATACACGTTTTATAGTTGTCAACAGAAAGAAGTGGGGCGGGGGGAGTTTCAAAGAGCAGGCAGCAGTGTGGAATCGAAAGTACATTCCATTAATATTTTCTTCAGTGACTGATTAGATGACTGAACCTTCTGCTGCGAAAAAATCTAATTGGACAGCATGATTGATGACTCTTGGCTATGAATGTGTGTCACTGGATGATATACCCAGAGGGGTGGGGGGAAAAGCAGGATCAAGGGTGATAGTGGATTACGTATCTCAGAGTTGGCCACACCCCAGGTTAATGCCAGAATGTTAACTTCTAATAAATCCTTTTTAGTTTTGGGAGTGTGGCTTGAGACTCATGATTTAATTGGAATAACTGCCGGAATCCTGACACAAGCATTCCTTAACATCCACTTGAAGTTACAATGGCCCTGAAAAAAGTGACTTATGACTGGTCCTCACATTACAACTCTTGTAGCCTCCCCATGATCAGATGACCAAAATCTGAATGTTTGCAGCTGGCATATATTAATCACAATTGCAGACTCCCAGGGGGTTATGTGATTGCCATGCGGGACCTTCCCAGATGCCTTCCAACAAGCAAAGTCAGTGGGAGAAGCTGCATTTCTTAACAACTATGACAATTCACTTAACATCTTTGATTTCATTTAAAAACTGTGGCAAAAAATTTAGTCATAAAATCAGATATGAGTCACTTAACAACTGTCTCACTTAGCATTAGAAGTTCTGATCCCAATTGTGGTAGCAAGTCAAGGAATACTATCATAGATTTCAATCCTTTCTGAAATTCCTAAATTGGTGTAGGAAGTTGGTTCTTAGTCACCTTTTCTTTTATTCTGTAAGGTAAAGGTAAAGGTTTTCCTCACACATATGTGCTAGTTGTTTCTGGCTCTAGGGGGCGGTGCTCACCTCCATTACAAAGCCAAAGAGTCAGTGCTGTCTGGAAATGTCTCCATAGTCATGGAGGCCGGCATGACTAAACACTTGAAGGCACACGAAGCACTGAAACCTTCCTACCAAAGTGGTCCCTATTTTTCTATTTGCATTTTTACATGCTTTCGAACTGCTAGGTTGGCAGAAGCTGGGACAAGTAACGGGAGCTCACTCTGGTGCTAGGGATTCGAACTGCCGAACCGCCGACCTTTCTGATCAACAAGATCACTGTCTTAGCCACTGAACTATTTATTTATTCTGTACCAAGTATTAAAAAAAGATAATAGCTCCTTAATATTATCAAGAACTTTCTTACCAGTCAGGTGGAAACTCGCAGCACATTTTAAAGGAAAAGGTCTGTTTATTTACTCGATTGTTTGCTGCAACCCATTTATAACTTTAGATTGTTACCCTGCTGCTTCGTTTGGATAGATAACTGCATCCTTGAACTGAGTTATTATTTTACAAAGATCTTTGACCTTCTTGCAGATTCTTAACCAATAACAATATACATGTTTCCTGACATGGTGCAATTATCAGATCTGTAATTAGTAATGTAGGAAGTTGCCTTAGGCCAAATCAAACTATTAGCTTGTGAAGTATTTTTTTATTTGAAAACTAGCAGTAGCTGCCCAGGATTTCAAAAAGCAAACTTTCTCAACTTTCCTTATATATGTGATACAGTGAACTTTGTGGGGGATTTTTTTTTTTTTGCTTTTGTATTTATTTTAGTTGATTTGTATCCTGCTCAAATGTGGTTGATTGAGATGCACAATATATTTGCAAGCTGCCCCTTTTCTAAGGCCTGATAGTAGTCAATTTCCTTTCTTTTCAGGTTCAAAGGCAATGGTTTTTACAAAGACAATCATTTTCACAATGGATCGTAGTTGATTATACAATAGAAAGGGAAAAGGGTCATCTTCACAAATGTAGAAAGAGAAAGTTTGAGGAGAAAATAGCAGTAATTAGAGAACCAAGCAATTCTTCTGCAGAGTAATTTTGTCAAAATCCTAAAGTCCCCTTGTGTCCTGGCACAAGAGTTTCATTCTTCTGTTGGTTCTTTTGACTCTTCATCATTTTCAGAAGTTTTTTTTTTTTTTTCAGGTTGAAGTCAAGTGAATCAAATGGCTGTGTCTTATCAGGTGTGAGCCCCCACTTTTTAAAAATGTTTCACAGAGAAATACATCTGGAGGCATTGTAATATATATGTTGGTGCCAGGCAAAACCTTTCTTTTTCCCCAATTATTTATGAAGCTTTGTAAAGGTTTTTACACTCAGACACTGACTTTTATATTTTTCTTGTTCAATTTAGTTATGGATTGCATAACATTGTTTAGTGTTTTGTTCTATTGTTTTTAGATGTTTTTAGAATTTTTAAATGCTTTTAATGAAAACAGTGAATTAAGAAGGCAATTAGTTAATGAATTAAGGATGCTTATTAACTTTATAGGGATAAGTATAAGGAGTTTCTCTCCCTCCCTCCCTCCCTCCCTCTCTCCCCCCCCCCCCTTCATCTTTGAGTCAATGTTGACTCCTGGCAACTTCATGGATTTTTCCTGCAATTTTCCTGCAATTTTCTTGGCAGGTTTTTTGAAGTGACTGGTCCACTCAGCTGGTTTTGTGCCTAAGACAGAACTAAAACTCACACTCTTCCGGTTTCTAGGTGATGACTTCACCATTATATCAAACTGACCAGAAGTAGGATTCAAAATGTTTTCCTACCAGTTCTATGGGCATTGCTTGGTGGGCATGGCAGGGGAAGGTTACTGAATGGGAAAATCCCATTCCCTCCCCACACCACTACCCTGCTTTCCAGATCCTTTCTCCTTTGCAGGGCAACATAAGAAGACCCAGCCGATCAGCTGGGACTCGGGAGGCAGAGAATAAATGGGGGCAGGGGCAGTCAGAGGTGGCATTTGCTGGTTCTCCAAACTACTCAAAATTTCTGCTTCTGGTTCTCCAGAACTGGTCAGAACCTACTGAATACCACCTCTGAAACTGACCCTCCACAAATTGCTTATCCTTTATTTCTTCCTTCTTTCTTTTTTTGTAGCTTATTATATATATAAAAAAAAGCTTATAGGGTTTTAGTACATATTTTTCACAACAGTAACTCTGATACGGACCAGACAGCTGATTTGAAAATGCAAATAAAGAATTTATTGATTTAACTTTCCAGGTTTTTTAAAAAATAAATATTTCTATGAAATGCAATGGAAACAATTAAATTCCAGCTAATTATTAAATCACTGCAAAATGTGTTTAGATCAGGGGTGTAAAAATCAAAATAGCAAAGGACCTCTGGCAACAAAATGTGGTGCAGGGGGCCTGCGTGAGCCCCCCACATCCTTTTTTTCAACTTGGACCACTTTCTGCAGCACCCTGCCAGCCAAAACAGGGCGCAGGGTGCCTTGCACGCCCCCCCATGCCCCATTTTGGCCAGCAGAGTGCTGTAGGAGGCTGTCCAGGCCAAAAACATGGGATGAGGGATGCACATGGCCCTCTTGTACCCCATTTTGGCTGTCAGAGGCATCACGGAATGGTCCTTTGCTAGTTCCAGGCCGGCCCCATGGACCAGATTTAAGCACTCCATGAGCTGGATCCAGCTTGCAAGCCTTGAGTTTGACACCCAAGATCTAAATGGCAGGGTGCTGCAAGAGCAGAGGTGGTATTCAGCAGGTTCTGTCCAGTTCTGGACAACCAGTAGCAGAAATTTTAAGTAGTTCATCCCCATCTATTCTTTGCCTCCTGAGTCCCAGCTGATCAGCTGGATCTTCTTTTGTTGCCCTGCACAGAAGAATGGAGCTGGAAAGCAAGTTAGTGACATGGGGGAGGGAATAGGATTTTTCAGTAACCTTCCCCCAGGAGTGGGGAAGGAATGGAGATTTTACAGTACCTTTTCCCTGCCATGCCCATCAAGCCACATCCACCAAGCCATGCCCACAGAACTGGTAGTAAAAAATTTGAATCCCACCACAGAGCAGGAATGCTGCAGGAGGTTGTCCAGGCTGAAAACAGGGTGTGGTGGGGCCATGTGAGCCCCCCACCCCATGCCCCCTTTTGGCATGCAGGTGCTGCATGAGGGCGCTGGCCCATGGAGAACTACAATGCTAATCTGGTTCTTGAAGAAATTCAATTTGAGACTCCTGGTTTAGATGATTGGGAGGTTTTTGGAACTCTTGAAACCTGCACTTTCCATGGCTCTTTTAATTTCATAGCATTCCTTCCAAGACCAGAGTTTCCAACATCTGAAAAATGAAAGCTTTTAGAGATCCCTCAGAATAGAGAAAGGAGATCAAAAGAATTCTAGGGATAGTCATAGAATTAAAAAGTTAGTTAAAGTCATGGGCCATTTAGACCACTGAGTCTGATACCTTTCTTAGGGCAGGGAATCCAGCTTAATCTTTCTCTCCAACAGATGGGCACCAAGCATTTAAGGCATGAAGGAGAGGCACCACTTCTCAGCATATATGGTTCTGCATCTGCAGTTATTATTGGCAAGACATCTTTTCTGATCTTTCAGTATGCTATAAATGAGAAGGATTACTCTGTGTCCTACTCTCTCGAGTTATAGAGAACATGGCCTGACCTCTTTCTGTGGAATATCCTTTCATGAATGTAAAAAAATTGATCATATTCTATATTCTTCTCTCAAGGATAAACACTGCCATTTCCTTCCATCTTTTTTCATAGGTGTGTGTGTGTGTGTGTGTGTGTGTGTGAGAGAGAGAGAGAGAGAGAGAGAGAGAGACAGACAGACAGACAGACAGACAGACAGACAGACACAGAGACAGTGACAGAGAAACAGAGAGAGAACTGGAGACTAATCAATTTGAATCCCCTTTAATGATTGTGACCTATTATATCAATTTTTTTTTTCATTTCTTGGTTTATTATTTTTAGTAGGTCCACAGAACTCTCTACCATTGACTGAATGTGTAAAGAATTTGATGCAAATCTCTTCATAAGGAGAATACATTGATGGGAGCTGGCAGTTGTGAGTGAGGTCATAAACGTGTATCTCTGCAAGAAGGCTGACATTGTGTCCCTGCTAGTGCTGTGATCAGATTATCTTAATGTTAGAAACTTAATTGTGAGGAAGCATAGGCCTGTGGATTCTTTAGTAATCAATAAATAATGCTGAAAAAGAATGGAAAAAACTGGGGTGGGTGTGAAGGGGAGAACAATTCTTTTTTTTCTCTTCCAAATAGCCACGTCCTTGGTTTTTAAATAAAAATATTTACTATATAGGAAGAGTACAATTTAAGAAATTGTATGAAGGAGCCATGAGGAAAAAAAAATACTATATAGCTCTAGCAAAATAGCTACAGGTAGTCCTTAAAATGTCCAAAATGTCTGTTGCTAAGCGAGCCCAAAGTGTCTGTTGCTAAGCGAGACATTAGTTAAGTGAATGTTATCCCATTTTACAAGCTTTGACACAGTTGTTAAGTGAATCACTGCAGCTGTTACAGGGTTATTAAGTGAGTCTGGCTTCCCCCATTGACTTTGCTTGTTGGAAGGATGCAAAAAGTGATCACATGACACTACATCCATCATAATTATGGGTCAGTTGCCATAGTTACACTACAAGCATCATAACTATGGGTCAGTTGCCAAGCGGCTGAATTTTGATCACGTGATCATGGGAATGCGATCCTAAGTGTGAAAAACCATCATAACACACTTTTTTTCAGGGCTGTTGTAACTTTGAACACTCATTCCATGAACTGTTATAAGTGGAGAACTACCTGCATTTATACTAATCATACAGAGAAAGAATTGGCAGCCTACAGATTGCCAAAGACTGTAGCAAAGAAAGGATAGGAATTAACCAAAACTGCTGGTTATTGTAAATAGTACTCCAGGGAAGAACATTGTAATGAAGGAAAGTTCAGATATCATATTTACAGACCAGGAAAAAAAGGCCACAGGGAGATTACCTCTCTCCTCCCTTCTAGGAGGAGAATACAATTACTAATTTCTTTCAAACTCTACAAATACATTCTGGCTTTTGGTAATGGTCAAAGGGAGCATGGCTACTAGATTCAATGTAGCATTTCTCTTGAAGCAAAGCCATCAATCACTGAACCTCAGCTTGGCTTCTAGGACCTGTATGATTGCTCTTGAACAATCAATAGGTTAGCTACTTGTTTTGTTTCCTTCTCCATTTCTATTTCCTTACATGCTTTTTGGTTTTGTTGTCGTTGATGGGAATCACTTTTGGAAGCAACTTTGAAAAAATGAAATGAAAATACTGTATACTTGAAACTATCTCACAGGTTGTTGTGCTTCACCTAGAGTTGGTGTGGGTAAAATGGGCAGCTATTCAAATTTGATAGATCAATCAATCACTCACTTCCCTCTTCTCTTGCACTAACTACCAATTTTATTGGATGCTCTGAACCTGTTATATAGCTTGTTATCTTTGCAGGATCTTTGTACAATAGTCTGAGTCCAGTTTTGAAGCTCAAGCACCATAAAAACAGAGAATAAGAGCTCTATTAGCTGTCTGTTTTTGAGTGAGGCTTAGCAGGCTCAAATATCCTCTACCTGTCTCAGCCTCTTCTTCTGGGGCCAGAAGTACTGGCTTTCTGTTTAGGTTATACCAAAGTATCTAAACTTGCATCCTTGCATATGAATAAGGATATACTTTATGCAAAATAGGATCTTTTTTTCCTCTGGGGGTGGGTGGGTGGGGAGATGATGATAGATTATTTTGTTTGTGTGCAATATTTATTTAACTGCAGAAATCCTACAGCAGTACCTGCTGCCTAGAATGAGATCCTTTCTGAGGTTCCTAAGCCTGATAATGTTCTAGAAGGCCTTGAAAACTAGCTATTCTTAGTTTTGGGGCAGGGGACCCAAGTTGTTAAATGGGTTTTTGGACTTAAGAGTGTGTTCTCCAGATGTATAGGGGGTTTCTGTATATTTTACCATGTATATTATATTTTGTATATTATTTGTTTTAAACTATAAACCACTCAGAGTTGCCTGAGAATTGTGCAGCATCTAAAACTAGAATGAATTAATATAAAAGTTGAGAAACACCGCTCTATATGAATAATAAATAAGAACCACAGAATCAAGCAAGTTCTCTGTAAACCAATCACTTATCGTATGTGCACTAATATGACTGGGGACATAGACTTGGTATTCTATATTCTATACTGCCTTGAAATTCATAACAGAAATCTTTTTCTTTAGTCCTCCTGTTAGTCATTCTGGCTTTTCAGTAAAATCTGCCACTTTGTTTCTGCTTTTATAAAAAGATATCAGTTAGGAAAGATAACATCCAAACCTTTACTGAGCATGAAGCTCAGGGAAGCTCTAGTCAAATGTCAGTAGAAATGGAAGTGTTTTCTACAGCTGACTGGCAGTTGGGCAATTAACAAAATGCTAAAAAGCTAAAATGTCATTCTAAAGATTATAACTTTGAGGTCTGCAGCAAAAGGCAACAAGGTGATGGGATTCAACTGCTTACATATTATTTTAGAGCATTCCATTCTATTTTTCTCCTCTTTCTTGTTTTCCATTTCTTGGCCACTGAGCTAATGCCCAGTTCCTACTAGGTCATTTTTCTTTATTTTTTTCTCTCTCCCTCTCTCTCTCCTTCTCTCTCTCTTTTTTCTCTCTCTCACCTTCTCTCCATCCCTCCCCTCTCTCATCTTTAACTCTTTCATCTTGGGAGTCCCACTCAGTTACCTATATTACTCTCATGTATGATATTCATTTGTTGGTTATATAAGGCAGAGAAATGGATTAGCTATTTGATCCAGAGAAAGAAAATATCATTGTGACAGGATCTTTGTCAGGAATCAAAATGATCAGGTAATTGCTAAGAGTCATTTTTTCCCTACTTTAAAATGCTGGATGCCACCCTTCAAAACCAGGGCTTCTCAATCCACTCAGAGGGACAATATCAGATCAGGCAGACTCTTCAAATGTTTTTCAGAATGGTGCACCACCAGCTTGTTATACTCTTATTTGCCTGCCTTCCCTCTTCAAAATAATGGCAAGGGAAGAGTAGACAGGAAGAGACCATGGAACAATGGATGATGGGGGCTGCAAATGGCAAACACACTTTCTGCTTCTGATTTGCCCCTTGATTTGAAGTGAATGTGGGGGGGGTTTCCCTCTCCCCCCCAACCTCACATTCCATCCCAGTCCTTGTTTTTATCTACTCTGATCTAATCTGACCCAATCATTGAATGCTTGACAACATATCAAGATCAGAAATAGGGACATAGTTTGCACAATGCACCTTCTGCCCTCTTGCTACACAGTCTGTCTCACAAGCTCTGAAAGGAAAGAACCAGGAAAATAAGACATTCATACTGTTTGGCACTGTGGGAGCTGCCTTCTCTAAACCAAAAGCAAGAAATGTATCTAAACATTAAAGCATAATTAACCAGGACTGAACAAAGCTTGCTTCTTTGCCCGTCTGTTTTAAGTCCTGAAATATGCAGCTAGTGATCATTAATTGTTCTGTTCTAAATACAGTAATTTGGCTGCTGTTGTTACACACAGATTGTTTCCAATAGTTTTATATTCTGCATATTCTTTCACTGCATCATCTGTATCTAGTGATTTCCATTTCTTACTTTAGTGGCGTTTTTTCTAAGCATGCCAAAAATATTTGAACAAGAAACCATTGTTCTGTGGATGAATACCTGTTAGTAAGTGTGATTGCCCAGTATAGATCATACAGTTTCAATACCTATTGTCAATACTGATGTTAACCTACCTCCAGTAGGTTAATGACAGGTAGATCTGCAAAAACTTTGCTACTCCCTGAATTCTGTAACAACAATAATTTTAGTTCTTTTGTGGCCATGCACCAGGATATTGTGCAAAAGTTTTCTTTCAGAGTTTGCCTCAAACAGCATTGTTGCTATCTTCAGACTAAGTCATTTCATGGAAGTGTTTACTTCATACTGAAGCATTTTATACAGTGGTCTGATAAAATCTCTTTGCTTCAGTAAAGAACCTGGCAATTCAAGATAATCTGTTAAGATCTTTTTGATCTTCTGCAATGCAGCAAGATATATAAATAAGCATTATTCTTACTGTACTCTTGAAAGCTTCCCTCAATCAACAAATAGTAATTATCTTTGCTGTTCTGTATGATCAATGGTAATGGCATCCTATTAAACCCATGTACAGTTTTATCATGGCAGGCTATAATTTCTGAATCATAGTTTTTTTATTCTGAATAACACCATTCTTAAATACAGGTATAGCAAATCGATGCAGAAACAGAATATTGAATATACATTGAATATATTGGCGAGCCTGGTTCATGGATTTAGATGATACAACTGTTTGTGATGTTTTTGCTGTTTTGATGGAACAGCCTTGTTATCATCACCACAACAAGACTCAAAATATTACCAAAGGAGACATTCAACTCTATGTGACAGCCCCAGCATCTGAATTGCAGCAGGATTAAAGAACCTTTGGTTTTAATGAACTGAATTCTCTGAGGGATTCTTTTCAATCGCCCCCCTTTTTTTTCTAGAAGTGATAATAGCATTACACCAGAAAAATCATGTGATGGATAGAGCTTTGGCCCTGTGTTTTGCTGCTAGATGCACTAAATGACATAAATAGTTAACACATATGTTTTCCCAGCACTTCATTTTATCTGGAGAAGGTTTGGATTCCCTTATGTTTGGTAATCATTACAGAGGCATTGTCGATGACAAAAGCCACACAACAATTCTCTAGGCTGAGCCCTAAAACAGACCGACATTTTTTCAGCGGCCTTTGCAGTATTTTCAGCATCTGCTGAGTGAGCAACTCCAGAAAGTGAGTCCTAATTGAATCTTCAGAACCTCAAAGGTCAACAAGTATTTGTCATCCTTGTCCAAGCTGTCATCTGTTTTTCGTGAAAAGAGTTTTTTAAATCCCACAACTTTGTAATAATTGCTTTTGGGTAGCACCTATGCTTTTTTTTTTTTTTTTTCAATGTAGCAGATAAGGTGACAAGCTTTTGCATGTCTGAACGTATATTTCTTTGCTATTTCACGATCTAGAAACATACTAGCTACCAGTTTACTTAAACTATCAATCACAGAAAATGGCAAATAGTGTTATAGTTTAAAAATCTCTGAAAAAAACAAGTCTGTATTCATTATTTGAGCCTCTATTTGGATGAACTGACCCTCTCACCCCAAGGCAATTGTCTCACCTTCATTTGCTGGCACCATTCAGTGTAGGATAGCAGGACTGACATGCAGTGACCATTTTATTATTCTTCCAGATCTCTCAAGAAAGCTGGGAAACTATCACAGTCTCTTCAGTTCCCTGCCATTTTTATTTCATGTTATCTTCTGCAGGGATATTTTTTTAATTGTCAGTATCACTGTGTACAAATTGTGTGTGTGTGTGTGTGTGTGTGTGTGTACTCATGCTCACTCTTGCAGTTAAATCTAATCCTTTCCAGGGTAAATTATTTATGCAGGTTAAGATGGTGGGAAACATGAGGCTATTTGTCACTGTGTGGTGGTGGAATCTAGGCTATGACCCTGTCAGCACTCTGGAAAATTTTTAAATTATTTTCATTTTCCAAACTGCCCTTCTAGCAATATTCTTCTCCATCATGAATGGGTTATCAAGAAGTCACAAATGAATGTTTCACAAAAGACCATATTGTATGGCTAAAAGTCTGCAGGATTCTCAGTCATCGTTGAAGCACTACTTCAACCAGGAGCCAGGAACACCACTCAGGTGACCCTGAGGACACAGATAAACCTTCAAGTGCTTCAATGACCCATAAAAAGGGTGCAAATGACAAGTTGTCTGCAAAGAATAGAAATCTTTCCATTCTCCACTATCCTGTCAGAGCTGAAGAAGCTTCTTGGATGAGAAGCGAAATGTCTTCAAAGAAAAAACAAGAAAGTTCCAGTTGTCTCCTGAAAAAGCAGAAAAGAACATATGCGCTTCAATTTCTGACTGTTCCTGCAGAGGATGAGAAACAATAGCTTGTTTCACAATGTTTATTGCTTTGACATCTCTCTGGGCCAAAATGGAACAATAAGATTTTGGATATAAAATATTGTATGAATAAGACAAGTTATTGATTAGGTTATAAAACTTACTCAATATTTTTTATCTTCAGCTATCTCCTATTCTCAGATCATACTAGCATTTTATGGCCACCAGTTTCAGGTATATATTCTGGGAAGTCTCACTTCTTTGTCCCTGATAATTTTGTTCCTTGTATGCCAGATAGTGTCTCCCAGAAGTCACTTTGGTCTCCACAGGAAGTATGGCACACTCATCCAGCAGCATAGCATATCCAGCATTCTTCCCTTCTCAGAAGCAAGGCAGTCCCAAATCCATGCCTGTTGCTCTATGTTGCTCATTCTACTCTACTTGTTTTCAGTTTTTCAAATCTTCCACTTGTTCTCCCCATCTCCTGATAGCTGTTTGAGTCACTCTAGGAGAGTTGGCAGACATGACACTAGCCTGTTATACTTGATAAACACGTGAAAGAATTGGATGTGAAAAATACACACAAACGGCAAAAACATTCCATTCTCCCATCGAGGTAGAACTATTTCATAATCACAACGGGATTTCTGTTTTCCACCTTCGGAACAAATGTCTAGTTTCAGAAATGTACTTGCTATGTTTTAAAATGAATATGATAATTCAACCTAGCTTTAAATAGCCTCATTATCTATGCCTGCCATTTTACATAATATAAGCACTTAAAACATGGATTTCTCAGAGTCATATGATTTTAAAACCTGCCCATTTTGTTGTGCATGGATTCAATTTTTCATAAAATGAAGAGGTATTCTTACGGTAGATTTTTAAAATTTGTTGGAAAGTACTGAGAGGTTTCTGTTTGTTTAATCAATTTCACTGATTAGAACAATAGTAATTTTACTAACTGAATTTTTAGGAGGTTTTTTTAGGCTGCAGTACAGTTCTGTGTAAAGATCATATTTTAGGCATATGAAAAATTAATTTAAACTATGTGAATTTCAAAGTCTCTCTGAATTCTACTTGTGTATATTTTACCCATAATGGAAAAATGGAAAGCTACTGAATCCTTACAATTTGAACCTTCCAATTCAGAAAGAAAAGGCTACAGGACCGATGGTTTAATGCTGAAGAAATTAAAATATTATCCATAGCTAGAGATTTTCTTTGCTAGTTTCACTAAGTAATGTCATGTTAGCAATTATTCCTACAGATGTACTGCACATGATATCTGCACTTCTTCATAATATTTTAACATAAAACAGTTGTGTGTGCTTCTCAGAATTCCTTGCTAACTCTATTTTGAGTTATTATATAGATTGCTTATATTTTAGGACATTTTCTTTGTGCCATCAGCATATATTCAAACTAGCATGGAACAAAGAACAAGAAAGTAAAACACACATTAACAAATGTGTTGTACATCTGTACAAACGTAATCATTGTTTCCTTCCTTCAACATTACTTTTTTAAAGGCTTCCTTAGAGCATCTCTGAGTTACTGGAAGCTTCCGACAATTAGACAAACAAAGCTGATGTCTTAGACATCTAAATGTACTTGTATTTACCATAAGCACATGCTTTGCTTATGTTCAGGCATCAACATTTTCATCTGAAACATTTGAACTGGCATAATCTGTCAAAGATAGCAAAGTGGAGTTCCGCAGTGCTAATGTAAAATACACCCCTCTTAGGCAAGTCTTCTGAGCTGAAAGGAATGTATTCCTCTTATCGGAAGGATTCTGAAGAGCCTCATCTTTGCCAATTCTGATATGGTGACTTAATTTGAAAATCCTGGAGGAATATGCTGATCACAACTTATTTATGCTGTTACGGTCTTGTTTGTTATCCTCCACTTTTATGCCAGATGAATGCCAAGAAGAAAACAAAAATCTAAGGATACAGGAACGTGATGTATCCTATTTCACTTGATTATTCAGAGGAACAGGGTGCTATTTTTAGGGTGTTTATTTGCCGTACTTCTTTTAGTCTCAATTGTGTTCAACTGCAGTTTTTATTGATTTTTATTGTATCATGTTTTGATTGATATGGATTTAATATGCTTTTATTGTACATTCCCCTGAAAGCTTTTAGCTATAGAATGACTAATTTATTTTCAGAGTAAATATATGTATAGATTCAAAATCAAATATTCATCTTGTTTATATGTGTGTGTGTGTGTGTGTGTGTGTAGTGCATGCCACCAATGCATTCTTTAACAACTGTTCATGCCTGTTGATATATTCCTTTTATATAATTGGTAGACCATCGGCTGGTCTATGGAAAAGGGGTGGCAATTTCCTCACTATAGGTAACACAGGAAAAAAAAATCAAGACCAGTGGAATGGAGGCGGAGCTCCAATACTATGCTTTGGTTTATTTGGTGCTAATTTCCCTACTTTGTCAAGCACTAAGGAAATCAGGAAACTCAGATGAAATGAGTGTAAAGATTTATTTATTGTGGGCACACAGGGACTCATCGCTGATTTGAACCCTCCTGTGGCTCAGCTTGGTCATCTCCTAGATCTGTCAGCCATAGTGATCTGATAAATGTACTGATAGAATTTGCATTTTGTCTGTACCTATGCTGTTCCATCGTATTTGTAACTTCTGCTCCCTTTTGACTTAATTTTTAACCATTCCTGCTCTTTTTCTTACTTCGTCCATTTGACTTTTTTTAAAAAATCATCTTCAAATTATTTTATCCATCCATCATTTTTATTACATACCTTCTGAGTTTCCCATAGATTATTCCCCCCAAATTGGATTGTTTCCTTTTTGTTTGGTTTTTCATTTTCAGAATTTCTATTGAATTTCTAATGTTTAGAATTTTATATAATTTTCTGTTCTAAACATTTATCCTTAACTGGAATTGTCTCTGGTCTAATTGAAAGAGCTGATTTTGCTTTAATTAGGTGATACTTGCCTTGCAACATTCAAATGTTGCTGTTATTTGTTGCTTTATGATTTAAATTTTTCTTAAATTTTTCTAGTGCTAAGCCAATGACTTTTATTAGGAATGTCTTGATTCTTATATTCTTAATTTTTGGCTCTTTTATTGTCTTTATTATTGTTATTATTATTATTATGGTTCCTCACACAGTTAGCCATTGTTTTTTAATTATTCTTTTTACAGAAAATCATAAAGAGATTTGAAGAAGATCATAAAGTATCAAGATCTGAACATCAAAGTTCAAAGATTATGGTACAAACCGGCTGTAATGATCCCAGGGATTATTAAAGGCTAGGTCACACTGGCCGTCGGATGCAAAACGTATGTAAAAAGGACACAGCAGATGAGCAAATTTTCCATCCGTTGTTATCCACTCTCAAAAGGGGCAACAATTTGCATAAACAGAACAGAAAAGAATAGAAAGGAACGGATGGGGAGAGGATGTAGCGAGGATGTTAAGCGGATGCTCAACGGAAGCCTAGCGGATGGAAGCGGATGGAAGCAGATGGCACGTCCGCAGGGCTTCTGGGTGAGAACAGCAAAGCGGACACGTAGCGGACAGAACGGATGCATAGCAGATGCGTAGCAGATGACGCGAATGCATCATGGACACCTAGCGGATGCCTCGCGGATGCGTAGCGGATACAAAGTGTTCACTGCACATGCGGGGAGGATGCATTGCATAAGCTCCGCGGATATAAAAGGAGGCAGCTCGTAAGCAGGTCACCATTCAGAGGAAAGACCTGCTGCCAGGGACATCTTCATCAGAGACCATGGGAAAGAAAAGGAAGCCTGTGCCTAATCCTGCCAGCCCTGGCAAGAAGGACAGAACCACCATCCCACCCCCTGGCGCTGACTCTGCTGCTGGTGGTGCTTCTGCTGGTGCTGCTGGTGCTGCTGGTGCTTCTCCTGCTGCTTCTGTTGCTGGTCCTGCTGCTGCTGGTGGTGCTGCTGCTACTGCTGCTGCTATTGCTGCTGGTGCTGCTGGTGTGGTGGACCAGCCCCAAGGCCCTCAAAGCCCTGCTGATGAGGGCCCAGAAGGCCCTGCCAGAGGGAGGAAGAGGCAATCGAAGGAGAAGGAGAAGGGGGAGAGGAAACAGTACTCCATTGCAGAGGACCATGAGGAGGTGGTGCTCGAATGGCTGAGGGAGAATGAGTACCTGTGGAGGAAGAGCCACAGATTATATCGAGACACCAAGCAGAAGTAGGTAGCTTGGAGAGAGAAGGCGGAGAGCCTGG
This sequence comes from Laticauda colubrina, assembly GCA_015471245.1. Classification (NCBI taxonomy): domain Eukaryota; kingdom Metazoa; phylum Chordata; class Lepidosauria; order Squamata; family Elapidae; genus Laticauda; species Laticauda colubrina. The sequence goes on from BLBF01000020.1 coordinate 1,521,399, forward strand.
GCTACACTTCTGATGTCCTCCTGGGGTGGTGTAAACATATGCACACCTGGTATGGCAAGCTGCACCTGAAGAGATCCGGGCAGGCTGCTGTCAAGCTGACGGACCGGGAGACCTACATCATGGCCAGGTGCAGCTTCCTGCAGGGTGAGATCCGCCACTGAGGAGCAGCCCCTCTGTCAACCCTCTCCCTCAGACAGCCCACAGAGAGGCACTCCTCTTCCAGCCAGAAAACAGCCAGTGTGTCCAGGCAGGTGTCTGCGGAGCGCCCCACGACAGAGACCCCCCTGACGGCTGCACACCCCATGCCGGAGGATGTGGAGGATCCCCTGATACAGATGGAGCAAGAGGAGGACGCAGCCACCAGAGACCAACCCACACCCACACCCAGCTCCACCTCCACAGAAAGCAGGCAGATAGGCAGACCAGAGGGACAGAGCCACACTGTCCTCTTGGAGATCAGGGACACAATCAAGAAGAGAGCAGATCTCCTCTCTCAGCTGGTACACTTCGAGATTCCATCCTCAAACTGCAAGCCCTTCCTCACCTACGTGACCCAGACCCTCATGGACATGCCTGATCCCCAGTACCAGGTGATGGAGGAGAGGATCACTGTGATTCTGCACCACCCTCCAGGCCCAGCTGAACCTGCTCCCACCCACTCCAGGTCTGCTCCTCCACCCCAGGCGATGTCACAGCCCTTCCAAGGCTTTCAACAGCCCCTCTCCTACCAAGGCTATGGCTACCAGGACTACCCTCAACAGAGGCAGCCCTTCCCAGTCCAGGCCCAGGTTCATCGCCTGCCACAGATGCCACCAATGCCACCGATGCCACCGACGCCACTGATGCCACCGATGCCACAGATGCCACCGACGCCACAGATGCCACTGATGCCACATATGCCACCGATGCCACCGATGCCTCACCTTGCCCAGCTACAGACCAGACAGCCCCATTACATTCCACCCCACAGCCAAGCCCCTCAACAGAACATCTGTCATCGGTCCTGTGCCTGACATCCCAAGTCCTGGAGGAAGGGGCTCTCAACCTCACGGGTGTGAGCCAGCTCTCTGAGAGCTTCCTGCACACACCATCTCCTGTTGTCCTCTCGGGGCCAGGTACCCCAATGGCGCCTCAGACCAGCACTCCAGACACTGCCACCTCCACAGTCCCTGGACCCTTTACACCTGAGACCATGGGCATGCCTCAGAGTGAGTGAGAACAGTGCCAGAGACTGAGTTGTTACCTGTTGACTTTATCACTTGGTTCATTTCTTTTACTTAATAAAGTCTTGGTGGAAACTTTTAGAAAATGGTTAAGCCTTTGCATGCTTGTGGGATGGTCAAGGATAGCTGTGGGATGGATATTAGCTGTGGGATGGGCAAGGATAGCTGTGGGATGGGATAATAGCTGTGGGATGGGCAAGGATAGCTGTGGGAAGGATAATAGCTGTGGGATGGGCAAGGATAGCTGTGGGATGGATAAACCTCCAGTGCAAGCATAGTGGGACTGTATGGTCCACCCTCCCAGCTGCCAAACGTGTGGCCCTTTTTTATCAATAACAATTTATACATTGATCAACACATTTTAACATAAACACAACTCTTTATTAAATGCCCTGTTCATTGTAGGGTCACTCAGCATACATGGCACAATCTCATCAGTGTTATGAGACAGGTTCAAGGAAGCATCCATTAAGCATCTACCATCCTGTCTTGCCACTCCACTGCTCCAGCTGGGGAGTTGCACCAGTGTTTCAGGAGGTTGCGCTGCTTCTTCCCTTCACGTGAAGTTCTGTTGGGGCCTTGCACATCCACAGTGTCTATCAGGTTTCGCCCTTGCCTCCATTCACCAGGCTCCATGTCCCCATTGCCTTGTTGACAGTCCACGAGCCTGTTCTGCAACACTGGGTAGTGGGTGCGCATGAGATTGTGCAGGATGCAGAAAGCTTCCACGATGCTCCTCACAGTCTGTGGGCGATGCTGCATGGTGGTGAGAAGTATCTGGAACCTGTTGGCCAGGATGCCAAAGGTGTTCTCCACCACCCGTCTTGCCCTGGACAGCCTGTAGTTGAAGATCCTCTCTTCACGGGTGAGGCATCTGGAAGTTTAGGGCTTCATGAGGTAGGTAATGAGGGAGAAGGTGTCATCCCCCACGATGAAGTAGGGCACATCTTGTGTGTCATTGGGTAGGGGGTCTGGATCTGGGAAACCCATGATGAGGTTGCGTTCCATCCCCTCCTTGAGGTCACTGGCATTTTATACCTGGGCATCTGAAGCTGACCCGTTGCCTGAAGCATCGATGTACATGAACTTGTAGTCAGCATCAACCATGGCAAAGAGGATGATGCTGAAGAAGCCCTTTTAGTTGTGATAAGTGGACCCTGAGTTGGGTGGAGCTTTACAGGCCACTTGCTTCCCATCTATGGCTTCAATGGTGTGGGGGAAGTTCCACCTCTGATACCACTCTTCTGCAACTTTTTTCCAGCCTTCTTCAGTGGTGGGACACTGGAGGAGCTCCTCCTTGTATTCTTCGATGATGGCCTGCACCACTTCTCTGACCACAATGCTGATGGTGTTGTGTGGCACCCTCCAGGCATACTGCATGTTTTTGTACGTGGTTCCAGAGGCCATGTGGCGCAGAGTCAGTCCCACCTTCAGTCCAGGGTCCAGGCTGGGATGGAAGTTGGTGCTCGGCTTGGTCAACCTGGGTCTCAGACGCTCCACAACTTCGTCAAACATGGCTGGCGGCATCCTCATGAAGTTCTGGAATGCATGAGTGTCTTCATTCCTCAGCTCCACCATCAGCTTGTCATAGAGTCCAAACTCCACTCTTCTCCTGATCCATCTTCGGACCTAGACAGCTCTTGGATGTCTCCTTCTTCTCGTTGCATAGAAAAGCTGAAACAGTCTGAATAGGTTTTGGTTCTGGTGTTGAATGATGGTGGCTACCAAAAGGAGTGTGCGTTGATCCATGGTGGAGATCAATGGATGATGTGGAAGAGTAAGAGCAAGGCTGAAGAGGTCTGCACACCATGTCTGCTGGACTGAAAGTGAGATCCAGGTGATTTCCTCCCCCCTTTTATAGGAAATATCGGTTTTCTGCTAGGTGTCCTTCTGCATCCTCTAGACATCCTGCAGACATCCTAAATATCTGAGATACATCCCATATACAAATGTTTTTTCCTTTTTAATGCTTTATGTCCGAGGTGCATCCGCTTTCATCCTTTTTATGTCTGTGCTACTAACGCTGTGTGGACGTTTCACGTCCGTTTTGCTTCCTCCTTCTTTCCGTTTTCTGCTGGAGCAGATGTGAGTTGTGCAGATGCGCAGCGGATGCCAAGCGGATACAGCGGACGTTTAATGGATGACGACGGACGTAGAACGTTTGTTCCCCATATGTGTCGCAGATGTAGAATGGACGTGGCGGAAAATTCATCCACTCAAAAAGTTTTGTGCAGCTCTAAACTTTTTGAGCAGATGAAATCTCAGTAGACGGATGCTGGATGGATAGAACGTATGAATCACGCATGCAGTGAGTACAGAACGGATGCATCGCGTTAACCAACGGATGGTAAGTGTTTCTCTCCGTTTTACATCCTCTTTGCATCCGTTGGTGCAGTTTGACATGGGCTGAAGAACTATGTGCCATACCAAAAAGCTTTAGACACGACAAAATGTGCACATGGACAAAATTTCCATCTATCAATTACAAAAGTCCACATTGCTTGGATCCTCACATAGACAATACATGGATGGGAGGCAAATATTTTTACTACTGGTTCTGTGGGCATAGTTAGGTGGGAGTGGCTAGGTGGGCATGGCTATGTGACTGGGTGGGTGTGGCTTTTTTTGTGCAGCACCCCCCCTCTGTGCTCCATTTTTTTTTTTGCCTCCTGGGCCTCAGGAAAGTCTCCTGATGGATGTTTTTGCTGCCAAGAGGCTTCCTTGAGGCCCAGGAAGACAAAAATGGAGAATGTGGGTTCTGCACAGCATCCCCTAGTGTGCCTCTTTTTTTCCTCCTGGGCCTCAGAGAAGCCTTCTGGGAAAAGCAGTAAGACAGCAAGGGGATTCTGGCAGAGTTGATCATCAGAACAGCTGATCGTTGGGGGGAAAAATAAAAAAAAATATCAATTCAACCAATTTAGCTGTTTTTTTACTCCCGGTTCAAGTCGAATGGTAGCATTTTTTACTACCAGTTCTCCTGAACTGGGCCGAACCAGTGGAATCCCATCACTATGTGGATACATTATGATATCCTAAAGAACTTGCAGCTGCAATTTCACCTTGTGTATAAAATCATTTTAAAATGTGTAGAATCATGTATTAAGAAAAAAATCCATTTAGATATTTCTAAGCATTTTCTTAAATAAAAATATAATGTGAGTTGTATTTTAAATTCCTGTAAATAGAAACCAGATCATGGCATTCTTACAATATAAAACATTGACTGAATAGCTAAAGTTGACTCCATTTAGATTAACTTGTACATTTGCTAATGTTCACTTTTTATACCCGTACATCTTTATTTTTTTTTAACAAACTTTATTTATTATAAAACTAAAATATCAAACAAACACATACACAACACACAGAAGAAGAAAAACAGAAAAAGGAAAATGATTGGAAACTAACAACTCTACTATCGACAGTCTATGGTCCCTTGTTTGTTGTCAATATTGGTGATATATTTACTAATGCATCTTATTGCGAACATATAATTACTACCACTTTTACATTTTACATTGTTCACTAATATATTTTCCATTTTTGTTCTATCCAATCATACCAGCATTACCAGCTTCTATAATATTCTGATGTTTCTTTTTCCTTAAGTGCTAAAGTTAACTTGTCCATTTCTGCACAGGCTGTAATCTTCTGAATAACCATTTCCTCTGTTGGAATATCTGCTTGTTTCCAACATTGTGCGAAGGTTATTCTGTGGAATTAGCAATGGATTCTTGGGAAGCGATGGCTTCGTAAAAAGGTGGAGAGGCAGAAATACAAAGCCAACATGTGGAGGCAATTGATGAGTTTGAAGAGTTCAGCAAGGCTTAGGAAGCTTTGTTCATTGGAATCAATGGGTTAACCTCCTGTGTTATGGGTTGTAAGAATGGGGATTTAATAACCTTTTCATGTGGTCCCACCGGGTTAGAGCGAGGGAGTTCAATGTGACATTGAATGTAAAAAATATTTCCATAATGCTTTTCTGGCCAGACTCCTTTTAGGCGGGCACCCCATTTCAAGCCAGTGTCCCATAGAGTACTTTTCTTGCCTTGGTCCGTGAATCTTATGGTTACCGGGTTGCATTTGGGCAATTTTTTATCACTGCATGGAATGTCCCATGTGGTGCGAGTGACAGTAATGAGATCACCCTTAGTGCCCGGATCCCAATAAATATGTCCAGTTGAAACACATGACCAGGCTTTGCAAAAGTAATCCGATGACCCCCCGCAGTCGAGAAGTCGTTGGGCAGGGGTCTGAGTGTTGGAAACGGGCTGTCTGGGGCATACATAAAATCTATATTTATTTACCACTCTATGACTAGGCTCAGTTGGGTGAGAAGGCGAGTTGTAGGCGGTGGAACCTACAAGCATTTCTGCCAAATCAAATTGAAGTGGTGGGTAGAAGTC
>BLBF01000020.1:1544775-1562597 GCA_015471245.1 Laticauda colubrina
GCTGCTGGTGCTGCTGGTGCTGCTGGTGCTGCTGGTGCTGCTGGTGCTGCTTTTGCTGCTGCTGTTGTTGTTGTTGCTGCTGCTGCTGCTGGTGTGGTGGAGCAGCCCCTAGAACCTCGAAACCCCTCTGATGAGGGCCCATATGGCCCTGCCAGAGGGAGGAAGAGGCATACATGTGAACGGGAGAGGAGACCCCCCCGACAGCTGCACTCCCCATGGCGGAGCAAGAAGAGGGCACTTCCACTAGAGACCAACCCACTCCCACCCCCAGCTCCATCTCCACAGAAAGCAGGCAGAGAGCCAGACCGGAGGGGCAGAGCCACACTGTCCTGCTGGAGATCAAGGACACCATCAAAAGCAGCATAGATCTCTCTCAGTTGGTACACACCGGCATACCATCCTCAAACCGCAAGCCCTTCCTCACCTACGTCAACCAGACCCTCATGGACATGTCTGAATCACAGTACCAGGTGATTAAGGAGAGGATCACAGGTCTTCTTCACAACCCTCCAGGCCTGGCTGAACCTGCTCCGACCCAGTCCAGGTCTGCTCCTCCACCCCAGGTGATGTCACAGCCCTTCCAAGGCTTTCCACAGGCCCTCACCTACCAAGGCTACGGCTACCAGGAGTTCCAGCAGCACAGGCAGCCCTTCCCAGTCCAGGCACAGGTTCATCGGACACCACCGATGCCACCGATGCCACCCATGCCACCGATGCCACAGATGCCACCGATGCCACAGATGCCACCCATGCCACAGATGCCACCCACGCCTCACCTCACTCAGCTGCAGACCAGACAGCCCCACTACACTCCTCCTTCCTCCACCCTACAGCCAAGCCTGGCCTCAGAACATCTGTCATCGGTCTTGGGACTGACACCCCATGTCATGGAGGAAGGGGCTCTCAACATCACAGGACTGAGCCAGCTCTCTGAGAGCTTCCTCCACACACCATCCCCTGTTGTCTTCTCGGGGCCAGGGACCCCAATGGTGCCTCAGACCAACACTCCAGTAGCAGCCACCTCCACAGCACCTGGACCCTTCACCCCTGAGACTATGGGCACGCCTCAGAGTGACTGAGAAGAGTGCCAGAGACTGGGTTGCTACCTGTTGACTTTATCTTTGCTTAGGACATTTTAGTTTGCTTGGGACACTTTACTTCACTTTACAGTTTGTTATTAATAAAGATTATCTTTGCTTCACACACATGCTTCATTTATTTTAGTAAATAAGTCTTGGTGGAAACTTTTAGAAATGGTTTAAGCCTTTGTATACTTGTGGAATGGGTAAGGATAGCAGTGGGATGGGCAGGGATACCTTTGGAATGGGTAATAGCTGTGGGATGGGTAAGGATAGCAGTGGGATGGGGAGGGATACCTGTGGGATGGGTAATAGCTGTGGGATGGGTTAGGATAGCAGTGGGATGGGCAGGGATACCTGTGGGATGGGTAATAGCTGTGGGATGGGTTAGGATACCTGTGGGATGGGTAATAGCTGAGGGATGGGTTAGGATAGCAGTGGGATAGATAAACCTCCAGTGCAAGCATAGTGGGACTGTATGGTTCACCCTCCCGGGTGCCACACCTATGGCCCTTTATTATCAATAACAATGTAACACATTTCAACATAAACACAACTCTTTATTAAATGCCCTGTTCATTGTAGGGCAATTCAACATACACGTCACAGACTCATCCGTGTGATGAGACAGCCTGTAGTTGAAGATCCTCTCTTCACGGGTGAGGCATCTGGAAGTGAAGGGTAGGTAGGTTCATGAGATAGGTTCTGAGGGAGAAGACGTCATCACCCACGATGAAGTAGGGCCCATCTTGTGTGTCGTTGGGTAGGGGGTCTAGATCTGGAAAGCCCATGATGAGGTTGCATTCAAGCCCCTCTTTGAGGTGACTGGCATTGTATACCTGGGCATCTGAAGATGACCCGTTGCCTGAAGCATCGATGTACATGAACTTGTAGTCAGCATCGACTATGGCGAAGATGATGATGCTGAAGAAGCCCTTGTAGTTGTGATAAGTGGACCCTGAGTTGGTTGGAGCTTTGCAGGCCACGTGCTTCCCATCTATGGCTCCAACAGTGTGGGGGAAGTTCCACTTCTGATACCACTGCTCTGCAACTTTTTTCCAGCCTTCTTCAGTGGAGGGGCACTGGAGGAGCTCCTCCAGGTATTCTTTGATGATGGCCTGCACCACTTCTCTGACCACAATGCTGATGGTGTTGTCTGGCACCCTCCAGGCATGCTGCATGCTCCTGTACGTGATCCCGGAGGCGAGGTGGCACAGAGTCAGTGCCACCTTCAGCCCAGGGTCCAGGATGGGCCAGTAATTGGTGTTTGCCTTGGTCAACCTGGGTCTCAGCTGCTCCACAACTTAATAAAACATGGCTGGCGGCACCCTCATGAAGTTCTGGAATGCACGAGTGTCTTCGTTCCTTAGCTCCACCATCAGCTTGTCATACAGTCCGTACTCAGCTCTTCTTGCGATCCATCTTCAGACCCAGACACTTCTTGGATGCCTCCTTTTCTTCCCGTAGAACAGGTGAAAGAGCCTATAGAGGGCTTCACACTGTTGTAGAATGATGGCGGCTACCAAAAGGAGTGTGTGATTATCCATGGTGGAGATGACTGGATGCTGTGGAAGAGCAAGAGCAAGATCAAGGCTGAAGAGGTCTGCACACCAGGGCTGCTGGACCGAAAGTGAGATCCAAGTGATTTCTCCTCCTTTTTGTGGGAAATATAGGTTTTCCGCTAGGTGTCCTTTTGCATCCTGTAGACATCCTGCAGACATCCTAAATATCCGAGATACGTCCCCTATACGAACATTTTTTCCATTTTAATGCTTTGTATGCGAGCTGCATCCACTTTCATCCTTTCTACGTCCATGCTACTAACGCTGCGTGTCCGTTCTGTGTCCGTTTTGCTTCCTCCCTGTGCCGTTTTCTACTGGAGTGGATGCGAGTTGCACGGGTGTGCAGCGGATGCCTAGCGGATATTGTGGACATGTAACGGATGACTACAGATGTATAATGGATGTTCCCCGTATGCGTAGCGGATGTAGAACGGATGCGTTGGATACTTTATCTGCTCAAAAAGTTTTGTGCAGCTCAAAACATTTTGAGTGGATGAAATGTCAATGGACGGATGCTGGATGGATAGAGAGTATGAAAAACGGACGTAGTGAATACAGAACAGATGCATCGCGTTAACCAACAGATGGCAAGTATTTCTCTCCATTTTACATCCTCTTTCCATCCGTTGGTGCTGTGTGACATGGGCTTAAACTTAACAGATTGCAGTACATTGTCTTTATCCAACTCCTAGCCTGTTGGAATCTAGCTTCATCTAAATTTCCTTGCTCTGCTGCAAAAATAGTCTTTTCACTTTTTGGCTGGTACAAGCTAAGCTGTTTGATCTATCATTTGCAATATGTCGTTTCATTTTACACAAATCGGGCTGAGATTCTACCAGTTCACAGCTATTCACGGAACCCAGTTGTTACAATTCTAAGCAGTTCAGAGAACTGATTGTTAGAAGAAATTACTGGCCTAATCCTATAAGGAAGGCAGGAAGGAAACATTCTAGTGTTGCTTACCGAAATATTACAGCCTCTCCATTTACTCTTATTACATTCTTGATAGACTAGACTTCCTGTCTCAGGAACATCTCTGGAGTTTTGCTCCCCTCCTTTGCTGGTACTTTGCTTGTGTGGAGTGACCATTCAAAGTTAAAATGGCACTGAAAAAAGTGACTTATGACCATTTTTCAAACAGGCATTACAGTTTAAATACTTGCTACAGGGTTTTAATTTTACTCACTCTGACAATTCAACAGTTTGTTTCAGCATTTTGAAATTGATGTGCCCTAGACATGTATGCAGTAAATGTATACATTCATCATGTGGCTTAACATTGTTATAAACCGAGTTAGCAATTTTCAACTGGTCTTCATATATAACATATAAATCATTCTCTAAAGCCCATGTCACACTGAAACAACGGATGCAAAGAGGATGTAAAACAGACAAAAAAGCTTGCCATCCGTTCGAAAACGCGATGTTCTCACTGCCTCCGTTTTGCTTCCTCTTTATCCGTCCAGCATCCGTTTATTGATGTTTCATCCACTCCAAAAGTTTTGGGTTGCCCAAAACTTTTGCGCAGAAAATGTATCCAGTACGTCCGTTCTGCATCCGCTACACATCCATTACGCATCCGTTCTGCATCCGTTACGCATCCGCTATATCCGCTAGGCATCCGCTGCACATCCGCACAACTCGCATCCGCTCGGACGCAGGGAGGAAGTGGAATGGATACGGAACGGATGCAGAACAGATGCAGCACGGAAACAAAGCGTTTAAAACAGAAAAAACGTTTGCAGAGGGGAACCTATCTTGGATATTAAGGATGTCTAGAGGATGCCTAGAGAATGCCTAGAGGATGCAAAGGGACACCTATACTGCCTATAAAAAGGGGGAGCAACCCGTCTGCATCTCACTTTCAGACCAGCAGCCCACCTGTGCAGACCTCTGCAGCCTTCATCTGACTCTTCCTCTTCCACAGCATCCAGTCATATCCACCGTGGATTGTAACAAAGTCCTTTTGGCAGCCACCATCCTTCTGCAACAGTACGAAGCCATCTACAGGCTCTTTGAACTCTACTATGGGAAGAAAAAGAGGCGGCCAAGAAGCGTCTGGGTCCGAAAATGGATCGGGAGAAGAGCAGAGTACAGACTGTACAACAAGCTGATGGTGGAGCTCAGGAATGAAGACACTCAGGCATTCCAGAACTTCATGAGGATGCCTCCAGCCATGTTTGACGAAGTTGTGCAGCGCCTGACACCCAGGTTGATCAAGGCAAACACCAATTTCTGGCCCAGCCTGGAACCTGGGCTCAAGGTGGCACTCACTCTGCGCGACCTGGCCTCAGGGACCACCTACAAAAGCATGCAGTACGGCTGGAGGGTGCCACACAACACCATCAGCATTGTGGTCAGAGAAGTGGTGCAGGCCATCATCGAAGAATACCTGGAGGAGCTCCTCCAGTGCCCCTCCACTGAAGAAGGATGGAAGAAAGTTGCAGAGCAGTGGTATCAGAGGTGGAACTTCCCCCACACCATTGGAGCCATAGATGGCAAGCACGTGGCCTGCAAAGCACCACCCAAGTCGGGCTCCACTTATTTCAACTACAAGGGCTTCTTCAGCATCGTCCTCTTCGCCATGGTCGATGCTGACTACAAGTTCATGTACATCGATGCTTCAGGCAGCGGCTCATGTTCAGATGCCCAGGTCAAGGAGGGGCTGGAAGGCAACCTCATTGTGGGCTTCCCAGATCCAGACCCGCTGCCCAACAACACGCAAGATGTGCCCTACTTCGTCGTGGGGGATGACACCTACTACCTCAGAACCTACCTCATGAAGCCATACACTTCCAGACTCCTCACCCGTGAAGAGAGGATCTTCAACTACAGGCTGTCCAGGGCAAGGCGGGTGGTGGAGAACGCCTTTGGCATCCTGGCCAACAGGTTCCAGGTACTTCTCACCACCATGCAGCATCGCCCAGAGACCATGAGGAGGATCATGGAAGCTTGCTGCATCCTGCACAATCTCATGTGCACCCGGTACCCAGTCTTGCAGAACAGGCTTGTGGACCGTCAACAAGGCAATGGGGACATGGAGCCTGGGGAATGGAGGCAAGGGCAAAACCTGATTGACACTTAGGATGTGCAAGGCCCCAACAGAGCCTCACGGGAAGGGAAGAAGCAGCGCAACCTCCTGAAACACTGGTGCAACTCCCCAGCTGGAGTGGTGGAGTGGCAAGACAGGATGGTAGATGCTTAATGGATGCTTCCTTCAGCCTGTCTCATCACACTGATGAGATTGGGCCATGTATGTTGGGTGGGCCTACAATGAACAGGGCATTTAATAAAGAGTTTTGTTTGTGTTGACATGTGTGGATCAATGCTTACATTGTTATTGATAAAAAAGGGCCATAGGTGTGGCACCTGGGAGGGTAGACCATACAGTCCCACTATGCTTGCACTGGAGGTTTATCTATCCCACAGCTATTAGCCATCCCAAAGGTATCCCTGCTCATTCCACAGGTATCCCTGCCCACCCCACTGTTATCTTAACCCATCCCACAAGCATGCAAAGGCTTAAATCAGTTCTAAAAGTTTCCACCAAGACTTTATTGAAAAAAAGAAATGAAGCAAGTGTGTGAATCAAAGATAAACTTTATTGAACAATAAGCTGTAACAGAAAAATGACCCAAGTCAAGTGTCCAAATAAAGTCCATAGGTAGCCAGCTACCCGGTCTCTGGCACTCTTCTTGGTCACTTGGAGGTGTGCCCAGTCTCAGGGGTGAAGGGTCCAGGTGCTGTGGTGGTGGGTGGTGCTGGAGTGCCTGGCCCCGAGAGGACAACAGGGGACAGTGTGTTGAGGAAGGTGTCGGACAGCTGGCTCAGCCCCGTGATGCCGAGAGGTCCTTCCTCCATGCCATGGGGTGTCAGCCCCAGTACTGATGACAGATGTACTGAGGCCGGGCTTGGCTGTGGGGTGGAGGAACGAGCAGTGTAGTGGGGCTGTCTGCTCTGCAGCTGGGTGAGGACTGTCGTGGGTGGCATCATTGGCATGGGTGGCATCGTTGTCGTCGGTGGCATCATTGTCGTGGGTGGCATCGGTGGCATCAGTGGAACCGGTGGCAACGGTGTCGCCCGATGACTCTGTGCCTGGACTGGGAAGGACTGCTGCCTGTGCTGATGAACCTCCTGGTAGCCGTAGCCCTGGTAGGTGAGGGCCTGTGGGAAGCCTTGGAATGGGAGGGACATCACCTGGGGTGGAGGAGCAGACCTGGACTGGGTGGGAGCAGGTTCCTCTGGGTCTGGAGGGTTGTGAAGCAGCTCGGTGATCTGGTCCTTAACCAGTTGGTACTGTGGATCCGCCATTTCCTTGAGGGTCTGGTTGACATAGGTGAGGAAGGGCTTGCGGTTGGAGGAGGAGGAGTCGGTGTGGACCAGCTGAGAGAGGAGATCTATACTGGTGCGGATGGTGTCCCTGATCTCCAGCAGGACAGTGTGGCTCTGCCCCTCCTGCTGTCCGGCTCTCTGCCTTTCTGTGGAGGCGGAGCTGGGGGGGGGTGGATGCGGCTAGGACTGTGGTGGACTCAATGTCTCCTTTCTCCCACCGCCCCAGGGAGTCTTCCATGCACTCCACCACGCTTACCACACCTGTCCGCGGGTTCTCCGCCATGGCACGCTCCACAGAAACCTGCCTGGAGACAGGGACTGACTCTCGGCTGGAAGAGGACTGGCTCTCAGCAGGCTGCTGGAGAGAGAGGGTAGTGAGGAGGGCTGCTGGTGCACCTCAGTGGCGGACCTCACCCTCCAGGAAGCTGCACCTGGCCATGACGTAGGTCTCTCTGTCTGTCAGCTTCACAGTGGCCTGGCCAGATTTCTTCAGGTGCAGCTTCCCATACCAGGTGTGCATATGTTTCCACCAGCCGAGGAGCACCTCCGAAGTGTAATCCATAGTCTCTGCCCTCTCTCTCCAAGCAGCCTGCTTCCTTTTGGTGTCCCTGTACAGCCGGTGTCCCTTCCGCCACAGATAGTCGTTCTCTCTCAGCCACTCCAGTACCTCATCCTCGTGCGTCTCCGCAATGGAGTATTGCCTCCTCTCCCGTTGTCGCATACGCCTCTTCCTCCCTTTGGCAGGACCAGATGGGCCCTCATCAGAGGGGCTCCCAGGTAGTAGGGGCTGCTCCTCCACACCACCACCAGCAGCATCAGCACCAGCAGGATCATCATCATCATCATCATCCTCACCAGCAGGATCATAATCATCATCATCATCAGCAGCAGCAGCAGCAGCAGGAGGACCGGGATGAGCAGCAGTAGAGTAAGCACCAGCAGGGCCAACAAGACCAGGAACACGAGCAGGACGAGCAGGATGAGCAAGACCAGGAGCACGAGCAGGACGAGCAGGACCAGGAGCAGCTTCAACAGAGTAAGCACCAGCAGAAGCACCACCGCCAGGAGCAGCTTCAGCAGAAGCCCCAGCAGAAGCAGAGTCAGGGGCAGGAGGCGGGAGGTTGGCCCTGTCCCTCTTGCCAGGGATGGCGGCAGGCTGCTGAGGCTTTTGCTTCCTCCCCATGGTTGTGGGGTTGCTGGCTGGCAGGGAGGCTGGCAGGCACCAAGGCTGGCAGGAAGGCTGGCAGGAAGCCTGGCAGGTAGGCTGGGAGGAAGGCTGGCAGGAAGCCTGGCAGGTAGGCTGGCAGGAAGCCTGGCAGGAAGGCATGCAGGCAGGCAGGCACCAAGGCTGGCTGGAAGGCAGGCTGGCAGCAAGGCTGGCAGGCAGGCACCAAGGCTGGAAGGAAGCCTGGCAGGAAGCCTGGCAGGTAGGCTGGCAGGAAGCCTGGCAGGAAGGCATGCAGGCAGGCATGCACCAAGGCTGGCTGGCAGGAAGCCTGGCAGGAAGGCATGCAGGCAGGCATGCACCAAGGCTGGCTGGAAGGCAGGCTGGCAGCAAGGCTGGCAGGCAGGCATGCAGGCAGGGCAGGCAAGGAACTTGAAGTGTCCAGCAGCAGGTCTTTCCTCAGAATGCTGGCCACGTGCGAGCTGCTTCCCTTTATATCCGGGGGGGCTTGCGCAATGCATCCCCCCCACATGCGCAATTAATGCCAGGCATCTGGTAGGCTTCCGCTGTGCATCCACTAGGCTTCCGCTGTGCATCCGCTTCATCCGCTGTGCATCCGCTGTGCATCTGCTGTATCCATTCCGCGTCCGCTTTGCTGAGGTCCCCCGGAAGCCTAGCGGATGCGCCATCCACTCTCATCTGCTTCTATCCGCTGGGCTTCCGTTCCGCATCTGCTTTGCATCCGCCCTGCGTCCTCCCCGCGTCCATGTTATCCGCTCCGGTTATGCAAATATTTGCCCCTTTTGAGAGTGGATAACAACGGATGGAACATTTTGCTCGTCCTCTGTGTCCTTTTTGCATCCGTTGGCCAGTGTGACATGGGCTTAAAGTAGCAGTAACAATTTTACCCTCTTTCTCTATTATACAGTTATCTACCCTAAAGGTTACTATATAACAAATATTAACTAAAGCCCTTCCTGATAATAAATTAAATTTCAGTTTAGGTACATATAAAACCCCTGTCACACAGCACCAACAGATGGAAAGAGGATGTAAAATGGAGAGAAACACTTGCCATCCGTTGGTTAACACGAAGCATCCGTTCTGTACTCACTGCGTCCGTTTTACATCCTCTCTATCTGTCCAGCATCCGTCTAATGACATTTCATCCGCTCAAAAACTTTTGAGCTGCACAAAACCTTTTGAGCGGAAAATGTATCCAACGCGTCCGTTAGACATCCGCTACGCTTACAGGGAACAACCGTAAGACGTCCGTCGTCATATATGCCATACCATAGGTGTGGCACCTGGGAGGGTGGACCATCCAGTCCCACGATGCTTGCACTGGAGGTTTATCTATCCCACAGCTATTACCCATCCCAAAGGTATCCCTGCCCATCCCACAGATATCCCTGCCCATCCCACAGGTATCCCTGCCCATCCCACAGCTATTACCCATCCCAAAGGTATCCCTGCCCATCCCACAGCTATTACCCATCCCAAAGGTATCCCTTCCCATCCCAAAGGTATCCCTGCCCATCCCACAGCTATTACCCTTCTCAAAGGTATCCCTTCCCATCCCATAGCTATCTTAACCCATCCCACAAGCATGCAATGGCTTAAACCATTTCTAAAAGTTTCCACCAAGACTTTATTGACTAAAAGAACTGATGCAAGAGTGTGAAGCAAAGATAATCTTTATTAATAACAAATTTAAAAGCAAAATGACCCAAGTAAAGTGTCCCTAGCAAAGATAAAATCAACAGGTAGCAACCCAGTCTGTGGCACTCTTCTCAGTCACTCTGAGGCGTGCCCATAGTCTCAGGAGTGAAGGGTCCAGGTGCTGTGGAGGTGGCTGCTGCTGGAGTGCTGGTCTGAGGCACCATTGGGGTGCCTGGCCCCGAGAGAACAACAGGGGATGGTGTGTGGAGGAAGCTCTCAGAGAGCTGGCTCAGTCCTGTAATGTTGAGAGCCCCTTCCTCCATGACATGGGGTGTCAGTCCCAAGACCGATGACAGATGTTCTGAGGCTGGGCTTGGTTGTGGGGTGGAGGAAGGAGGAGTCTAGTGGGGCTTTCTGGTCTGCAGCTGAGTGAGGTGAGGCATTGGTGGCATCTGTGGCATGGGTGGCATCTGTGGCGTGGGTGGCATCGGTGGCGTCGGTGGCATGGGTAGCATGGGTGGCATGGGTGGCATTGGTGGCACTGGTGGCGTACGACGTACCTGTGCCTGTACTGGGAAGGGCTGCCTGTGCCTCTGGAGCTCCTGGTAGCCGTAGCCTTGGTAAGTGAGGGCCTGTGGAAAGCCTTGGAACGGCAGTGACATCACCTGGGGTGGAGGAGCAGACCTGGACTGGGTGGGAGCAGGTTCAGCTGGGTCTGGAGGGTTGTGAAGAAGACCGGTGATCCTGTCCTTGATCACCTGGTACTGTGATTCGGACATGTTCATGAGGGTCTGGTTGACGTAGGTGAGGAAGGGTTTGCGGTTGGAGGATGGGATGTCAGTGTGTACCAGCTGAGAGAGGAGATCTACGCTGCTTCTGATGGTGTCCCTGATTTCCAGCAGGACAGTGTGGCTCTGCCTCTCCAGTCTGGCTCTCTGCCTGCTTTCTGTGGAGGTGGAGCCGGGGGTGGGTGTGGCTTGGTCTCTGGTGGAAGTGCCCTCTCCTTGTTCCCACTGCATCAGGGGGTCCTCCACGTGCTCCGCCACGGGGAGTGCAGCTGTTGGGGGGGTCTCCATTGTGGGACGCTCCACAGATACCTGCCTGGACACAGGAGCTGACTCTTGGCCAGAAGAGGACTGGCTCTCTGCGGGCTGCCTGAGAGAGAGGGTTGTCAGAGGGGCTGCTCCTCGGTGGCAGATCTCACCCTCCAAGAAGCTGCACTTGGCCATCACGTAGGTCTCTCGGTCGGTCAGCTTGACCGTGGTCTGGCCAGATTTCTTGAGTTGCAGCTTCCCGTACCAGGTGTGCATGTGCTTCCACCACCCGAGGAGGACCTCCGAAGTGTAGCCCAGGCTCTCCACCTTCTCTCTCCAAGCCGCCTGCTTCCTTTTGGTGTCTTGATAGAGTCTGTGTCCCTTCCGCCATAGGTACTCGTTCTCCCTCAGCCATTCCAGCACCTCATCCTCATGTTCCTCTTCGATTGAGTATTGCCTCCTCTCCCGTTCACATGTATGCCTCTTCCTCCCTCTGGCAGGGCCATATGGGCCCTCATCAGAGGGGTTTCGAGGTTCTAGGGGCTGCTCCACCACCCCACCACCAGCAGCAGCAGCAACAACAACAATAGCAGCAAAAGCAGGACAAGCAGCACCAGCAGCACCAGCAGCAGTAGCAGCACCAGCAGCTCCAGCAGCACCAGCAGCACCAGCAGGACAAGGATCAGCAGCAGCAGAGTAAGCACCAGCAGCACCAGCAGGACCAGCAGGACCAACAGGACCAGCAGGACCAGGAGCACCAGCAGCACCAGCAGGACCAGGGGCACCAGGAGCACCAGCAGGACCAGCAGGACCAGGGGCTTCGCCAGCAGAGTAAGCACCAGCAGAAGCCCCAGCACCAGGAGCAGCGCCAGCAGAGTAAGCAGCAGCAGAAGCCCCAGCACCAGGAGCAGCACCAGCAGTACCTCCAGCACCAGAAGAGTCAGCCCGAGCAGCAGAAGCCCCAGCAGAAGCAGAGTCAGGGCCAGGGGGTGGGATGGTGGCCCTGTCCTTCTTGTCAGGACTGGCAGCAGATGGCACAGGCTTCCTCTTCTTCCCCATGGTTGTTGGCTGGCTGGAGCTGTGTCTGGCAGCAGGTCTTTCCTCTGAATGGTGATGTGCTTGCGAGCTGCTTCCCTTTATATCCATGGGACTGATGCAATGCATCCTCCCCGCATGCGCAGTGAACGCTTTGCATCTGCTAGGCATCTGCTAGGCATCTGCTAGGCATCTGCTAGGCATCCGCTAGGCATCCGCTAGGCATCCGCTAGGCTTCCGTGATGCATCCGCTTCATCCGCTAGGCATCCGTTCTGTATCCGTTCCTTCTGTTGCACGTCTGCTTCACTGTCCTCCCCCAGAAGCCCCGCAGAGGTGCCATCCGCTTCTATCCACTAGGCTTCCATGGAACATCCGCTTAACATCCTGGCTACATCCTTCCCCTGTCCGTTCCTTTCCATTGTTGTCCGCTCTGCTTATGCAAATTTGGGGCACTTTTGAGAGCGGATAACAATGGATGGAACATTTTCTCTTCCGCTGTGTCCTTTTTACATACTTTTTGCATCCGTCGGCCTATGTGACAGGTCCTTAACATAGATAAATGTTCATTTACACATGAACAATTTGCAGTACCTTCACCAGATGCTTTCATCTTCCATTCATTTGCCAATGATACATGTTGCTTACTTGTGGACATCTTTACAAACCTCCCTCTATTTCTAGTAATACACTGCGATGATATACTACCAAATACCACAAATCATGGTTTACAGTTGAATTGCTAAACATAGCTAAAGTAACATTCTTCTTAGTCTTCTGGTGATTACCGGTATTCTGTCATTTGCTCTTCTTACAGAATCTAGCTATAGATCCCTTTGCCCCACAAGAAAAACATTTCCTAACAGTATAGGCAGTTGAAAACAAATCCTCTTCTTGTGGTTGTTTCTCTCTCAGTTGGTCTCTTTCCAGACTTCTTTTTCCCTCTTCTCACAATCGTCTGGTTATGTCAGTTAATGAATGAATTTCAGCTTTAACCATAATAACACAAGAGCACACAACAGGTATAAACTTAATGTAAACTACTCCAAACTTGATTGCAGGAAATACAATTTTAGCAACAGAGTGGTCAATGTCTGGAACTCACTACCTGATTCTGTTGTCACCTGCTCAAACTGCCACTCCTTTACCCTCGAACTAACCTCTATTGACCTCACCCCATTCCTAAGAGGTCTGTAAGGGGCATGCATAAGCGCACAATCATGCCCATTGTCCCTATCCTATTGTCCCCAATTATTAGTTCCTATTTTTTACATTTAAACTATTCTTATTTCTATTGTATTGTAAGCTTTTGAGAAAATAAATAAATAAAAATAAATAAATAAAATTGCTCCTTAGTTTGAGGTTGATTCTCAACTTGATTATTTTCCATCCATTGCTTCTTGTTGTGCTTTCAGGTACATTGGAGGATAGATTGACCCCCTCTTCTTGGTGGCAGCCTCTTAGACATTGAAACCCTGCTGTTATTCACCCCTAGCACTTCTTTTAATTAAACTAGACAAACCACCTGTATTATTTTTTGTAAATAACTCAAGGCAATAAAACATATTTAATACTTTCACATTTCCCCACAACAACCACCATATGAAATGAGCTGAGCTGAAGGAGATGATTAACCCAAAATCAGCCAGCTAGCTTTTCTGACTAAGGCAAGACTTGAACTCACAGTTACGTGGTTTCTAGCCTGCTGCCTTAACCATTAGACCAAATGGCTCTCTTCAGTCAGATAGTTAAGTGCTGATCCATGGCTCACCTAGCTTCCATCCGCTAGGCTTCCGTGAAGCATCCGCTTTACATCCTGGTTACATCCTCTCCCCATCCATTCCTTTCCGTTGTTGTCCGCTCTGTTTATGCAAATTTGGGGCACTTTTGAGAACGGATAACAACAGATGGAAAATTTTCTCGTCCACTGTGTCCTTTTTACATACTTTTTGCATCCGTCGGCCAATTTGACAGGCCCTTAAAATGGGCCTTCTGACCTAAATACAAAGATCTTTAATTTTTTTTTCCAACCTGTCCCTATCCAACCAATCCTTCAAATATGTTAGAGAAAGCAACTATGCTTAATTTCATGGTATGGATGGGAGGGGAAACGAACCAGTTGAGGGCTATATCTATAGATAAAATTTGGTCATTAGGATGGTCAAACTGGAAAAAAAATTGAAATCTGGAAAATAATTTCTCAAACCAATGTCATTTCCAGCTATTTGTCTCATAGGAGACAAGCTGTGAGTGCCTGCAGTGATACTTGTATTTAGACTACAGTCCTATCATCTGCAGTAAGGACCACAGAATTGAACAGACCTCTGAGGTAAGACATATTGACTATACTGAAAATGAATTATTTGGCATGTAAAATGCAAGAGATGATAGAATCTATTGAAGAAAAACATGATAATAGATCACATAAAAATAATTAAACAGATTTGGTATGAAAATTTTAAATTAAAATGCCTGGATGTTAAAATAGCATGACAATGTAGCTTCAAGAATCCAGCATTTTCTAATGTATATATAAACAGAATAATCCATACCTTCTGGTTTAAGGTGCAGATCAGAAGATAATAATCTTTCATATTTCACATATTTCTGCAACACTCCTCTGAATGTTATAACTCAGCTATAACTCAGTGTAACCCATGTCACACTGCCCAACGGATGCAAAAAGGACACAGCGGATGAGCAAAATGTTCCATCCGTTGTTATCCGCTCTCAAAAGGGGCAAAAATGTGCATAACCGGAGCAGATAACCTGGACGCGGGGAGGACGCAGGGTGGATGCAAAGCGGATGCGGAACGGAAGCCCAGGGAATGGGAGCGGATGGGAGCGGATGGCGCAACTGCAGGGCTTCCGGGGGGCCTCAGCAAAGCGGACGCGGAACAGATACAGCGGATGTACAGCGGAAGCCGAATGGATGAAGCGGATTCACAGCGGAAGCCTAGCGGATGCACAGCGGAAGCCTAATGGATGCTTGACGTTACTTGTGCATGCAGGGAGGATGCATTGCGTCAGCCCCGCGGATATAACGGAAGCAGCTCGGAAGCAGGTCGCCATTCAGAGGAAAGACCTGCTGCCAGACACATCGACTGCCTTGCCTGCCCTGCCTGCATGTCTGCCTGCCAGCCTTGCTACCAGCCTTGCTGCCAGCCTTGCTGCCAGCCTCCCTGCCAGCCTTGCTGCCAGCCTTGCTGCCAGCCTCCCTACCAGCCTCCCTGCCAGCCTCCCTGCCAGCCTTGCTGCCAGCCTCCCGGCCAGCCTTGCTGCCAGCCTGCCTGCAAGCCTTGCTGCCAGCCGGTCTGCCTGCCAGCCTTGCTGCCTGCCTTCCTGCAAGCCTTGGTTCATGTCTGCCTGCCAGCCTTGGTGCCTGCCTCCCTGCAAGCCTTGGTGCCAGCCTTGCTGCCTGCCTTCCTGCCAGCCTTGGTGCCTGCCTGCCTGCCTGCCTGCCAGCCTTGGTTCCTGCCAGCCTCCCTGCCAGACAGCAACCCCACAACCATGTGGAAGCACAGCAAGCCTCAGCCATCTGCTGCCAGCCCTGGCAAGAGGGACAGGGCTACCGTCCTGCCCCCTGGCCCTCACTCTGGTTCTCCTGGAGCTTCTGCAGCAAATACTTGTCAGTTCTTACCCACCACACAGATTTCTGTCTTGAACCTGGTCTTTCAGCAGTTCCTTCAAACTATAGCTTGGAGTAAATTTTATTGACTTAGTTTTTTAGAACTTTTCCCTTCATTGTAATTATTTATTTGGGGTTTTGCATATATTTTTTCACATAGTTTTTATTTTATTTTGTCTTTGCATTATATTTCAATCATAATGTGTGTGTGTGTGTGTGTGTGTGTGTGTATATATATATATATATATATATATATATATATATATATATATATATATATATATATATATGTTTTCTGAGGTTTTCGCGGGTATTTGTATGTGGATCTTTGGTTATTCGGGTTTCTTCTGGTAGATGGTGTGTCCTAGGGAGCCATTGGATTTTTTGTATACTAAGACATCTAGGAAGGAAAGTTGATTGTTGGCTTCTGTTTCCATGGTGAATTGTATTTTGGGATGTAGGCTGTTGAGGTGTGTGAGGAAGTTGTTCAGTTTTTCTTTCCTGTGTGGCCAGATTATGAAGGTGTCATCTACGTATCTGAGCCAGAGTTTGGGTTTGTGATCATATTTTTCTAGAGCTTGTGTTTCAAAGTGTTCCATGTAGAGGTTTGCAATGACAGGTGAGAGGGGTGATCCCATGGGTGCTCCTTCAATGGCTCCCTAGGACACACCATCTACCAGAAGAAAACACATACAAACCGCTATCTACATGCACTCTCACACCATCACCCAGCACAGATCAATTCCATAGCCAAGACACTCATCTCCAGGACAAAACGCTTAGCCGATGAACAACACTTAAAAACCGAACTACACACCCTCACTAATGTACTTACAGCCAATGGATTTCCAAAAAAGAAGATTACCCACCTAATCCAAAAAGAAACCCCAACCAAAAGCCAAGACAGAGAACAAGAGAATGGCAAAGCCCTCCTCCCATATATAAAAGGCACCACAGACAAAATCAGCAAGATCCTCCAAAAACACAACATTAAAACAGCATTCTGCACAAACAGAAAAATATCCACCATCCTGAGAAACCCTAAGGACAAAATCGAGTTAGAAAACCAAGGAGTATACGAAATCCCTTGCACTGCCTGCCCCACCACATACATAGGACAAACTAACAGAAGAATTAGTGCACGCATTGAAGAACACAAAAACTCTATCAAAAAAGAAGAACTGACCTCTTCCCTGGTCCAACACCTCAAAGCCACAGGACATGAAATTGACTTTAAAAATACCAGAACTATCGCCCAAACCGAACACTTCAACAACAGAATAATCAGAGAAGCCATAGAGATAGAGAAACGCCCACACAGCATGAATAGACGAGATGATACCTCCCGCCTACCAACCATTTGGAAACCTGCCCTCATTAATAAACGAGTAACTAACATGAAGAATGACACCAGACCCACACCTGCAAGTGCCACACAAGATGCTACCACCACACTTCCACACAGAAAAAAGACTCACACCCACACAGAAGAGGAGACACGACCACGAACCAGAAACCATACTGCAGCGGCACCACTACCCACTTCAAACCCCTCTGACCCATACAAGAAGCAAACTGACACCCACCATGAAGATGTGGCACGACCACGAACACGAAGCCAAACAACAAAATCACAGCTCACCAGCTCAAATCCCCCAGTAACTAAGACTAACCTGAGCACAACCAAGCCCCCACCTAAGCAGAACACATCCCCAGCCAATCAGAACACAGCCAACCCCCCTACCAATCAGAACACAGCCAAACCCCCACCCAATCAAGTCACACCCCCACGAGCAGTTAAAAGGAAGAAGCAGCTGCAAGCTCACATTACTCTGAGAAGCACAGAGCTGAAGAAACAAGCCTGAAGATGATGAATGAGACTTCATCGAAACGTTGCCTAGATACTTCCAATTCTACGCGGGAGAAAACCCGAATAACCAAAGATCTATCTATCTATCTATCTATCTATCTATCTATCTATCTATCTATCTATCTATCTACTAATCTATATGCTGTTTAGCTTCCTTCGGGTATTATCCCCCGTCATTGTAGTTCTGTTAAAGTTGTAGCAACATTTCAGCAGAATCTCATCTGCCATCCTCAGGCTTCTGTATGGATATGGGTCTTACAACTCCTGGTTTTAAATTTGAGGCTGGTCCATTCTGATTGGTTGGGAGCCTGGACCTGTGTTCATTGGACTTGGAGTTTGATTGATTGGTGTTCCTGGTTTCTTCTGTCTGTTTTGTGGCTTTGATTGGCTGGCAACACTCTGTTCTTGTTTTGGAGGCTTTTAGTGCAGCTTGGCTCCGTGTGAAGGGACGGCTGCT